>VZSF01001350.1:370442-571770 GCA_013398295.1 Chionis minor
GCGGTGGGCGGGAGGAGGAGGAAAAAAAAGTTGGTTTGGAAGTACATTAATGTTTTCTGGCCGCTTTGCGTAATGGCGCTGGGTGCCGCTGTCCCGTCACCTTCTGCCTCAACCCTTCTAGGCTTTAGATTTCCTTTTCGGCCTCGCCACCGGCGACGTGGTGTAGGCCGATTCCGGGCGCCCTATCGCAACCGTGAGCTGCTTTGAGCGCTGCCGAGAGCCAGAGGTTAACAGCCTCCCCCGTGCAGCGGGAGAGGGCGGTGTTGGTCCCGCAGGACAGCCTACTGTTACCGCGTTTCCAGGCTTCCTCCTCAAGCATAAGGGGAATATGAGAGCTCACCCTGTGTTACAGCCAGCGGACAGCTTTATCTTGGGATCAAACGTGAGCTTGCCCACACTTAATAGCTGAGTTCATGATAGCAGAGTCATTTTCTCAGTGGAGAGCAGGCATCTGCTGATGGGGAGAGCTGGGAGCATGCTGCTAGCCCCGTTTAATGACCCTAAAAGAGCCTTTCACCGCAGGATTAGCATTGGGAGAACATCTGACACCCAGCCGCTGGTTCTGAAGTTGACAGCTCGTTCTTGAAACCTTTTGCTGTGGTAAAAACGTCTCCTCATGCTTTACTCTTGCAAATCTGTTCCTCCCTCCCACCCCTATGCTAGTCTGGGAAAGCTGTTTTGAAAGTAAACTGAAAGTCCTAGTGCACCTCGTATTGGCTGACTGCGCTCGCTGTCATCCTGTCACCACAGGTGTACTGTGCTAATTCTTCGATGTACCAGTGAGGAATTTACAAAAGTGAACATTGTCACTGTGTCAGAAGCGAGTGTGGTGCATGCTGTGATCGTTCTTCAGATGTGTACCCAGAACAGTAAATTATTTATTCTGAAATCTATTATCAAGAAACAGTCATGCATTTCTTGAAGTGGTTTAAGTGCTGTATTCCTCAAGGGAATGGGGCAAGTCTGTTGAATACCTCGCTGATGCAAACCGACAAAGGTCTTTTCTTCTTATGTTTCTTGAAAGTGAAGAAACAGCACAGGTATTTCTAGCCTGATCCCACCATAACCAAGAGAAAGGCCATATGGATTCAGGCTTAAATCAAATTATCAGAATACTGAAGTTAGTTAATGCTTTTGTAGCTGTTATCTTGAGATGTAGATTACCATGCTGGTTGCCAAAGATCCGTGAATAGCAGTATTTCCTTCACTAGGGAGCAGAGCCGAGAAAAGTGAAAGGTCATCCAAAGGTGCCTGGAGTAGGTGGATGTGATGTGAAATGTGCTGGAGAGTATGCGGCATAAAGAATTGTGGGTTGTATGTGGGTTTTCTGAGTATTATGGCTGTATGAGTAAGTCTTAATTAAAACTAACGCAGTGAAATTGTAGACTGGGAGAAGATCTTATTGGATCCAGATAGTGGATGTGTTGTC
Organism: Chionis minor; assembly: GCA_013398295.1. Classification (NCBI taxonomy): domain Eukaryota; kingdom Metazoa; phylum Chordata; class Aves; order Charadriiformes; family Chionidae; genus Chionis; species Chionis minor. The sequence continues at coordinate 371,872 of VZSF01001350.1, forward strand.
ATTGTGGTTTTAAGGCAAAAATGTTTGAGATTGACATAAAAAAGCAACTGGACTGGTTAGGTTGCTGGCTTCTGCTGTGATCAAAATATGAATAGGTTGGTGGGTTTTTTTCCTCCTCTCTGTATGCATTTGTATATGAAGTCATCTGGGTTCTTGTCTTTATTTCCCGTACTTTGGTTGCTTGCTACTGTAGGGTTCTTTATAGCTGGCTGTGTTACCTGGAAGAAGAATGAAGGAACGAAGCTCTTGCCATCTAAGGTTTCAATTAACTTCTACAAAATTAATTTGGTGGACTTTAGTAACTTCACTGGAGTAGTATATCCTTTATTATCTGAGTTTACTATAGTTAGAGGTGGTGTATGTGTGGAGTCTGGTTTTGGAGCATCAGTAGTGTCTGGAGGGAAATGTATTTGAGTCTTGTCAAATGCATTCCAAAGCTGAAGCTTTCTATTGCAGTTAGTTCAGTGGGAAGGATTGTGCCTTAACCCAGGAGACGTACATATGGGAAGGTACGGATCTAAGAGTTGTTTCTGTGGGTGAAGTTGCTCTTTTGACAGGGGCAATTTTGTCCTAATCAATGCTTTTGCTTTTTTTTTTTTTCCTTTTTTTTTTTTTTTTTTTTTCTCCCTCCCCCAGGCATCTGTGAAGGCTTTTCCAACTGCAGTTCCTGCCTTGGTAATGACACAAATGTAACAGGCTGCAAGTGGGTCAACTGTAAAGAAGGTAAGGAGGCCTACGCAGCGCAGATCCTTACTGTGCCACGCAGAACCTTAAACCCAACCAGACCTACTTCATCTATATCGATGTTCATTACGCATATATAATACTATTCCGTCTGATAACCTAATGGAGCATTAACTCATAGGTTGTATTTGTTGTTAAACGTTTCAAGTTCTTACGTGGAGACAGCTGAACATGTTCAAAATAATCCCAGATTTTTAAGGCTTCTGACTTAAATCTGTGCTGTGGATAAACTAGTGTTTCCCAGATGCTTCAGAATGTTTTTAGAACAAACTAGTCACTCGTGTTTGCTGTTAAGGAGTCATGAGTAGATTCTGGCATGCCGGCGGGTCCCTGTGCTACAGTCCCTTTTGAGGTTTTGTCATAGCAGTGGTTACAGCCACTCTTCCTGAACTGAAGCGCAGTAAGGGAGAGGAGTCCATTGAATAAGATCAGTTACGAGTTCCTAAAAGTAAGAATTGCAGCCTACAAAGCAGCATTAGCTGGCCTCATTCAGAGCTTTGTTTTTCCCATTGTAGGAAAGTTAGATGTAAATACATTTAAGTGACCTCTGGTACTTAGTCCTGGAGGAGGTAAAGTTGCTGTTGACAAATCATAGAAAGACTACATAAGTAGTCCGTAGGTGGATTATTTGTACTTCTTATGTGAGGTGGAAACAAAATAAGAAGAGAGAATGGCTTGCCTGTTATAGTGATTTTGTAGCCTTTGATTGTAGATGACTGAGAAAGGTTATATGTGAAGGCTAAGATGCTTCGGAACTGACGAGAGGAATTTTGGATGTACCTTGTCCTGTACAAGAGTGGCCTTCAGGAAGCTCTTTTTCTGAATTCTGCATGTGTTGTCTGACCAACAGGCACATACTACAAACATGCAAGAGATCTGTATAACTTGTTTGAGGGAGAGGTTGAAATCTGAGTCAAGGGGAAAAGGTGTGCAGGCGAAGAATAAGAAAGTGATGCTTTCAACAATTTCAAGGTCAAGGATCTGTTTGAAAGGCTGGAACTAAGTTTTGCCTGCATGTAGGAATTCTTTAAGACAGTAAGATTATTTTTTTTTGATGCTACCATAGAGACACAAAATGTTTAACTTGAAAAATGCCACAAATAGTAGCAACACTGTCTAATTTTATAGGCTATGAAGAAAAAATACTAAGCTATACTGTTATTGCAAAATGGTGCATAACAGTGTGTAAGTATTGTCTAAGTGTTGATTTGAGTGGTAGACAAACTGTACTGAAAGAAAACGCTAGAACTTTTGTAATTTCTAATTATTAATATACTGAAGTCCTGCATACTGAAGTGGCTTTATGTCATCCTGACTTGAAAATGGTGTTTAGTTTGTCCTACAAACAGTTTACTAGTATTTAGGAGTGATGTCTCAAACTCTTTAACATTCTTCTGCTCTAAATATTCTTGTCTCTTCTGACAGAAGAAAAATGTGTAAATGAAACAGAAGACGGCAACTGTATTTCTGAACAGTGTTCTCGTAAGTATTTAGATACTCAGCTTTCACATTGTTTGATGTGAAGCAGTTGCATTTAAAACTCCTTCATCTGTTGACCTTTGTTAATATGCCTCCTACAATTTACATAAGCACATACAAGTATGTAAATAAACCCTTTGCTTCCAACTTAAACCTACGATAAGTGATACTAAAATACACAATTTTGTTGTGCATTCAGTTAGCTGTTTACTGTTGCTGTTTCAAGTAGCCTGACTTATTTCACTAGGCACATGTGTCTGACTACCACCTTGGTTTCTTAGATTAAAATGGGTGACGTTTCCTATTAGATACGCCATATCCTAAGGAACTTATCAGCATCCTCAAGACAGTAAAGCTGTCATATTCAACAAAAGAAGTTTCACGTGCTAGGTCCAGTGCTTCATCTGAGGAAAAACTTATGAACCTTCCAGTTTTAATTGTTAACTAGCACAGCACTTTGTGCAGTCCTGAAACGCAGGATCTGGGTTATGGAACTGTGTGAGGTAAATCAAATTGTTCAGGCTAGGAACGTGCTCAGTTGTATATCTAATTCAGTCTTTAATTTACATTTGCTGTGCAAAGCAAATTTGCGGGATATGAATAATTTGATTAAATGTCAAATTTCACTTTTGTGAAGGCCTCCCAACTTTTGTTTTTCTGAAAGATGACAAGAAGTGGAATTTAAAATAGGATTTTCTGGTTTTAATATCTGGAACAGCAAATGAAAACTCTTAATACTCTTGTCCCGATGAGTTCAACAGCACTGCTAAAGAGGCTGGCTCACACCAACAGAGATGGAGCTTCCATGCTGCGATGGGCTAGCTTGTGGTGGTGGCAGCCGGTCAGAAGTAATTCCGCTTGACTTGGACTTTTGTGTTGTTTCTAAAATTGTAACAATCACCTCTTCAGCAGGTGTGTTAAAAGCACCATTTTTCAGTGCTTCCCACAGACAGTGTGCTGTTAAAATGCCGCCTTCTAGATCTAAGAGTGGAATTTCTACAATCTGTTAAACTTGTAGTGACATTATCAGGTTGTGGTTTAGCTTCTGCATATTCAAGGAAACTTAACTGTCACCTTCAGTAGAGGACCTTTGTTGGGTGAGAGGGACCTGTACACCTTGCCAGCTCTTGCAGCGTCACGGCTCAGCAAGCACTACATATGGGGACTGATGTGGAAAAACATTAAAGTGGACCTAAACTGACTCGATGCAAGTGGGACCGGAGAGAACGTAGATTCTGATATATCTAGCCTACCTCTGTAGAGACAGGTGGCTCTGCTTTCCCACCGTGCTGAATTGTTTCAAGATGTAAATAACCGTATTTAAAGGACCCTGAGCATTAAAGGCTCATTAAAGGCTTCTGGACGTACTTGTGTTTCAGCAGGAAGCTTACTGATGTATCAGTGTATGATAAAATAATGCTTTAGATAAGCTGTCCATGTGTGATTAACTCGGTTAATACAGCAAGTTGCAGAAGGCTTCATGGTTGCTTGTGTTTTGCTTGTGTTTTGGCTTGGTTTTTTTACAGCACATGCTGAAGCTGAGAGCACCTACAACCAGCAACAGCTCTCAGGGCAGAAAGCTTTAGCTAAACTTTCAAGTTCTTGAGGATGTCTTGGTGTTTTCTCCCCGTACTGGTTCAGCTGTCTAACGACTCTGATTTCTAGCTCAACTTGATAGGCTCAATTTTAGTTGCAGTGGGGTTGGGAAGCGGTACTGAATACATAGCTTCCTATTGTGTAAAGTATGCACAGTTAATGCTTGCACAATAGGACTCTCCTCCCTTCTGTTTGCTTTGAGGAATCTTGAGTTGCCAGTTGAACACTGGCTTGATTGGGCTGCCCGTGACAAGGTCTTTCATATATTCACTCATACAACATTTGCTGTTAGTGTGGTGGGTTGAACATTCAACTGCTTTGCAATTTTAATTCAAAACTACAATAAGAACTCGGTGCTATATGAATTCCCTAAAACTCAGCCTGCTGCTGGTTTTTTCTTTGTTTGTTTTGGGTTGGGTTTTTTTAGTTAAATACTGTAATTAATCTCTTTAATGTAACTCTTTTTTTCTTTCATACCTCCTACAGTTGTTCCCGGTACTACTACTACGCCGTCTTCCAATAGTACTACTACTACGCCGTCTTCCAATAGTACTACTACTACACCACCACCTTCCAATACTACCACAGAGTCTTCCAATACTACCACAGCCAGTTCTACTACCACAGCTCATACTACTATAGGTAATACAATACCACTGAACATAGAATGGCAGTAAACTAGGAACTGGTGAATAAAATAAAGGATGAGGGCTTTTTTCACAGATCACTGTAGCAGCGTGACTACTAAACATCTGATGTGTGGAATACATAAATGGTCCCAAGGTTTGGAAGAGGTGGATTTTATAAAACTCTAACAGAGAGAGAAAATGCTTCTTTCCCACAGAGTTAAGAATTGTCTCAGTGGTAATTGTTTGGATTAGATTAGTCATTTCCACTAATCATGAGTTCTTATGAGGTTGATTTTATTTTTTTGGTGCCCAGTTCAAAAATTTCTGTTCTTGCATGTGCTGCCATATTAACAGTGAAGTTCTTAAAACAAAAACCAAAAAATCACGTCATTAAAAGCATCTGCTGCTGGAAGGTAACAAATTGGTACTTGATTAGGCTCAGAACAGCCTAATGTACAGTAGGATGATGTTTAGCTTTGAGTAAACCTACAAATGTTGGCACTTGTCCCAGACACATAGTGGAATACGGATTAAGTTTTAGTCATACTAATCTGGGGTCGGGGGTGGTCAAAGACCCAGTGTTCTGGCTTGATAATGGAAGAGATTTTAGGAGACAGTCTAGCTGCAGGTGAGTGTTTGCTTATTCCAGTTACGTCATTCACAGTTAGTGTTATGGAGATGGGGAGAAAGAGGAAGTTTTGCTATCCTTTAAGTGGTTATCTCCTGTGTAGCGATAGTACATTAAGTACTTTTTTAGTACAGTAAGTACTAACGGATTCTAAGGGCTGTTTAATAAATGTCCTTTGCCTTGATGCAGATTGTCAGTTGTCTTGAAGCAGCTGTCTTGATTCTTGTTCAAATACCAGCATTTATACTGATGCTTGAAGGAAAAATGGGTTTGTCTGAACAGGGAATCATTATCTGGTCTGTGGAGAACTTTGAAATATTTGTCTAACAATGGTATGCAAGTTTAAAAAAATCCTTATTGCAGAAACTTGGCTTAATGCCATGCAGCTGAACATCTAAATTGTGTGGGGTACAGTCTTGAGGTCAAAGCGTGTCCTTGTTTAAGCAAAACAAGAAAAATCAGTTCCATGAGAACTTCAGTGCTTGCAAACTTTGCTCTTGAAGATCATGGTGTGTACATACTGTCTTCTCTCAAACAGCCAATGTCACCAGTGCAACTACACATGCTCCTCTACCTTCAACTGCCGTAACTTCAGCTACCACAACAACCAGTACTCCAGGTAACTGCTACTACTAGCATAATTAAAGCAGAAAATACTTAGAAGTTAGTGTTGCTTTGAAAGTGTTATCTTGAAAGACTTCCCAAGTGACAACATTAAAGTAGCATGCCGTTGTCGCCTGTAACTTTATGGCACATCTAATTTTGTTAAGGTCGTGTATGCATGTGACAAGGCAAATACCCTGAGAAACAGAGCTAGTTGGCAAGGTATTAAAAGTCAGAAACATGTTGGTGAAAAAAAAATCATCCGGCCACTTTTAATAGTGTGGCTGGAAGTCACTTGTTAACTCACTTATCTTTGGGAGGTGGTATTTTGTTTTTCATATTTGCATAATAATAGGGTATCTATTTAAAAAAAAAAAAAAAAATTGGGCTACAGTGATGGGAATAAGCTGAAGTATATTATTCCAGCATCAGTCCTGAGTACGCTGTTTCATGAAAAGCTCTGGTGAAGTAGAGCTCTTTAAAAGTCGCCATCAGCAGGTGGCTGTTACTTGCAGATTCCTGTGTGTTGCGGCTTCAGCTGATTTCTTTTAAACATAACTCTTGGGGTAGAGAACAGTAGAGGGAAGGTAATAATTTAATTTGAATTTCAGCAAAAAAGCTGGAGCAAGCAGCAGAGATCGGAAGATGTGTTTTGAATGTGAGCGTATCAATAATATACGTCTGTGTAAAGGAGGAAAGCTTTGGCTTTTTGAACTACAGATAGCCCAGCTGGGACTTGCCCAGTATTGAGGTCCAGAGCAGTCTGGCCATAAATAGCTCTAGGCTTGTACAAACAGCATTTAATCAGAATGTCAGTATCCCTCATCTAAATGCAGCTGCTAACATGTCTTTACTCTTGATTATTTTTTTTGTTTCCGTATTGGTGTTTGGATGCTTTGAGTAATCTTAATACAAGGAGGCCAATACTAAAATGCGTAAAGCTATTGTGAGCATTGTGCACTCACAAACTCTATAATGTGCTGTTCAACAGGTACAAATGCTACTGTGACTCCTGCACCTTCTCAACGCAAATCTACATTTGATGCTGCGAGTTTCATAGGTGGAATTGTCCTTGTTCTGGGTCTGCAGGCTGTTGTTTTCTTTCTGTACAAATTCTGCAAGTCAAAAGACCGAAACTATCACACGCTCTAGAACCTGCCACTTCATAATGGACTAATAGCCCAACACGTGTAGTTCACTGAACCAAAATATTTTCTGTTGCTCATTGAAGACAGCAGTTCGTAATATCCTTTAAATCTGTAAAAGAAGACTTTAAAAGAATATTTTTGCAACATTATACTTGTCAAGAGGTGATATGAATCTCTTCAACAGGATTTCTTGCAATATGCTGCATGGGTTCTAATGGCTGTCTTATTTTCCTTTAGTGGCTGCTGCTGTGGGACTTTTTTTTGATATGCCAAATGTAGACATTCAGAGATTCTTATTCAGTGGCAACACTGTCTCGAGTAGACAATCTCACGATGACTTATTGTGAAGGCTAATTTAATCAACATTTGATACAGTATCCCTTCAGTTTTATCAAAATGTGAATTATTGGTGACTGACTTCAGGGAGTGAAATACCATTTATACTAGCTTGTGGCTCTTAACAGTGTGCTGCTAGGAAGAGGAATGAAATTGTAGAAGTAGATAATGTCTTAACAGAACCCGTAATTTTTTTTTACACAAGAATAAAGGTTGCCTGATAAAATACTGCATTCCAAACAGGAAAACCTGTGCCCTTTCCAATTAATGTTGAGGCTGGAGAGGGGACGTAGGGATAATCCTTCTAAAGGGGAAATGAAGATTAGTGCCTTAAAAGACTAAAAATCATTAGGCTGCAAAAGCATCCCACCTATCTCAAAGATAAATAAAACTCTTTAAGTACTAGCTTTATATAGAATGGAATACATGTAGCTTGAGCATTCCAGTTTAAAGTCTTTTTACACTAAATAACTGTCCCCTATTGACCTTGTTTGAGGGTGAGGGAACATGGTACAGTAATGTTCAGCTACAAACAGAAGCTTTAAGTTGTTTACCTTTTGTTCTGGCCTACAAAGACCAACCACAAAACTAGTGATAAAATTCAGTTCAATCCCTGTATAAAAAGGCAACGACTTACATTTATACTTGAAATACTGGTGTTTGGGAAATCCTGAGGTTTTTCTTCTTCAAATGGTTCTTAAATTTGTTGCGATTAATTTCAGGGGGTGGGCTTTTTTTCTTTTTTACCCTCCTGTAGGTCTGCTTGCTGAAGGAGCAGTTAAGGGTAGTTCAGATGATCTGCTCATTTGATCCTAGTCAGGATTGCTGTAGTTCTGGGGCTGCCAGGGCTACATCTTTTTTTCTTTCCCCTCCCGCCTTCCTGGCATCAGGTTTGTGTCACCCTGCAGTGAACTGGTTAAGGAAATCTATTCAGCCAAATAGTATTTTATTTTTTTTCCAGCCGTGTGATCTGAGTATCAAAGGTACGCATCATCTCTAATGTAGACTGACTTGAGCACCTGTGAAAATAAACCCACAGGAAAAATGGAAGTAAAGATAAAATCACGTGGGGGATGTAGCACATAATACATTGCTTTTGATGATATCCCTTCATCATCAAATTCAGGCTAATCTTGTCGTACTGTCTTACTAACTCTGACTTGACTGGAATTTGGCACCCAATACAAAATGATAGCATTAATGCAGATAATAGTCATAGCCATTTAAGTCGAACTTAAATATGGAGCAGATTAAGCACACTTCACTTGGAAACTTAAAGTGCATAGTGTTGCTTTCTTGTGTTCTTCTAGTTGGAATGGCATTGTTTCCATTGTGCTGCATAGAAAACTCAAATTGCTATGAAATACAGAAGTTACACACCAGTACTGTATCTTTGAGTTCATTAGCTTTTGGTTTTCTAAACAAAACTAAGACAATCAGCTCAGGTTTATTAAAACAGCAGAGTGAGCAGTCTGTTTCCAGCAACAGTATGTGTGTGGGTTAGATGGTATATCCTTGGCCTTATTGTGAAATCACTTAATCTGTCCTTTCCCTATCTGGGAACTGGTTTATTTCATTTATTTGTTTAAAAAGATATCCATGAGCTCATATTCTGTGCTTTGAAGTGAGCAAAACATTCTTCTAAAGCGTGACAGACTTCTCCTTCAGCTCAGCAAAGCAAACTATATGCCTAGTATGGAATTTTTTTTGGCCTCAAAGGGCTATCGTTTGGGAAACTTGCAGAAAAGTGCTACAGAACATTTCATAGCGTGGAAGACATTGCTACAGAAAGGGTGTTGCTCTGTAAAATGTTGCTAAAATGCTTATTCATGAGCTATGCTGATCCTGATTTAGGTTGCTGGTAAAGTATGCTGGTGAAGCAAACTAAAAATAATTTTTGAAGTGCCTTAAAGCTGCTTAATCTTTTGCCTCAAATTTTGTTTAAAAGGGTAGAAGGGATACCTTGCCTTAGTTACTAAATTTTTCTTGGTGCCAGCAATTGCTACTTTCGAAGACTTTAGGAAACCCAGGATCTCTGACATGTACAGATGCCAATCTGAAAAACTCAAGCTTGTACTATATCAATTTAGTCATGTTCTGGAAGGCCTGCACTATGCACCGCTTGCTCGTTAGCCTTGCCAACAAGGTATAATCCACAGTTAAGGGAGTTGTGGCTCTGGTGGTTTCCCTTTCGGTTGTCTGGGGGGAGGGGAGGCTGGGTTATACCTCTTCACCATGTGCTTGGCCGCCTCACTATAGAAAGTAATTACTCCTTTGTGAAATGGCAGTATCAGCTGATCTGTGCGTATACTAGCAAAAAACCTGAAGTAACGACTTGCAGTTTTTCTTGGCCTTGTGTTTTGAAGTGGAAGGTAGCTCATAGATCTGTAGTTGTATTTGCCCCTAAATCAGTTTTAGGCACTGAACTGTAGTGACTCTTCAAGTTATCTGGCTTTTTGTTGAAGCCAACTTGTGCGAATATCAAGCTGTTATCTTGTGAATGTTCTCTGCAAGTGTTGCTGTAAAAGTTTGTATTTTGTCTTCAGTGGAAGAAAACTGAAACAGTTGTAATTGCAAAACCAAATTGATAAATAAAATCTGTTGAATGGAATTCTACTTGTAAACTTTATTTAATGTTAGCAATCCCTGAGGGGGCTGTCTGCTGACATTTGGTAGACAAGAGCTGTTTTCCATAGGAACTGAGAAACTGTGGGGGAAGAGGGAGAAGGAAGGGTTTGAAGAGCTGTTGGCTCTCCTAAAGACAGTATTAACTTTGCTTTTAGTGCAACAATACTAATTTGGATTTACAGTTGTCTCTGAAAGAATTCTCATTTAGGTCATGTTTTCCATGTTTAACCCTGTCCTCCCCTTAAAGCCAAAGAACAGCAAGGCGTTTATTAAGTGTTCCACTTGCAACAACCTGTAGGGATTAATGCTCCTCTTTCCAACAGCAAAGCTTGTAATACTGGATGTCAGCCAACAGGGTGGAAGAGGGATGGCAATCTGTGGTTCCAGGGAGGCTGTTAATAACCCCTGCATTGTAGCATCTTTTCACATGGAGATCTTTGACCTTCATGAAGAAGATATTGCTCTCTGAGCCTTATTTCTTTCCTGATTGCATAAGAGAGAAGAGGGTATTTGCCGGGGAACAACTGTCAGGGTGCTTGAACAAGAGAGCAGAGGGTGTGCAAGTCTATAGTTGCAGACTGACTAAAATGATGACCAGCTCAGAGCGAAGTAACCTCAGCAGTTTCACATCATGACCTTGACGCTTTTGTGGGTAGTGAATGTGTCACTACGTGGTATTGACATAACTCAGTCTCACATTATGGGAAACAGCAAAAACTTTAGTAGTGTTTCTGGAAAGGCTGTATGGAAATTAAGAGCTTCCTAATATGCTTAAAATTGCTGTGCCTTTCAGAAAGTCATCCATTTACTGCGCACAGTCAAGGACTGAACTAAGTTTTTGTTGCAATGCAGCACTGAAACATATGGACCATTATTTCTCTTTAGAGTATCAGTCTTGTGTTACTGCTGTTCTTTGAAGGTGGTCTTCTGTAGGTATAGCTTTCATTCAAAAATAATCTTTGAATTTTGCTGTGTTATATCAAGTAATACTTGAAGAAGTATTTTATCAAGAAGCTGTAATTAGCCTGAGACAGCTCTTTTTACTGCTGCAATGGCACATAAGTGCTCCATACTTAGGATATTGTTCTACTTCCAAATTGGCATCTGGTTCCTGGAATATGCTAGAATCACATTTGATGGCTTCTCAACTATCCAGCTGACCTTGGATAGTTATCAGTCACCTTTTCATTCATTTAAGGCATACCTTAAAAATAACTCATGTTATTTGATAACTGATTCTGCAGCCTTGTGAGTGTATTGTGACTCATTTTGATCCAGCAGCAAGCTTGAATGAAATAAAGCCTGTTTCAGGAATGGTGAGAGACGTCAGCCTTATTCTAGTAATCTTCTATCTCTAAATACCACAGCATTTCTATCAGAAGTTACAGTTCCTTTACTCAGTATTTAACCAATGCAATGCTGCTAAGGGTTGCCCAAATTTAATTCTAGGTCTTAATTATAAAAAGAGTACTGAGGTATTGGATTACTCATGTTCACAAGCCTCTATGGATGATGCTAAAAGGCACACAGGTTAGTATTCTAACTTGTCAAAAGCTGCAATACAGTTTGACACATCTCTGAAAGACAACTTTGAGTCCTTTATTATCTAGGCTATAAAAGCAAGCTTTTTCCCGTGCAAGATAAATACAGATAAATGCACATGTTTTGGGGTTTTTTGCTGTTTTCTTCTAGTTAGTGGAGCATTGTGCAAGAAAGCGCCCTTCTTCCCCTTTCTAGGGGGAAGGGAGAGAAGGTGCTAAGGAAGGGGGAGATGCTGATGTGTGTGATGAGTCATCTTTAAACAGGAATGAAAGGTTCAGTGTAGAGGCAGCAACCTTGCCGGGCGAGAGCACTGCACGGGGCAGGATGTGGTGTTCGGGGGTTGCAACAGGAAAGCAGTTAAAATAAAAACACACGACCACCACAAAAACCCAAACACCGGACCCAGTGCTTTTGCGCTAAGCGCTTAGCTATGCTTTGCACCATCATTTTCCAATGTTACCACAATAAAAGGAAGCCTTTTAGTTTTGACTGATAGGCGTGCTTTTCTGTACTGTGCTGCATTGTCTGTGAAGGGAGGACGTGCCTGCTGCTCTTGATTTGCACCACCCAGTACCAAAAGTGGATTAGCAGATTTACTGACCAGAGCTGGTATTGAACACCGCATCCAGATATGTTGAAGTACATACGCACAGCACTGGAGTATTACTACCTCCCTTTGACTGTAGACAAATTGTCCTTTTCTTATTTCAAGGTTGCCAGTTCAGTGGCATTTTTTAAAGTGTCCTGGACTGATTTAGGTGTATTTCTGGACCAGCCTTTTTTTCTGTAGCTGCATGAAGACGGTAGGAAGAGACTTTTCATGTAGGTGTGGTAATAGCCTATCTCCCATTCTCTCCTTCCATCTGCTAGGCACCTGAAAGCATAAGTAACATATAATAAGTGTCACCAACCCTGGCATGGTAAAAAAAAAAAAACACCAACCAAAAAACCCAAAAACCACCACACAGTGAAAAATTTTTCCTGGATCATTGCTAACTAAATACCTTCCTCCTGCCCCCTTCCCTTCACCAGTTTTTGGAACATTCAGAACGTACTGTTTTCCTGTTTGCTAGCCATACATACTGGTTGCCTTGCTCTTTTAAAGATAAATTTTCAAAGGGATTTGGTGTCCTGTCCTGATAAAACCTGCCTGCGTATATATACAAATCACAGCTTGCAAACTAGCAAAGAAGTCGTGCCTTTTGCAACCATATCAGCTTATTACCGATGCCACTGTCACTTACTGTCTTTGGTCTTTGAGAGTTTCGTCTTGTTTCATTCCTGCTTCTTGGGCCAAAATTGGGAGGATGCTGCTGGCGATCCCCATGCTGAGTGGGTGCTGAAAGCTCTTTACTCTGGAGGGGAGCTGCAGAACCTGGAGTGTTACCGCAACGCAGAGTTAAAGCAGAACTCGAGTAAATGCAAAAGCTGTTGTTTCTGACCTCTAAGCAGAATGTTAGAGTGAAAAGAAAAAAAAACAGCCCCATACCCAAAAGCCCCCAAACCAAGTTGTAACCACTCAGCATAGTACTGATAGAATATTACATCACTCAGTCTGGAAAAAGTGGTTCATGGATGATCTTGAAAAAAAGTATAACAAAAATTATTTGCAACTATCTATTTTGCAGCTCACCCCGCATCGTTTTCATTCATAGTAATGAGTGTATCAGCACTCATTTCTCCAGCAGGAGACATGTGGAGAAGAAAATTCTTGCTGCCCCAAGTCTGCTTCATTATATGTGACTATTTTCCCCACAACTTTCAAGACTGAAGGGGGGGTGGTGGTGTTAACCCTTGGTTAACATTTCCTACTAACTTCAGGTAAAAAGGCGAGGGTATTTTTGCTGTGTAGCTGTAGCTCTGCACTTCCTAATTGAGACAGTGTTCTTCCTCCTTCTCCGATGTGATCCGAGATGTTTCGGACCACATTGGTGAGGTGTTTCTGGCATTATTTCAGGGTGCGTGTTCAAGGGAGAGCAGCCGGCACCTGCCCAGGGTGCACAACTACCCAACCTGGCCAGGCCGCGCTCAGCATCCCTGCGTCCTGAAGCAGAGGCTTGAGAGGACTGGCTACAAAAGCATCCCATGAACCCAGAAAGAAGTGCAGCAGCTGTTCTGCATTACTGAGACAGGCCATGCCTCTGTGCATTTCAGAGGGGAGGAGAGGAAGATGTGTAGATGGAGGAGGAGGAGGAAAGAACAGGCTAGAGAACGTGGCTCAGACTGCTTATCTACAGATTGTTCTTACAAACTGCCTGAAGTCCTAGTCTATGTGGGCAAGTCCTGGAGCTGACATGACCCGTTTCAAAAATATCTTCACCTTTGCAGTCAAAATGGGACTATTGCAAGTAACAGTCACCACCCCTGTACAAATACATCTGCCCAAACGCTATAGGTCTGAAGTCAGGTTAGCAACAGAGTGCAACTCGGATTAATAGAAAAGACAAATGTTTACACGATGCAAGTCTGGATTGCCTTATGAGAAGTACTAGTATTAATGCATCAAAAATTATAAGTAGTTATTATTGACTTATTACCTGGAAAATGACTTCTTACACCACTTGTACTACGGGACAACAGCTCTGCAGCTTTCCTTTTACCTTTTTGAAAGAAAAAAACCCCAACACTATGAAGCCTCATAACATCCATCAACTATTACAGACATAGAAATAAAAAACACTTGAGTAAAGAGGTAGCTACAATACACTGCAGAGTTTTAACACGTTTCAGATTAGGTGTCTATAGTTTGATGGAGCTCCTGTGTTGAGCATAGAGAAATCCAAGATCCACAGCCAGTTTTTCCAGCTCTGCATCATATTTAACAATGATAACACACTGTAGGAAAATAGGATAATAATTCATCTCCTTTCTGTCACAGCTACTTTCCTTGTGCTCAGTAGCATCAATGTGACTTACAAATTTGCACCAGCTTTTCCCCCCAAACTTGACTGGGGAAACCAAGTATATTTGCGCATTAATTAACGATACCTCCCTGTTCTTTATTTGCCCATGTTTGGTTCACATCTTGTCTTCAGCTGTCTGCTAATGAAGATTTCTTAGTTTCCTTTGGCAGGAATAACTAACATTTTCCTGCAGAAGGAAACTGTAATTATGTTTGTTGTACTTTATATTCTTCATGGCACAGAAATGCACCTTAAAAGATCATTGGAGGTTGGGTTTTTTCCCCCCCGTTTACCTAATTTACTAGGAATTTAGATACCACCCATCAATTTTTTTCTGCATGAGTTTGTCAGGCTGACAGCAGGGTTTTGATACCACAGAGAAAAGCAGCAACTTGGAGGCAGGTAGGAGTAGAAATCCCTCATCAAGCTTTTTAAGCTACATGACTTACCTAAGCATTCCATTAAAAAGTTACCTAACAAACAGCTGAGGTGAAAGGTTTTTGTGAAAGGTTTAAGTTGCAGGTTAATTCAGTTAAGGGCTAGAAAACTCTCGCTGCTGTTTTGAGATCCTCTAAAGATACCTGCAGTCACAGGCATGTATCTAGTCAAATTACAAGGGTACAGTCTTATTTGGCTGCCCCACATGATTCCTAAGCAAGCTGTTCCAAGACCAGAGCCTCTAATGAAGCCTAATTCCCTACCACTTGGGATCCTTTGTTTCCTAATTGCCTCCTCCCCTAAATGCAGCTCCCCTCATATTTCCCATGATAGCCCTACAAAGCAGAAGACAACACAAGTTACAGTTTAAAGTTATTTACTTGGGCGTCAGTGTTTCTTGTGCTGTGTGAGCAGCTGCAGTGTAAGAAGGCACATGGCTTTTGAGTTATCTGACTTTTCTTTAAGTCTGCTTTAGCTTTTTCTCCTCCACCTAAATGCTTTCATTACAGAGGAGGGCTTCTCTTTCATATTTGGCTTAAGTTGGCTATTGCTTCAAAGGTTAAGGAGGGATTCAGACAAATGGACATGTAGCTCAGAAGATTTATTTCCCCAAGAAAACGGTTTACAGCACACGACTTGTCTTTACCTGCAGTCGCATTTCTCTGGGAAATTGCGCCTTCCAGGTTGTAAACTTGACACTGTAGTTCATCAGCCTGCTGAAAGGCCTCCTGTTTTAAACGGCACTCTTGGGTTAACTGGCTTCTTATCTAAAAGGTGGTAAAAGGATTAATGGCAGCAGCAAAAATTAATCGTCTGACAGCTCTGCCTCAAAGCAAGGGCCTAGATCTAAAGGAAAATATGTTGTTGCCCTGTGTGCTCTTGTGAATGAGAGGCCATCACTTCTTGCTGGTTGAAATAATCCGTATCCATAATCCCTCTGAATGCGAAATACAGCACAAGTAGTGCAAGATGACATTCTCGTTATTATTCAGTAATCTGCATTTCAGACATTGATGGAGGAAGATAAAAACAATACAGAGGCCTTTTCTCGCTGTTCTCTGCATGTAACCCTAATTAGACAAGGCCCTACCTCCATTTTCAGGTCAGAAGTATGGAGAAAACAGCAGGTCTTCCCTCATCTCTCCTGCAGACTCTGTAATTTGTTAACTAAGTTTAAATATAGATTTTGTTAGTGTTAATGACCACGTAGGTGCTAGCTGCAGCTGAGACTGTTTTGTGGCAACAAAAGCCTGCCTGCTGCAGTTGCCATTTTCCTTCCTGCTCCCCTTAAAGGCTGATCCAGACGTTGACATCTCTGATCTCTTGAGGAGTTATTTTGTAAACACAGCAAAACAGTTCAGAGCCCCATCAGAGACAGATACCAATGAAATCAGCGGTCTTACGTGCCTGCACGAACTGCTTGGGCTGTGTAAGAGTCTCTCATACGATTTTGGTTAGAAAACATGCCAGCAACCTGAGAAATTATTCCCAGCAGAGTGGCATTTGTCATCTTGACTCTGGAAAACAAACAACCCATGCTTTCATCTTGATGCTTTAGAAGATTGAGGACAGAATATATGCTGCTTGGTTTTTACAGGAGAGACATTCAGATACAGTTAAAAAGCTTTTTTTCTTGCTAGACCAAGAAAGCAAGGGCAAGGAGACTTCAGTGGCAGCAAAGTTGTCAGTTAGTGGATGGATTCATCTAGTTAAAGTCTAACCAGGGGGTTTCTAAACGCTGTTTTGTTCTGTAGGGTACACTACAAAAGGAGCACTGCACATTTCCCAGCCAAGAGCCCCACTCTAAAAGCTATGCACAACACAGAGACTGTATTTACTTAGCCAAACCAGTTTTTAAGTTGAAGTAGTTAAATCTGTTTTACAGGAAGATAATCTTAAGAGTGGATCTGGCTACTCAGTTACACTAAATCAATGATTAGCAATGCAGTAACAAGTGTAAACTCAATAGATCAGTTCAGTACAACGGCATCAGTTTAGTGGAAACTAACACTATTTCCGTGGTCAGACTGGATCAAAGGAGTTCCCTTGCCAATATATTAATTTGGTCATCCAGAGTTTGGGAAACAGTGGTGTAACGTACAAAACAGCGGTAAGGGCAGAGGATGTATGTCAAATGCAGAGCAGATAAAGCAAAAGGACAGCGGTTTGTCAGCTCTGCAGCATCGGTGTCAAAGCCCTGCCTGAGAAATGTCACAGGGAGAGCCGGGAAAGCGACAAGCACTGCAGACCTGGGAACAGGGCCCCAGCAGGGAGGCAGAGCCCAAGCGCCCCATTTAGTGTGGTGTCAAGGATGGCAGTTGCAGCAGATGCCCAGGGCACACTGCTGGGACACATCCAGCAGTGCATGGCCGGCCAAAGCCTCCAGAGCTACTGAGCCCAGCCGCTTGCTACTCCAGCTGCTGTGCCCCCTGGTCCCCCCCCAGGGGTGCAAGCACATTCTGTCAAGCACCCATTCCCACTGCACCAGCACCTTGCACGAACCCTCAGGCAGTTTACCTCTAAAATAAGAAGAATAATACTCACTTTCTAGAGCAAAGATACTGAACCAGGCTCAACAGAAAGGTGCTGAGAAGCATCAGAAACCCAAGATGCCACCAGAAGGTGGAACATGACCCTAAGCCCCCAGCCGGCAGGGCCCAGCACAGTGCCAAGGCTCATACTGCAAGACCCCCATCCAGAGCACTTGGAGGGCTGCACTGAAGCTCTGTGAAGTTCAGACACTTGAAGGGATACACCTAAATGTGGTCAGACAATGTTAAAACTTGGAACATCCCTCCAGAAACATTACTGTTTCTATTTTTCAAGTCTGCATTATGAGTTTACCTGCTGTATTTCTTTTTTGACCCCTTTTTGATGAAGATAGCATATTTTAGAAGATTTTTCAGCTTCCTTGGTTAAACATTCCACCTCTTCAAGCACCTTCTCTGTGTTTTCAGCTTTCATTGCACTGAGTATTTGTTTCTTCTCAACTTCTTGTGTCTTCCTCTGTACTCCTTCCAATAGCAGTTGTTTCTACAACATACAATCAAGACAGTTTCAGACTTGACTCACTTTCCTTCAGTTCCCATACACACCTTTTTAGATTTTCCTTTTAAACCCTGATGACCAGTCCTCAGGGGTCATGCCCAGCTGAGCAGAATGAGAAGAGACCAGATCCCACATGGCTTGGTACTGAAGATAATGAAAGGTTGGTAAACAAATCTAAATTATCCTATGATCTTATGAAAGGACCACAGTCGCCTAAACCCAAAAGAAAATCTGGGTTGTGGGAATGGAGAGCATGAGGGAAGTGTAAGGGGGAGTGGGAACAGAATGCTGTATTTACATCACTGCTTGTTAGAAAGAGAAGCCTCAAAACAACATTCATGTGTAGAACTCATTCAATTGCAAATAAACAATGAGGCAGTTGCTTCCAATTTCCTCAATCTGCTGTAATTTGCTTTCTGCAACCAGCCTCTGGTCTGCACATGGAACTTGTTTTTAAAGCAACGTATAAACGAGGAAAGAAAGGGGGAAAATGAGCACAGCTTTTTCAAACATTGCTGGTTTGCAGAGACAGCCAGAAGTACGGCTACAGTTTAGAACCCGTACCCCAACTGAATGCAATGGTATTACAAGTCACGCCTATCAGGTCTAACCCTCCTGCACAGCCGAGGGTTGTGGAATTGAGTCTTCTGTTTGTAAACATCATCATCACAACCTGTAGCAAGGGAGGAGGTTAGAAAGAAGAGAAAGAACCAGAAGCTGATGTCAGAAATCAAAGAAAAACAAACACAACAACAAAAACACCCCAGCTGCTAGAAGGAAGGTAGATGCAGTAGGTCTTTTGGAAGTAAATTGACAGCTTGTCAGTGAAGCAAATCAATTTATCAGCCAGAGACAACTCCATGCTGGTGAAAAATCTGAACACAAATAGCTAAAAGCAGTCACAGTCCAAACATTTTCCATTAGGGCGTTCTCTAAACCTTACTAAAGTTGGAGTTTCATAGACTGATAAGCTCAAAATGGAGCAATCAAGCCATCAGATGTGACATTTTCATATCACATTTACCTCAATTTCTTTTGTATTGGAATGAGCAAGTTGATTTGGCTAAACTGTATTTCCCAGAAAGGCATCTCGCCTTGACTTGAATATACTCAGTCAGACATATTGTCATTTCCACGGTTAGTCACATTTTGAAAACATTGTTTCTCATTTCTCATTTTCAGTTTGCCTGCCTTCAAATTCTAGGCACTGCCTCTTGTTATACCTTTCCCTAAGAACCCTTTAATATCTGCTATTCTTTCCCAACAAAAATATCTGTAGACTGTCAAGTCACTCTTCTTTCAGCTCGGCTAAACAGATGGAGCCTTTTAAGAGCCCTCTGCTAGAAAGCATTTCCTGCAGCTCCCAAATCATCTTCGTAACTCTTCTCTGCACTCTCATTTTTTTCTTCTTTTTTTTTTAAAGTAGTACACCCTGGAATCAGCAGGAATATTTCAGCATGTTGAGCTGCAAACCTGTTTTTAATGTATCTATCTGTACTCTTCTCCTTTTTATAAACTATAAGGTTGCAGCATCCATTCTTTCCAGTCCCACGCTACATGGCCAGTCACCTGCCTGTTTACAATCCCAGTCCCGTCCAGGGATCCATTCACCCTGTTCTGTAGGAGTCCTGCTTTCTTCTTGCTCATCTACTCAGGCATCGCAATATGTCTTGGAGGGATAACCAAGTTACCGAGCTATCTGTATGATTCTGTACTCCTGCTCTGCCCACATCGTTATTCACTAAATGTGCCTTATCAAATCCACTAACATTCTTCCCCAAATATGTCATCGGTAAATTTTATAATCTATAATTTTATATTTATTTCCAAGCCACTGACAAAAATGTGGAATGCTGATAGTTCTGCTACCAACTCCTGTAGAAATCCATCAGAAACCACCTTCATTTAATGAAAATAGCACATCTTTATACGTCAAAAAGTCTAGCTCTCAATCCATTTAGCATTTTTATTGATATTGTGTAATACTAACATTTAAAATACGCAAGTTATGTGCTGCTAACTCAGGTGTTACAAGGCCCTTCCAAATATGCATTACATCTCTAGCATTATGTTTATCTATCTAACTTGTAATCTTATCAGCAGAATGAAATGAGGTTGGTTTGACAAGACATTTTCCATACAATCACGTTGCTCGGCATTAAGTATATTGCAAGTGAAGGGTGTGCTTTTCGATTTGACTTTGAGGAATGGGCTATTTCAGCATGTGTAGCCATGTGTAGAAATGAAAGGGAGCTTGCTGGGGCAGCGATATATCCACGAAAGTGTTCAGATGGAGAAAAAAAGCCATGAAATGAATTTGTACTGGATTTAATGACAACATCCCTGAACGTTTCTTTGAAATTGAGTGATTTGGTGGAAGATTAATAACCTCAAGATCTAGGTTTTGGGGGTTTTCTTTGTTTGTTTGTGTGGGGTTTGGGGTTTTTTTTTATTTGTTTGTTTGCTTTATCTGGGGAATAAAATATTAATAGTGTCTTTTCCTCTACTAAAACATACATCCAGCCTTGTTGATCATGTATATAAATGCAGTGCCTATAGCTGTCATTTCACTCTGTGACTCCAACTTTATCCAAGATGCTACAGCTTTTTTCCCTAGTTCTTTCTGCCTTGCAATGGCAAAAACACTCAGATGAACACATTGTTTCAGTGACATAAAAACCACATCGAGCTTCAGGAACTGTATTGTGAGGTTAGTTTTAAATACGTTTCTCTCCTAGAATAACAGTGGGCAAAATCCTCACTAAAGAAAGTGAGACAGAGAGGAGAATTCAACATGTTGCACTGATGAATCAGGACCTGTTGGATTCAGATACCTGTTTATGTAGCTGTTTCTTTAGCTTATCATTTTCTGCTTGAGATTTTGCAAGAGCTTTCCTTACAGACGTGAGCTGACCCTGAAATGAAGTCGCCTCTTGTTGTGCCATCATCTTAGCATTCAGACACTCTTTTTTGCTTTGAAGAGCTTCCTGTAAACAGAAAGTACATAACAGAAACAATGATGAGAGCAGTGATTTTCTCTCTTTCATACAATAGTGGGTTCCTTGAAAGGTAAATCTCTCAGAGATTTTTTAGTAAAGTAGGATTGAACTGTTCCTATTTTCTAATAAGGGCTGGACCTTTTTTAAGGCAAAGTGAGGAACAAGATGGACAAGAGGGGTCCTCTACAGGGGAAAACATAAGATAATCTTTCATATGGGTACAACTGCACATCTTGAATTACATTCACATGTCAACAATTCAAGTTCTTGTGTGCAAACAAGCTCCCAGCAGTGCAAAACTTGATCTTTTTTATGCATTAGAAAGACCTGGACCTGACCCCACCTGGAATACTGCATCCAGCTCTGGAGCCCCCAACAAGAGAAGGACATCGACCTGTTGGAGCAGGTCCAGAGGAGGGACACAAAGGTGATCAGAGGGCTGGAGCACCTCTGCTATGAGGACAGGCTGAGAGAGCTGGGGTTGTTCAGCCTGGAGAAGAGAAGGCTTCAGGGAGACCTTTTAGCCTCTTCCAGTATCTGAAAGGGGTCTACAAGAAAGCTGGACAGGGGCTTTCTACAAGGGCATGTAATGAAAGGACATGGGGTAATGGCTTCGAATCAGAAGAGGGGAGATTTAGAATACAAATTAGGAAGAAACGTTTCACTATGAGGGTGGTGAGGCACTGGAACAGGTTGCCCAGGGAACCTGTGGAGGCCCCATCCCTGGAAGTGTTCAAGGCCAGGTTGGATGGGGCTTTGAGCAACCAGGTCTAGTGGGAGGTGTCCTTGTCCATGACAGGGGGGTTGGAACTAGATGATCTTTAAGGTCCTTTCCAACCTAAACCATTCTATGATTCTATGACCTGTCCATCTACTAATTTGTTTATTCCTTCATAATCTCTAAAGTAAAAATGTGTGTGATGAAGCTTATTTTCCTTCTGGGCAGGGTCTTTTTGTTTGTTTTAAACACAAACATAAATATGTATATACATATTACTATGTCAAGCACTGATTTAGCAGCCCTCTCTCCTTTCCCAGATGTTTAAACTGGGAAAAGCAGGGTCTGTGATCCTCTGCACTTGGAGTGGAGGACAGTGAAATACAACTTCTTAGATCTTCAGGATCATTTCAAAAAGTCAGACACAAGAAAGCTCTTTCTGAGCAAGATGAGCTAGTTTCTAATTTTAAAAAGCCAAATTTTCCCATTTATTTTTCTCAGTTTCTTTTAAAGTCTTCTCTTTTAAAGCCTGTGAAGATAGCTCTTATTTCTTATATAAATCCACAAATTTGCAATAATTCAATCCATCTTTGACCGATCTGTTTAATAAAATATTCTAATGATTTAGCATCTCACTGATATAACTGAACTAAGTGTATGCACATCCAGCTTTATTTGGGTTTAAAATTAACAAGCACACAAAACCCATTTTGCTTTTTCACTCTTTTTAAGTTAACAAATATGATCCATTCTGCCTTTCCTTTGCTTGACATGTGCAGCTAATTAACCTATATAACAATCAATAACCTGTTTGTTCCATTCTAATCAGCCTCATTTAAAGCAGCGAGGCAGTTTTCTTTCCATCCATCTTGACTTTAGTTTAATTTAGTCATTTTTGTGCTTCATCTTGTATTTCTGTAATTAAATTTATAAATCTCAAGCTGTGTTCTGCTTTGTTTAAGCAGATACCAATTAAAAAAAAAAAAAAACAACGCAGCCACCTCCCAAGCCAACAGTCTAGTTCATTTTCACTTCATGTCTGCCTGTCTTCTTTTTCATATGTTTTGGTCAGTTGTGAAATAGTTGATTTTGATACAGTGTTGTAATTAGTATTCTGAGTCAACAGCAGAATTAGGAATACTAGAGGCTACTCATCCATCCTAGACTCTTGCTTCAAGCAGGCATCAGGGATTTGTTTAACCCTCTTCACATTTCAAGACAACCCTTATGCCCATAATATAGAGGAGAAAAAAGTTTAGAATTGGTACCTAAAATCTGCGGTTACCATGAGATCCTATAGACTCGCTGAGTAATAGTGAGTCTGACCAAGCTGACCATGAGTTTTGCACAAAATGAGACACTAATAACAGATGAAATAGTAGGGAAATATCACCTTCTCAGCATCTCTAAGCTTTGCAGAGAGCTGTGCCTTCTGGGTGATTTGCTTCCAACAGTTCAGAGTCTTTAGCTTACAAACCAGCTTGCTTAGCCTGATATTTTCATCCCGCAAGAGCTGCAGCTGTTCCTGCTAAAGAAGTTGGTAAGAGTAGACTCGCAAAGGTTACTTTCCCCAGGAAGAAACATGTAGTTTGGAAGTAAATACAATTGTAAAGCATGCAACTATCTGTATTTCATTTTAATTTTCAAATGCTCAAACTTTGCAATTTGAAACAGTGCAGCCTTTGCCAATAAATTTCTATTACTGTGTCTCCAGAGCAAAAAGGAAATGTGAACATTGCCCAGAAACTGGGGAAAAAATGGAAGAAATTTAGTCCAAAACAAGCAGGTAAACCCCTCTGAAATGAAGCACTGTTAATGGTGATAAACACTATTATGCCAAATAGCGATTCTGGTTCATACCACATTCAGTAACCTGGTTGACCCTCATTACAATGTCCTTAATAAGAACAAAATTAGTGGATTCATGAGAAGCATAGTCATCAGGTTTTCTTCTTTGTTCAAAATAGCAGACTTCCTCCTGAAAACTGTTCTTAAGGCAGAGGAAAGCAGTTTCAATTACGCAAAAATTACAGAAAAAAGGGTTAGAGAGGACAACTGGAGGTCCTGGCCCTCCTGGCAGAGGTGTCTCTGCACAGAAGCTCTGCCATTCAGTCTCAACCCACATTCTTACCCTTTGTCTCCTGTATCGGTTTTACCTGCAGCCCAGCTTTGGCCTTGCTAATGTCACCACTATGGGTCTGAGCTCTGACACCCTGCCTTTGTTGCCTGTCCATGTTTCCACTACTTGCAATCTCTCTTTTCATATTTATGTCCTTTAAGAAGCTTCCTGCTAACTCAAACAAGGCGAAGTTTCTGCTAAACTCCCCAGTCTTCTTGCATAACAGGGTAGTTGGTTTTGAAATCTCTTTAAAAATCAACCAGCTTTCCTCAGCACTTTTCCCTTCTTGGCAGTTTCCCAAGGATTCTGCCTAGCAATTCCCTAAATAAGTCACAGTCTTCTCTCCCGAAGTCCCAAGTCCTACCTCTGCAGCATAATTTTGCAACCTTTCTCCTGATCCTGAAATAATTTCGTAGTCACTGCAGCCCTGGATGACATACATCTGTGATGATATTCACCACCAGTTTTTCCCTCTTTGCGAGCAGCAGAAGTAGGGATTTACCATGGCTGGCTCCTCTAGCATTTGCATTTTGGATATTATAACTAATGCTGTCTAGGAACTGCTTAGGCTTTTACAACACTGTGTTCCCCTTCCTTTAGATTTCCAGATGGATGAAACCTCCATGAACACCAAGGCCTCAAATCAAAACCATTTTTCTTAGCTCTCTATAGACAGTCCCATCCAACTTACCCTCTTGACCAGGTAGTCTGTAACATCCCCACCACAGTCTTTAGTTATCACTAATGTTCCTCCCTCCTCCGACCTTGACCTGTAGGCTTTCAGTAGCATATCTCCACATTCATAGAAGAGCTCTGTGCAGGGAATGATCTCCTTAGAGTGCAATTCTTGCTCCTCTTTCCTGCTTATCCTTCTTAAACATCCCATAACCACCCATGACGATGGTGTGCACCAGCCCACCAAGTTTCCACGACTCTGCTCAAACCAGGGTCCTTTGACTACATGAGCTCCTCACTCTCCTTGTTCATTGCCTCGGCACACTGTCGTTTCCAAGTGGGGGTGTGGAAATCTCCCTGCAACCTTCTCTCACATGGAGCTCTTCCATTTCCACCGGTTCCCTATTTACTTCTGGGTGTCCCCATCCCCAGGTTCATTGGGGTGTGGAAAGCCCGTCTCACTGTTGGCATTACAGTTATATCTTGCTTCACAAGCTTCTCTGCTTGAGAGATCTGTAGGTGTACTTGCTTTAGACAGAAGTATTTAGCCACTACCCGTTTGATCTCATTTGTATTCACTGGCCGACCACCATCATTTCAGTACAAATTAAACTTTACTGAGGAGGGATACGTTTGACTATGAAAGCGATTGATCTGGAAGTTGTAGCCTGGAAATTACTTTCCAGGTTTTAGTTTATAACTCCCAGAATATCAGTTTGGGGGGCACTTTTCGAAAACATAAAGCTGAATATATTTTTGATTCTAAGTAACCCCAAGTGGAAAAAAGGACTCTGTCCCCGTTCTTTTATGTGACCAGTTTGCATGATAAGAAGATAAAACTCCCACCAACACATTTTTCACGGTCACTGAAACATCTCATTCTCTTTCCCCCACCCAAAAAAAAGGACAATGACAACACATGACAATGCTGACATATAACTGCATGTGAGTTCATGCTTATACTTCTTCCGTTCCAAGTTCAGCCTCTCTGTTGTTTACCTGTGTAGAAAGCATGGTGTTAGTTTCACTCAGAATGGAATGAAAGCAGAGTTCCTTAGTTTAGAACCAAATTCAATTAAAATACAAGCAGATATTCAGGGTCTAAGGGCTGGTTTGGCCCAAAATTTCTGCAGTTGGAGCATAAACACACAGTCAAAAATGATTTATTCATGATAGCCTGACAAATCAGCAGCCGTTAACAGAATCTAGCAGTGGACCACCTCCACGCTCTTCACCCATCCAACGTCCCAGATAGACAGAATGCAATAACTTAAGCCATCTTCAGCAAGCTAACCAGGATATGATCCTTGTGTTTGTTTACTGAGACACATATGTATTTCCTTACTTTAGACAAATGTTCTTTCAAGTCACCATTATTTTTAGTGGAGCCAAACTTTTCCTTCAGATCAATCATATTGTCGACTCCTTCTCTTCTCACTTCAGTGATGATTTCAAACACTCGTTGCTCAATGCTAAGGCGATAGACATCCATCTTTCCCTGCAATTACAAACAGAACCCGTAAGAGATGAAGTCTGCACATATGGGAAGGCAACGTTCAGAAGATTTCAGAAGTCTCTCAACTACAACCAGATGGTCTTTCTCCATAATTATTTTCCTAAAATCAACATATCAGGAAGTCAGAGCAATGTTCTTCTTGCATCCAGACACTACAAGAAATGGAATTTCAATGGCATCATTTGCGGGCAGCCTATTGGCAATCCTGGGATGCATGTATTTAATGGAATAAGCAGAATTATTGTGAATAAAAGGGTTTTCTGGTGAAAACTGGACTCTCCCTCAGGATTGCAATACACATCACAATATTCCTGAAGTAGCTGTTGCCCTGGCTGCAGACATTAATGGGCTTGTGGACCATCAATCAAAACCCTGGGGATCCGATGCAGGTAGTTCCTCTATAATGTACATGGTCACAGTCAGGTTAGTTTTTACAGGCTAGATGGGGGTATCTTATTTTTGTAAATAAAGATGTATGTAACCCCAAAGAAATCAGTGAACTACTTGAAAACAAAAGCATTTTTAGAGTGGGCAATACAATTACACAATGGA
This sequence comes from Chionis minor, assembly GCA_013398295.1. NCBI lineage: Eukaryota > Metazoa > Chordata > Aves > Charadriiformes > Chionidae > Chionis > Chionis minor. The sequence goes on from VZSF01001350.1 coordinate 398,173, forward strand.
CATAAAGTTTCCAAGAAAAGTAATGCAGAATATTATAAACTGTGTTATATCCAAAAAGTTCCCTCCACTGTAACTAAAAGAGCTTCAATCACTCTCTCTAATGTGGTAGCTGTTCCATAGAGAATACGCCTCCTCTCTTGGAAAAGGTACACTATTTTTCTACCAGACATTTTTACAAGATGCTTCTAGCAGCAGGAGATAAATGATTCACCCATTCATCCACCTGGCACACTGCAGCAATTTATTCCTTTCAGTGCTACACTTGTTGGCAAATTATACAGCAGCACAAAAGAGACCGATTGAGTACCCCCTCTTTTTCTGTACCTACTTTTAGATGCACACAAGTCACAAATAGGTTCCGCACTAATGATTCATATTCATCCTGTACTTCTTTTCTAATCTTCTCTTTAAGACCAAGATTTTTTTCCTCTAAGTCAGCGAGCTGGGATCTGAGAGCAGTTATTTCCATAATCATCCCATGGCACAGTCCCACAATCTGTCACAGCAGAGAAAGTGAATGAACAAATCTAGGGATGAGCAAACACCATAGCTGAGGCGTAAACGATCCAGAGCTCTGAATACGTTGCATGATACCTAATTAAGTAGAGCAAGAACATCTTCCTGACTGAGAGGCCTGATGAAAATGACCCATTGATGATAAGGAATAATCCATTTTGTATACTTCTGTTCGTTTTAGAAACATTTCCTCCCTGGAAACAGTAGGTAGTTCATGACGAATATTTGAAGGGGTCAAATGCATAAGTTTCATATATAACATTAAAAAGTCTGTTTCTGGTCATCAGGAAAGAAACATCTCCTCGCTAATAGGTAAGAGAACTGACAGAAGGAAATGTGTGCAGAGGACAGAGGAGCAGAAGGATTAGGGAGCAGGATTACAAATCTGATTCTAGGAGAAGATCCTGTGCGTGGCTCTGCTGTGTCGGTGAGACTGGTCTGCCATAGCATAATCTCCCCCACCTCCAGAGAGAAAGGCAGAAGAATTGTGGCCAGGCTTTGTTCAGTAAGCTGTGAGGTAATGCATTTATCAGAGAAAATACGCTGTGTACTGATAAAGTTGTACATACAGACCATTTAATGCATGATAAAAACAATAATGTGTTCCATTTGTTGATATTTGACGATTAATATACTCTCAGAAAGGGCACACAGATTAGCACAAATAGGAAGGCACGTGGTAGAACTGAAAAAGGTGTAAATGACAGAATTTAAATTTCACATAGGTAGGTCTTCGCTTGGTATAAATGTTTGGTCATTTTCATACCACTGAACAGCATCTGCAACCAGATGAACACAATGGAGGAAAGCTAAAAATCATTCTTAGCATATTACGTTATTCAGATAAGAAATAGGCACAACTGCAGACTGTAGTCACAGTCTGCTTTCAAGGTTGCCTGGCACCTCTGCATGCCACATCTAAGGAGTAAATGCTTATAACTTCACTGGATTCTTGCTGGAATTCTCTGTGTCAGGTTTTGTTGTTTGTTTTTTTTTTTTTACAGCAAACATTACTGAGAGACTTCTGAAAATTAATATTGGGAGAAAATACATATATTTTAGCCCTGCTGAAAAAATCTGGTCATCTTTATTCCGAGCAGCGCTAGTTTTCCTCTGTTTGGGGTGTCTTTTTTGTAAAATCAGCAAAAAGTTGGTCAAATCCTAAGACTTTGTTGGAGGGAAAAAACCAACCCACATTGTTCATGTTATGTTCCTTACAGACTTTTTAGTGTTTAATATATCTGCCATCCCATTTTGGTTGACCACGCCTGAATCTTTCTCGTGGCTTCTAACACCTTCACTGAGCAACTGAGCTTTCTCTTCAGACTTGCAGTACCCTCTTTTAATTGCTTTAGGCTAGTGAGAATCATAGAATCATAGAATCACTTGGGTTGGAAGAGACCTTCAAGATCATCAAGTCCAACAAGAAGAACTGGGAGCAGGAAGTCTGTTCTGAGGTTGAAGCAGAGCCCAGGGACAGTAGGCAGCTGCCCAGGGTGGCCAGTCTCAAGGAATGAGCTGTGTTGTACTCAAGGGAAGTGGCAGATGAGACAGGAATTTGGTGGCAATGGGCTAGCAAAGTGGAGGTGGGGGAGAGACTTCATTGCCCACAGGCTCCAGTAATGTCCCACCGACTCCTCCTGTGTTTTTCTACCCAGCTGAAACCTCACAAATGTTTCTTATTTACTCTCTCACTCCAGTCTTCCCAAACATATGGACAGGACAGTGAAATCAGGGAAGAAGGGAGGTTGCTGACAAGACACTGTACAGAATGTACAGTGGGGCAAAAAAATGGAAAGAGCATGAGAAAGTGGGGCAAAAAACTGATAAGAAGCCCAGAGAAGAACTGAAATCTTGTAGTCAGTGATGAGGACAGATGAGAAAGGGAGGTCAGGAATGAGATCCAAAATGCAGCTGTTCCAACACTGCTGTGCAAACATCCCTGAAATCTAAGCAGTCTCCTCTGCCGTGTAGGTGCCTGTAGAAGCTGGCATGCCTCTAGCAGTGAAGTTTCTGTTGATGGTGCCAAGCCTCCAAGTCAACTGACCGATTACATGGATACCACATGATTCCATAAGATGGCATTTCTGATATATTGGCTGGGTTTGCTTCTTTAAAAAATTCCAGCCACGCATGCCACCTACCCTAAAAGACACAGCTGAAACTGCAAAGTCAAATACTCAGAACTTAAGAGGGGTTGGTTATGCAGCTGTGATACAGCATACTTGGTACCTACATGGCGGTACAGCCTACGTCCCTGACCCACTTCTATTTTCTGTCTCACTCAATGATAGAGTTGCCTGGGGAAAATGCCTTGTGTAGGGGGATATGTCAGTAGAAGTTAGAAGGTTACCACTGTGAACATGAACCACAGAACAGGAGGCTGCTACCTTTGCCTTCAGGTTATCTTTGTTTTACAAGTCCTTCTGGCATGACTTCTGGCATTGAGTGCAGAAACGGCAGCCCCAGAGCCACCCTACCTTTCTTCCCAGAGACTATCACTATGTGTCTGCACAGTGGGATTCCGTCCCGAATAAGACCACTAAGTGCTACCAATCAATGGACCATCATCACCAACCTGTGTCAAAGCCGTATCGCTCTGGTTGCCACCTTCTTCCACTGAGTGCAGCTCCTGAAGCAAAGCACAAAGATGAAAAATCTACACTTGTGTAGCCCAACCCCACTTCAACAACTTCCCAGCCTGACAGCCTGGCTTTGTTTTTTGACTTAGCAACTGCCTCCCACCCAGAGAAACCACCTTCCCCGCTTCTCAAAAAGTAGACTCAACGCTTTCATCATACTTGTTCTTTTTGGTAAAGTAGACGGTGCTGCTGCTGGAGAATATTTTCATAAAGCATGGAGTACGTCTCAAAGTTGCTGCGCTCTCTGGCCATGATGTCACAGCCCAGTACGGTGAGACACTGTTGTAAATGGCTTTTTTTAAAAGAAACCTAGGAAAACAAAATAAGAAACCTTGCAGGACGCCTGAGTCATAACAGCTGCTATATACAGCACATGTCAAAATGAAACGTGGTCACCTATTGTAAATTAAATGTTTCTGCAATATCAAAATGAAGCAAAAAAGAAATTATTCAATGTAAATGCTTTTCCCCAATCTTCAGTTTCACTGAACTGATAGAAAACAGATTTGTCAGTTTTTTGACTGGTTCTGCTGCAACCATGTAATGTATTTTTTTTCCATATGAAGCGGAGAAGGAATTTTCAGTAGAGAAATTAAATCACCAGCTCAGCAACTGCCTGGATTGCAGCTGGACCCCAGCATCCCTTCTCTCAAAAAAATATGTTTTGTGCTTTTTAACCAGAAGTGATCATATTTTCATAAACATTTTTTTTAAAATTTCACTGAAAAAACCCCCACCCAAAACTGCTTCCTAACGTTGTGCTGGACCTCTGATTTAGCAATGACTCAGGAAGAAGAGTTCCTGCTCCTGAATCTGTGAATAAAGTCCTGCAATCCTGCATTGCGGTTGCATATAAACCTCCAGCCCTAACTCATCTTCACTTTATTACAGTCCTGAGAGCTGAAATAAACCTGTCAGAAGGCAGTAAGGCAACACACAAGTTTGCTGCCAACACTGCTGTTACAAACCAGCATAATCTGAATCTAAGCTCATAAGCTTAAGAAATGTGTTTCTCTTTTAGGTCACTGATTAACAAGAGCTTTAATAAATAAAGCCATAAACATGATTAAGCTGTTGCTTAGACAGAAATGCAGAATATGTACCTCTGTATCTGATTCTTGGTAGTTTTCCATCAGCCTTTCAACAAACGTTTTGACTGTCCGTGGTCGTATAACTGAGAAGTTTTCTTGCATTGCCCTGTGTTTCCAGAGCTCTGCAGGAAGACAGAAGGAGGAAAAAAAACCCCCAAGACCCAGAATATAACCACGCGTCAATGGACATCACTGTCACAAAACATTGATCCTTCAGTAATCGCTGGGATTTGACACTGGGTATGCTTTATAGCTTAGGGTTTCTCAGCTTTCCTAAAATGTTTACAACAAAAAACTGAATGTCATTGCAAACAGATTGCAAAGCCTGTGTTGAGCAGCAATATCAAATTCGTTCCAGTATCAAAGCCAAACTGCAATTTCATTATGGACCAATTCTGTCAATAATGACCTGGCCCACAACTGTGTGTTGGAGTTTTCTGTAAATACTGCAGAAAGAATATGGCTTTTGTGTGAAATTGAACATTTCTGTGCACTAATTATTGCTGCCTGCAACCACAACCAGTGGCAGTAGGGCGCATTTTTCTTCCCTTTTATTTAGACTTTTTCTCTGTTTTACTGTTTGTGCCTGTGAATACCCAAATTGCCCAGATCCATGCAGTAATTGTACCACGTAAACAACTAACATACTAAAAAGTCTGGCATGTAAATTGCAGTGCTAGGCCTAAAATATTAACTCCAACACAGAGGAGTAGAAAAGCTATTTCCTATAGTTTTCTTCAGGCTTACTGCAAACTCCAGAATTATTAGTGTTCAGCCTCGGCTGCACAATTGTTTTTGCACTGCTTATGGCTAAACATTCACTTTATAAAGAAAAAGCGAACTCTTAGGTTTAGGGAATTTGAAACTGTTGAACAGACAGAATAAACAGGACCATGCAGAAAGGCGTATGGTATCTCAGTACACAATTCGTCACGGCTTCCTGCTAGATGTATTTCTGGAATTTCTCACAATGGGCTCTCCAAAATGCAAGGGAGTTTCCTGAGGGTAAGCCATTTTTCATCAGTGATACCTTCCCCATGATTCAGCTGGCCCCTGGCCTCCAAATAGGTTCACAGGGAAGTGGGGAGTTGAGAGTAAACGTTCTCTCCTGTTCACATGCAGGACAACTCTTTGCTGCCTTTTATGCACCAAGGTTACTTTTCCCACTCAAAACTAGGGATCCTGAATTTCCCAGGAAGAGTATTTTAATTCTCCTTACCAGTGGGGAGACTACTCTCTTGTCTGGCTCTTTCAGAAGTCACTAGAGTCATCTCCTGGTTAATTTTCTTCTGCACGTCATGGATCATGTGGACTTCTAGGCTTTCCAAAAGCTTTTGAAGCTAGAATCAAGTTTAATACTTAGCTCTTACTAAATCTGCTTATAAAGCAACTTGCCAACTAGCAAAATCTAGCAGACTAACCCAAAGCAATTCTCTTTCCATTCCTCCCTAAAATACAGTACTTTCAGATACAGTATCAAGGTTAATATCATTTGGAGGTGACTGTGAGCCAAGTGTTGTGCCACAAGTATTCCGTAGAGAGGCAGGTTCCCCTGTTGCTTTGGGCTGCCCCAGGACCCACACCTGGCTCCACGCAGCAGAGGTGCCATTGCAGAGCCTTCCGGGTCACCCACATCTGCCCAGCTTCCCCCCACAACAGCCTCCACAGGCCTCCACTGGACTTAATTTATCAGAAAATGCAGGAAAAACTTGATGCTGTGTGGTCCCCCGCAATGCCCTACTAATTGGCCTCCGCTTACCTGTTACACTTTCATTTCGCTCTCTGATGCTCCTCTGGGGGGAAGTATACGCTGAGTGCTTGTAACGGGCTCTCCAAAATCCTCCTCTGTGCCTGTTTGTCTGACTGTGGCTTTCATGGCCGGGTACAGGATATCTGCACTAGAATCACCAAGACACGGGTATTTCACACATTCTCTCTCAAAATTTCTATGTTTGCATTGGCTGACCTTGGGCCTTTTTTATTCTCTTGCCCCTGTTCCTAACTTGTGCAGAATATGATTAAGTCTCAGCTCACTGCGTTAGCCCCACTCGACCTACAAGTGGGGCAGGGCAGTTTCTTCTTCACTGGTCCTGCCTTATTACAGTGATTTCTCCAAGTTTATAATAACACAAAACTAAAACCAAGGGGAAGGAACACGGGGTTGACCAGATAAAGCAGGGAAATCTGGTCACCGGTAAGAAATTGTCTATGACTGTCACCCAAATAGACTAAGAAACTCCCTCCACCCTCTCCCTCTGCTCTCCTTCCTATCTGATCGTGGGTTTGCTAAGTGCCTCTGAGTGCTAAGTGCCAAGGCAGACACACACTTTGCTCTCAGAGGCAGAGGAGCCATTAGCAAAGCATATATACCTCATTACATTTTATTGCTTTAATCACACTGCCTTTCAAACCCTTGATGGCTGACACAAAGGTTAGCACAGAGCTGAGAGAGGGAAGCAGGGAGCTCTCATCCGTCAAAGGGGAAGTGTGGTGGCGTGGAGGATGGAAACACAGTGGGATTTTTGGGTACGGTAAGTCCCTGAGGGTGCTTTAAAACAGTCCCATCCTTACGGCAGGCAGATCTGCTATGGAAGAGCTGTTACAGGTGCCACTACAGAATCTTCTCCCGCTCAAAGGCCAGTGCAAGGAAAGCAGGGAGCTCACCTCTCCTCTGCTAAGATCTCAGGCATCACCCCAAGAAAGCTCAAGGTGCTGGGAAACTCCCACAGCTGCCCAGCCCCATGGGTGGAAGCACAAGCTGTTGACCGCTCTGCACAGAGAACTTGCGCCCCTGACTCCCAGCCCTCCTGCAACCCAGTCCTGCTCTGCCCCTGGGCTGCTCCCTCGTCAGAGTTTGTAAATTAGAGGCAAAGACGGTGGGCCTCCAGCACTGGACCTCCAATCTGGTGGTAATGCGTGGGAGGAAACACTGGGATACAGATAAATGCAGACCAGAATGAAGTAAATATGATACCAGCTCTTTACACACACAAAATTTCTCTGATGGATTTGGACTTGTCAATCTAAAATGCCTTGTAGGGACAGGCCCACTGAGCATTGCTTCCTCTGTGCCCCGTTGCATGACAGCAGTGTCTTTCAGTGCCTTCATGCACGGATTTCACCCTTACTGTCTCATCTTGCTCTTTCACTTCCTTTCTTGTGGTTTCCGAGGAGGCGGCTTTTTAACAAGCAATGTTCCATTTTCTGCTTTCAGGAGGGCCTCTCTGAGGGAAATCTTCCAATTTTCTATTCTTGACTGCTCAAAGTTGAGCCAAGTAGGAGGGTTAGGAAGAATTCTGCTACAATTCATCTAACAGGCTTCCAAAATTTCCATTTATTCAAGTACTGTATTTAACATTGTTTACGGAGCCTGAAATACAGAGGCGGGTCACACAACTGAGAAGAATGCGCTTGGAAAACATCATCAGCAAACAGTCTGAATAGGCATTGAAAGAGCGAAAAACTAGTCACACTGAAACAAACAAAAGGTAGCTCTCAAGCCTTTAGAGAAACACAAAAGTACTAGGCTAATTATAAGCAAAAATTTAAAAAGGTAGAAATTAAAAAAAAAAAAGGTAACAGAAAGAGGGGGTCAGGAGGAAAATGGATGGAGAAGGCAGAGACTTTTCTCATTTTTCATCTTTTCCTTTGCTCTGGAATATTCCTGCATCTGGGGTAACTTACCCATATTGCTCACAAAACTCTTTGTAGAGAGGAACTGTATTGATATCCTCAGTCCTCAGCTTCAGCCGGCCCCATTCTGCCTTTAATATTTCTAGTTGCTTCCACAGTATCAGAAAAGATCTCAGCATGTTACATGACATGACTGGATCATGATGCTTCAGCAAAAGTTTGCACGCCTTTTTGCTGTTCTGCAATCGGTTAGCACTTGAGTCAACCATTTCTGCCAAATTCTGCTGGAAGTCACAGGGAAATGTTTTGCTTCAAAAAGCTATGACAAGCTTTTGATGTGCTTTTCTTTGTTTAATGCAATATACAGCGGGACAAGGCATGGGACAGGCTATCGCGCAATCAGAGCCTGCAATGGGACCTTACACCAGTGTCCTTCAGAGTAGGGTACAGCGAAAACCCAGGCTGGTTTGTGATTGCAGTGAGTACTCACACACAGCAGAGATGGGGATAAAATTGCACAGAAGTTAAATCCTTTGTTTTATTGCTGCTTTCCTCAAGTGAATCGCTTCAACAGCAACACTCTCTGCTTGGTCTCTAACTAAAGTACTGTTACAGAAATCAAACTCTTAACTCAGTTCTTGAAGGAAGCAGACCTTAAAATAACTAAATTTGTCCTTTCCATCTATTTTGCCTTGCAAATCAGCCCGTGTGTCTGTTTTCCATCACAAACAGTTTGAATCCCTCCCCATCCTTGAACCAAATCTTTGTGTAGTTTCTGGCAGGCTCTAGGTGCCCCCAGCAACCATTCCTCACATCCACATCCACAATACAAGTACTCGGGGAAGTACAGCCTGGAAGTACCTTGCCTCTCCTTGGCTAGATTTGGGTTTAGACAGTGGCCAGGCTGTTCCTTTCCCCTCTGCACTGAGTAGCTCCTGATAAAGAAAGAACTGGACATTCAGTGGGGCGTGAGGGGAAGTCAGGACAGTCTCTGTTTTCTCCAGAAGTTTGGCGATACCAACAGGCACTCAAGGGGCACCTGGCACTTGGGATCTTGGGATCGCTCTAGGGCTTCTCTCAAGGGCACTCAGCATTTATAGGAGACAACATTGTTCCCTTTGCATCTTACCAGATGGCCAGGAGCAGGTGAGGTTATTACAGCATACCTCAGGTCTAGGTCGCTCATGTTCACAGAGATCCGGTTGCAAAAACTAATGGGAGTCCCATACAGAAGCTGTACAGTCCCAAACAAATGGAGTTGTTAGAGGTACCTGCTTGGTCTTAGCTAATGGGGCTTGACAGTCAGCGTGATCTTCCACAGCACAGCCGTAGCTGTTCCGCAGGACATCCTCCATGAGGAACTGTATTGCCACCAGCTCCCCATGAGCAACTCTTCAGTCTGCATTGCTCAGGCTGCACAGGCACAGCTGGAGAGAAAGAGAGAGTCTCTGAAGGCCTGCTGTGCGAAGCTTAACCAGTAACAGCAAATCTCAGACAGCTATCAGCACGGGGGGTTTTGTGGCATGAACACAAATGGGTTTCAAGCTTTTAGCACCCTGGTCCTAAAACACGTATGCCTGTGTGTAAAAATTATTTGATTCTCTAGTATTCTCTAGTTCTAGCACACTAGGAAAATGGTAAGTATAGGCTCATTATCAATAAAAATACTCTGCTCTGCTTGAAAAAAGATCTAACACGAATTAAATGTTAAAATGGGCTTTTGGACAGAAAAGGGAGAGATCTTTTTTTTGTTCACTTCTGTTCTTCAGAAAACAAGGACAGGAAATGAGATAGTATTAGTTTGTTTTCCTCCTGCATCATGGATTCATCTTGTCTTTATTTCTTTGGACATAAGCACAAGGCTGCTGTCTCACTGTACCTGCATGTTGTAATTTATATTAATTGTGTTGTTGATAGTGACTGGAAACAACCCTCCATCCATTAGGAATGTCCTCCAAGGAAAATGCATGAGTGTCTAAAAGAATAGAGATGACTGTTCATAAATAAGAACAACATTCAATTAGTTATGAGAGTCCCATCTAATTTGATCAGGAAAAGGCAACTCAGAGGCCAAGCTATTTGATATGTGATACACTCTGCTCTGACTTTGAAAGTAAGCCATGTACTAGAAGAGAGAAGCATCTATTATCGCTTCTTGGGAAAGAAGCAATAAGATTCATTCCAGAATACATTTCCTATCAAGATGTTGTGCTACTTTTGCTGCCACAGAATAGCTTTCACGTCCTTACCTACCTGCTGTCAGTCATTCATTGCTGATCCTATCTCAGAGGCATCAGGACATCTTATTCATCGAAGATGTCCAGATTTTGCATGCCAGTACAAATCCTGTTTCTCAGTTGTGCTAAGGAGGTCCTATGTGTCATTGTCACCTAAATCAAGGCAGGTGATCACATTGTCACTAAATCAAGTGGTAGAAAATTGTATTCCTATAACTCACTGCTTTGGAAAGGCATTATTAAAGGTGAAACAATAGTATCTGATATTGGATAATTAGCATGATGGATGAAAATGAGGAAACATGAAGTTAGAATGATTATTTAAAACTGCCTGTTACCTTGGAACATGCTAATAGCACCAGCAAGACTCATCTTTGAGCAAGACTTCCCTTGACATTACAACAGCTTCCTTTGCCCGTGTCATTCAAGGTGCCTCTTCAGCACACCGGTGTCTAGTTTGACATTATGTAGCTCTGTGTGACCCTATAGCTAAGAAACCACTAGACCTAAATATCTTGCACATAACCATGACAGACACACAATTAAAACTGCTGACAGGTGATGAGAGAGCTCAGAAGGGTAATTACCAAAACTGAAAGTTAGTAGAAACACCAACACCTATGATACAGAAGAATTCCCTTTTGGTGACATCAGTGTGATTACGTTCCATCTCACATTTTGATTACTCGTTTCTGTAGAGAACCTTTTCTGGAATTCCTAATGGTAAGTCAAGTTAATAAGCTGTGATCATGGGATTTTTTTTTTTTAAGTAGCTATCAGTGGTTAGGTTCTTTGCACCATGGTAGGCAAGGAGTAAGCTCAGCAGCAAGAACCACAGAGGACTTTGCTCTCCGAGGAGCTCGGTGCAAACTGAGGAAGAGTGCCTCGGAGGGTGTGCTTCACTCACCCTGCAGCTTTGAGGATCCAGAAGTTGTGGGAGCCTTAGTTGTGAAGCAAATGCACTCTGAATTGCAGAGTTACTCAATGGAGGCAACGCATGGTATATCCTGTCTGTAACACTCTGGTAGGCTGAAACATTCGCTGAGGACAAAAATGTCTCTCTGTAAAGGAACCAAAATGTTTGTATTAAAAAGAAGTAAGATGACTTCAAAATTCTCTGAATGCTCTAGAACAAAATTAACTGTTTCTCATTATGAGCCAACATGGTAGCGAGTGATAAGGATAGCAGCAGATATGAATATTAAAACAAACAAACACAAATGTTAATCATGTAGATGCATTTGTGAAAGTGCACCTGACTGGGGACATTTACAGAAAAATATATGCCTATGCTAACAGAGAGGGATGCTTGGGTGGTTAATAGACTGGATAGTAATCCAGGAGCTGTACTACTTCCTATTCCTGATACTAGGATAATTTCCTATACAACGCTGGAGAGCCACTAACAATTTTCAAAGTTTTCAAAAGTGCTTGTGAAGCTTTGGAACCTAAATTATAGGATACTTGGAGTCCAGAACTAGGTTTAGCAACAACACTCCCTACTGATTTTCAAGAGGTCTGGTCTCACTGAGCAAATATACTTGGTCTTGCACAGCGAATTCCGGGCTGTGCAGACACACCAGAGCCCAGCTGAGCAGCAGGAGCTGCTAAACCAGCAGACTGCTATTCCAACAGAGGCGTGCGGTGCTTCTGGGACCCAGCTGGCTCCTCATGCTTGGATTGCATTCTGCTGTGCAGTCCCACATATAAAGCTACTTTTTACTACACTGTGTGCGTCACTTAAGTATGTTACTCAACCAAGCTTAGACATGACTTTGTCATTTCATTGCTCTTTGTCATCCGCAATTCTCCTGTACTTCATTCACGTGCTTTTAAAACCAAGAGCCCCTGATCAACTTGTTCTTTCAGTGTAAGAAACAATCTAGATGGCAAGTCTTTCTATAGCTGCACATCCTCCTTTGAATAGCACCTCTAAGGCAGGGATCTTGTTCTTCTGTTTTTGTCAAACACTCACAAGCCCTTTAAAAATGCCATGCAGTTTGTTTCAGTTGCAGGACTAACATAGGAATTACAGGGACAAATACCAGCTTCCGGGATCAAACTTGGCAGACAAGTTCAGAAGAGATTAAATGTGATTTAGTGTCAACGTTACAAGCCCTGGTGGGGAGAAAATGGAAACTAATTGCACTGGCAATAAGAAACAAGAAAGATGAAGCATGTGATATACTGCATTCTCCTTGCTTCCTGTTAACGCACAATTCCTTATCCGAGGAAAAAGTTGCCTTCGCCAATAATCCCTACAGTATTTTAACCAGGAAAACACAGAAATAAAAGCACAAGGTAGTTTTATCTTCCTGCAAGTCTCCAGGAAAATCTTTAGTCTATAAATCTGTACAATCACAGCTCCACTGGATAGCACAAGAGTGGTCATACTGGGTCAGAGCAAAGGCCCATCCAGCTCAGAGTCCTGTCTCCCACAGTGATCAAAACTGGATTCATGAGAAGATTACAAGAATCTCCAGAACAAGCATATGCTGATATTTCCCACAGATATTCTCACGGCCTCCAAGAATTTGTAGCGCATGCATTTGCTCAGCTAGAGGTGATTGCTAAATGTTTAATAACCCTTGCTGGATTTGTCTTCCACGAGCCTGCGCAGTCTCCCTCTGAGTCTTATGAACTTTTACCACTCCCCACTTCCTGCAGCAAGAATTCCCACAGCCTAATTATGAACCATTTGCAAGAACCACCTTTTTTTTTGTGTTCTGAGCCAGCTACCTGCTGTTCACCTGGGATGCACCTTATGCTCAAAAAAAACATAAGCAGACACTCCTTGCTTATCCCCTGCCTTTGACTGACAGTTTTACAGAGCTCTTTCCCAGCTGTCCTACTTGTTCCACCCAGCAGCCTTTCATCATCCGTGTGGTTCCTTTGGGAACTTTTCTTAGTTCTCTGTCCTTCCTCAGGTGGGGACCAGAACTATGTAGGTTCATCAACACAGATTTATTCAGCAGTGTAGTGGTGTTTTTGGTTTTGCTCTCCTAAAAGGAATCAATTTGGGTTTGGGGGTTTTTTTGGGTTTCTTTGGTGTGGTTTTTTTTAAATCTCTACTGAGCTGAATTTTTTGCCAGAATTATCTCTCATAACTCTGAGATTTCATTACTGCATGGTAATGGTCAAACCAGAGGCTGTCATTTTATATGTTGGGATTGTTTTTTCCCCCAGGTGCATCATTTTACCAACACACAGAACTCCACCTGCTTTTTTATTTTGCAGTCATTGTTTTGTAAAGTCCTTCTCCAGCCAGCCCTTGCCCTTGGTATTCTGGGTGTCTCAGTGTCACGTACACACTGTACCACCTCAGCTTCAGTCCCTTTTCAATGTCATCTATGAGCACCTGAACAGCCCAGGAGAAAGCTCAAACTTCTGTGGGAAGCTACGGGTAACCTCCCTTGTCCACCGCAAAAGTTGCCCATTTACAGTCTTCTCCTTCCTAAAGCTCAACAAATTATTTACAAATGTGACCATCTCCTTACATATCCAGTGGCTGCTCAGACTCCTTAAGAGGCTCTGCTGAGGTTATTGACGTTTTCAGGGAATCCAGACAAACTGCCTCAACCCCTTATCCATGTTTGTTCACACCTTCAGAGAACTCCAATATGTAAGTCATGGCTGCCCTTTCCAAAAGCAGTGTTGACTCTTCCCAAACGCATCATATTTGTCCATGCATCCACTTCATTACAGGTTCTGCTCATTTGAGCACTACAGGTATCAGGTTTATCAGCCTATGATTAGCCAGATGACCCTTGCAATCCTTTTCAACAACTGGCAACACATCAGCCACCTCCAGTCTTCAAGTATCAAGGTTAAGCAAGAAGCTTAACCTTACTGCAGTTAAGCAATAAGCTACACACCATAGCTAGTACTTTGGCTTCTTTTCAAAAAAAAAAAAACAAAATCAAATCCTCGAGTTCTTTCAGAATTCTTGAATATTGTCTGGTCTTGGCAACTTGTTCATCTTCATTTCAGTCTGCTTGTCCCATAACTTTCCCCGGCAACACTTCCACTTGCAGCAGCTCCTCTTACACATCTCCCATAAAGAAAGGTTTCGGTGCGGGAACCTCCTGAATTTCTTCCACAGGGAACGCAGAAACAAACAAATCACTTTTTCAAATGTCTCCTATTGACTTATCTTCACTAAACACACCTGATCGTACTGGCCCTACAGACTCTCTGGCAGGTTTCCTGCTCCTGATATATTTTAAACATGAGTTATTATTAGTCTTGATGCCTTCAGCAAAATTGTTCCTCAAAATCTTTGCTGGGCTGTCTTGAATCCTTTTACATTTATCCTATCACAGTTTATAGTCTTTTCTGTTTTCTCCATTTGAATGAAAGTTCAGCTTTTTGAAGGATTGCTTTCTTGCTTTAATCATCTGTTTAATCCTGCTCTTTAGCCATGCCAGCATCCTCCTACCCTTTCTTAAGTCTTTCTTCACATGTGGTATGCATTTCTTGAGTGCCTCCATTATGTCCCCAAAGAGTCTCCATGCCATCTGCAAGGATTTAACTCCCCTAGCTAATCCTTCTAGGTTTTTCTCAGCAAGTATTCTCATTTTTATGTAGTTTCCCATTTTGAAGCTGAGCTCGGCTATGGTGATATTTACTTGGCTTCCATTGTTCCTTCAGGGATGTTTTATGCAAGCGCATCATGGCTGCTCTTAGAGACCAGGTCTTTTACTGCAGCGTTTTGAACTCTGTCCTGCCTGTTACTCAAAAGCAAGTCCAGGAGTTGTTTCTCTTCTGGTGGACTTCATGGCTTCCCTGCCCTCCCCACGCAGGCTACACCTACAAATTTGGTCTTGCATCATGCCGCCACATGGCATCTACAGAGGGGAGGAGAGTTGAAATTTCTTTTGCTTTTGTACATCCTGCCCTTGTTCCGGTTCTGCCAAGGTTATTCCATTGGGTACCTTCAAACCACTCTGTGACCGTTATTGACAGACATTGTATGCCAGGAGAGCAGGGAGAAAAGGAAGACAGTTACCTTTTAGAAAGTCTTGAAAAGAATATCTTAGCTGGGTTTCTGTGGTGCGGTAAATAGCAACATTTTACTGGAGGGTAAACCTAGATCTCGGTATAAGCAGGTAAGTGATGTACCTGCTTATTAAGCAGTCTTTGCTAGAGGAAAATATAAAATTAAATGTAGATCTTGTAGGAAAACAAGAACATGAACTCATAAGTTTACCTCTGTAGCAGCTGCCAACCTCCCTAATTTAGTAAACTATGAATCACAAGATAAAGGTGATATAATGCTCAGACAATAGGACAGCTGCACTCTGACATGGTGTGTTGAAATCCCTCAGTGAAGCATGTAAGGACTCTCACTACTTTTAGTTAAATGAAAATTGGTACTTTTAGTGAAAGGAAAATTTCTATACTTACAGGGCACATTTCATGATCTTGGAGCAGATAGCATGGACAAAATTTAAATTAATCGTCTTACATTTTTTTATTTCGTTACGAACAAAAAAAAGCCTCTTTATAAAAAAAGGTGCAAGTCCAGTTCCTAACAGGCTGCAATTCCTACCATAGTCGATGCCTGATTGCTGCATCAAACTATAGAAAGATCACTTCTCTGTGAGCAGATAGCAGCTGGGCTACTTCACTGGGATCCAGTGGATTCTGGAGGCTGTCAATCATCTTCTGTATCTCTTGAAGTTCAGTCCCTGGAGTCCCAAGAACAGTGAGTTTATCAGGTAAGGTTTCAGGAGATGCACGTAAAAATGTCTCAGTTCAGCAAACTCTTTTTTCCTCCAGGAGTTTTGTACTTTACGACTTTATTCATTTTTCCTCTTTCCCCTCGGAGACAGAAGAAGAACGCTTTTATATCCCCCTCAACACTACAAAACCAGGCTTTAAGAAAAGAGGTTATGGCAGGTGGAAAATTATGAGGATGTAGTAAGGTCAGGGAGGAAGAGGCATAGGAATGAAAAATTACAAGCATCTCAAAAGAATGGTTCTTTTATTATCCTTTCCAATTAAAAAATCAATTATTATAAAATACCAACAAGGACAGTAGTATATCTTTCTCATTATCGTATCTGGTTGGATGATTGTTGTAGGTCCCTTCCCAACTGAAAATATTGAGATTAAATCTGTTAGACAGGAGCAGAATCAGGTCCTGAGATGGCATTTTACTTACTCCAAAGACCTAAACTAGTTATTACATGGTAGGGAACAACAGGGACAATTCCTCCAATTGCTTTCCATAAAATAATACTGGGGCTCAATTCTGCAAGCTAATGAATAAGTTTCTGCTGAGGCTCTGAAGTTTTTTTTATTCCCTTTAAGCCTAGCCAAAAACTTACCAAAGCAATGGGTCCCTACAAGTCATTACTCTTACAAGACCACCTGCTTTTACTTCATGTTTGTAGAAAATGTGTGCGCAGGGCTTGACTGCCTCCCAAGACACAGCCACCGCAGAAGTGATTTAACTTGGAAGCACCTGTTATAGAAACCCAATGTTCTCTCCATCAGGCTGCAGGGGCTGCCATCCTTTAGGGAAGTTAAATGGTCTGATCTGGGGGAGAGGAAAATTATTCCTCAGGAGCAGCAACAAAAATGATCTCTTGGTCAGGAGTAATGGAGTTAAAATGTCTGGGCAGAACGCGTTACAGAGACAGCAGAGTACTGAGGACTCCATCTTGTCCATATTTTCTATTTTAAGAGCATGGTAGCTAGGCACACATTAGAAATTGAAATACATTGCACATAAAATTCCTCCTACATCTGGTTATGTGGTTTCTCACTGATCACTGAGCTGAGTCTTCTTGATTGTTTCAAAGCTCATTAAACATGCTAATTTACATGAGCTTTCTCAGCCATATACAAATGAAGTTACTAATATGCACTTGATGGTACAATGAGCGCACGCCACAGAACAGGGAGTGCTTTTTGTTAGAGAAAATAAACCCACTTCAAAATCAAATATTCACAAGCATGGTATTAAAATAAAAGCTATAACAAGTATTTATGATTCACTGAGTCCTTTCTTCCCTACCAAAATGAAATTTCAAGAAGATAAATCCAGAACTGATAATAAAAATCTTACTCACATAAAAAGAAAAATACATAAGGGATAAAATCTGGAGATATTAAAAGACAAAGCTAGTCTTTTATATATTTTTCTCAATTCTAGAAGAATTTAATATTTTCACCAAATTGTCATAAGCAATTTTTGGTTTTTAAAAGATGCCAGGACAGAAGAGAAACTGTGCAGGTAAAGTTTTTACTCCTGAGTTGCATCTGAGCAGCGACAAATGTGCAGATATATAAACGTGGGCATTTCTAGGTGGCATGAGAACAGCCCAGCCATGCAGCACACACCACCACAGAGGAGGAGGTATGCATAACATGTCATGTTTTGAAACTCCCGCTCACTGTATTGTGGGAATAATCCAGTGGTTGAAAAGCCAAATGCCAAGAGCACTTGGGACAGGATTATCTCATACGAGTTTTGTTGCCTAATTATCAGACACCACCAGCTTTAATTGGGCTCCTGCAATTTCAGGCATTTCTAAAGAGGGTTTCGTTCTAGTTGAGCACATTTTAGCTTGGGGTGAACAATTCCTCTGAAGATATCGTTGTAACGGTGTCCAGAGAAGGTGTCCAGTGACAGCAGAAGTACCTAACTAGTGGTTAGATACCAGTAGCTACATACATAACTGCTAGCCACTGAAGGTGGACACATCCCACTCCTGCAGTACAGTTTCACAGGAACAGCAGGTCAAAGCCATTAGGTGAACTGGTACTGCACAAATACACTGTATTTCTGTACAAATAATGTGTTCATGCAGGATGACACATATCTCCGCTATTTCACCCTTTGGAAAGAGAATCAGGTGACAAATCTACTAAAGTAACCAAAGCCTGCCTTTTTTAATCTTCTGGCAAAGATAAAATCATCATGGGCTGACCAGATAGCTTAACAGATGCAGCAATTTTTGGACCTTGTTCTCTGTTCCCTGCTGGAGCAGACCTCCTGAGCCTGGTAGATATGCTGCTTTTCTGTGAGATTGCGACAGATCCGTTATGCTGCGGGCATGCTCCCGATATCCTATAGTCTTCCATCAGTAGAATGGAGCAACAAAAAGAAAAAAATAAGACAGGAATTTAATCTTGACTTTATTCTTCAGTTAACATCAGTCAGATCTTCGTGCTCCCTTTGTCCCTTTCTCACCATCAGCATTTCACCCTGTTTTGCACCTGGAACCATCTACCTTAAGCACATAGTACTTTGTACTTACCAATCCTGTCAGTCCCTCCCCAGTCTGGGGTCAGAGGCTCTGGGTTTAAGGCACAAAAGCAGTTTGGGGAATTTCCTAATTGAGCAAAAGCCAGGAGATATGAAACCACATCGTGAAATGCACCAACAATTTCTAGGCTCAGGTGGAGAGCTCTGAGAGCAGCCTGCAGACAAGACAAATGCACAAAGGAAATCATTCAGATGATTGTCCCTAAGCAAACACACCAAAGTAGCAAATATTTTTGCTTCCTGGGCCACATCCACTCCCAGGCATCAAATGAGACCTCCCTGGGATGGCACCAGGGCTCCCATAGCAAGGTCAAGCTCTGGATTTTGTTCAGGCTCAGGATACCACTCCCAGCTGCCACTCTCCCATCTTGTGCCACTGCTTCCCCAGTGCCTCCTACAACCGCTTTTTTCCATGTTTATATCTATCCAAATAGATAGACACGGCCAGGAAGCCTTCCCCTCGCAGTCCTTCCCCCCTGAGCTGCACCATCTCCAGCTCCTGCACTGCCAGGCCTAGCCCAGTCACCTCCTCCCTCCTGTCCCCTCTCCTCCTTATTTCAGCAGAAATAAGTCAGAGGACATAAAGGTCCCAGCCTGCCACTTCTGCACATGCAGGGACAGGGACAACACTTCCTAAACTGGTGGGATGGGGAATGCTTTAACGAATAGGGAAAGGCAACACACATGGCTGGGGTTTGGTTTAATTACTTTTGATCTTTAAAGATCTCTAGATATTTAACTGAAGGTCCTTCCTTTCCTTTTACTATTGTTTCTACCTCTGAACCGAGAGGACCAAAGCTCTCTCCTTCCTGACAGGCACCCCATCAACACCATGGTGTTGAGTGGCACATGCTTGCTGCATCCAGATTAAAACCGCTGATGTTTATTTCTGCATCTCCAATGACTAGAAAGATTGTAATGCACGTGAAAAGATGTGCCTGGCCGACCGCCCAAAGCAAAAGCTCTCTCAGCATTAGCAAATACTGACCTTTTCTGGAAGCATTTTGAACATGATCAGCACTTCAGTAGGGTGAAGGATGAACCACAAGTTAAGCAAGGTGTGTCCATCTGGAGACAGCAAAGAGCATGGTCGAGAATGGAAGGATCTGAATTATTACAAAAAAGGGAGAGGTGTTTAGCATCTTGAGGCTTCTTTCTGCCTGTCGCCTCCCAGATATTTATTTTTTTTTAAGTTTGATAAAACTGTTCCTTGGACAATGGATTTGCCTTTAAGATTTGGAGCAAGTGTATTTTAGACGTAACACGATTTAGCTTTGATGTGTAGAATACAAGGTAAAGGTTTGACCTCCAAAACCTGCTGAATGTGAGAGAAATTTGAAGGAAACTTTCTTAAAGCATCTGATTTATAAAGCAGCGATGTGAGCTGCTGTGCTGAGGGCATTCAGGATCTCTTCCTCTGGGAGCATTCTTTTGCTGGCTAGAACAGGAGACAAGCAGGACAAAACAGCAGGCAGACATTAAAAATCTATACCATTATTTTAAAATATGATATGCAATTACTAGTAGGCAGCCCACTTTTTTGCCAGAAGATATGAAAATACAACATTTATTACATGAATAATGTATTTTCCTGGTTTTATATACAATGTGCCATTTCTTGTCTTCACATACATGGAGATGAAGTACAATATGCAGCTAGTATATTCTGAAATAAGAGATATAAATTCAGCTTGGAGATTAAGTTCAGCTCTTTCTGAAGTAAGTTTTGCAGGGTTTATAAACTTTTTTTTCTCCCTGTTGTCTAAAAAAAAAAAAAAGCAAGGCTGAATGCAAAGAATAGACCTTTGGTTCGGGTGGGATGGAGTAATGAAAGGTTAAATAGTCTATGTTGTAAGCACGGAAATTATATTTGGGCAGGGTTTGTTTAACCAGCTGTTCCCGACTAACTTTTGCACAGGAATGATAAGCACAAATTGTACCTAAGGAAACCCAACAAGCGACGCTTTTCAGGGTGAGATTAGTATTCACACTCTCTATTTCCTCTGCTTTACATCACAGCTCGTAAATGATACCAGCAGGGAGAGGGCAAACAGGGTTTCCTCCAAAGGCAGAAGTACACACACTCTCCAGATGTGCTTCGTCTTGACAGACTTTGGCAGAAGAGGACTGTGGGCAGCCTGTCACAGCAGATGCTGTACTTCCCCACCTCACCACAGGACATTAAGGGTGGCTTCTCCATAGCTGTGTTTGCCAGAATCATAGAATGATAGAATCGTAGAATCACTTGGGTTGGAAGAGACCTTCTAGATCATCGAGTCCAACCACAAACCTACACTGCCAAAACCACCCCTAAACCAGGTCCCTCAGCACCACGTCCACCCGTCTTTTAAATACCTCCAGGGACGGCGATTCCACCACCTCCCTGGGCAGCCTGTTCCAATGCTTGATAACCCTTTCGGTAAAGAAGTTTTTCCTAATATTCAACCTAAACCTCCCCTGGCACAACTTGAGGCCATTTCCTCTTGTCCTGTCACTTGTTACTTGGGAGAAGAGACTGACCCCCACCTCGCTACAACCTCCTTTCAGGTAGTTGTAGAGAGTGATAAGGTCTCTCCTCAACCTTCTCCAGGCACAACAGAGTCTTCTCCAGGCTAAAAAGAGTCCCACACTACGTCACCCTGCTATGATGTGGCACCTAACTTCTTCAGGAAGACAATAAGGACAGTCCACTGCATCCAGATAAACCCAGGTCCTGCCTACCCCAGCCACACCTGAACAATTTGCAGTGCCGTCTCCCAAGAAACAGCCAAAACACAGTTTAATTCCAAATAAAATAGACTTTCTACTTTGTGTAAAAAAAACCCCTAACCCCCCCAAACCATCCCAGAGATGCTATGTCATGCTCACAGGGTGACTAGTACTTTTAAAACATGTATGGCTAAGAGCTATGACCTAGTTTCATATGCCAAGTCTGGGAACAAAGAAAAAGGCTGGGGGAAGGTAAGAACAGGACGGCACCACCGCACAGAAACCACAGCCCTACATTCTCCTCTTTCTTCCCCCTTCAAACATTGACTTTTAAGAAGGCAGTTGCTGCAGGAATCTTTTACAGTCTTATGCAAGATAACATCTCTGCTGCACCCGAGTGCTTCTGCCTTTTCCTGAGGAATATTGCTAAGGCTTAGGTAAGCCAGCAAGGGTGGGCGCAGGGGATGTATCCACAGCCTTCCCTTCATCCTGCTGCAGCTGAACTCTGTGTAACATAAAGACAGCAAAATCAGGAAGGGCAGTGGGTTCATCCAGCCAAATGCAGATGTTGACTATATGAGCGCCTCCCTTGAGTTACTGGAGAGAGAAAGAGGCATTTCCAGGACACAGCTCAGCTCATCCTAAAGCAGGAGTCTGAAATCCCATTGAAGCACCTATTGATTATCAGGGGACCCTAGTCAGATGCAGGCATCTAAAGTTAGGTGGGCTGTTCTCAAATATTTCCCATTGATGTTAATGTTAATTAACATCATATTAATGTTAACTGGCTTATGGAAATACATACATATATTTGCAGAAAGCTTTTCATTATAACTATTCCCATTCTCATTCCTTCCGCTCCTCCCCAAGAGTCTCTTCTTTCGTTCCTTCTTCTTTATTCTGTGTAATTCTTTCTTTTTCCCCCTCTCTGCTCCACACCTATCTTTTTTCCTCCCTGTATTTCCACCTTCCCCCCGTCCATACACTGTTTCTTCCACCCAGCTGCAGGTCCCTCTCAGAGGGAAGCAGGGAGGGAGGGACAAGGGGGAAGGCAGGACCTGCTCACCCCTCAAGTGCTTGGCAGCCGCAAATGCATGCAACGAGATTATTTCAGAAGATAAGAAAGCAATTGAATTAGTGTCCTGCTATAACCCTCTAAATGCAGGCAAGATGGAAGCAAAATTTCTGCTTTCATCATAACTAATTGACAGTTGCTGTCTACAAGGTGCTTCTTAGCTTCAATTGAACAACAACAGAAAATGAAACATTAAGTGGTAGTAACTGATAAAGCGGGGACAATAAAAGGGCAGAGGGGCTGAAAGGGCAGGAGTCATTTTTAATTAAAGCCTTTTCTCCAGCTCCCTGCAGCTCCCTTTCTGGCATGAACGCCAGGGGCAGGTCGACAAAGGTGCGAAGGGCGTGCTGCAGAAGTGCCCATGCTCATTGCCCTCCGGACACCTTCCCATCTGCCTCCCTCCAGTAGAAAAGGATTTGCTCTTGGTTTCCTTTGTGTATCAAATGCAGAAAAGCAGCACGGTATAGCAAGCAATATGAAAGTGCCTGTGGCTGGGCCACAAGCTGCTGGAGAGACATAGGCAAGTGTCGAAGCATAGGAGGAGAAAAGGCAACCTCAGAAAATTGAGGGCTATTTAAAAAATAAAAGGGCATATATATGCATTCATGCTTACTTTATAGGCTCTTTCATCGGTTTAGGTGTTTCATTTTAGAGTGTAAAAGGACAACATGTAAATGCTTGTAAGATAATATGCTCATATTACCATTTTGGAAGCATAACAGTACAACTGAAATACTTTCTTGCTGTTGAAAAGTTACAGGCACAAGTCGGTATCTGATTAAGGTGCACAATGCTGGGACTTGCTGATCTGTATGTTGAATATCCCAATGAAGGCAAGGAAGGAAGGCAATGTTCTGCAAGACCTCCTCTGTCAGAAGATGGATACTCCTGAAATGCACCATGGCTTTATTCTTTGCTTGACGTCCCCATGACACCAAGAGTAGGAGGTAGTGCGTAGCGTGAACTGCAGAAGCATAAGTTCTGCAGCTGAACTCAGCTCCTCTGGGCAAATAAATCATGTTTGACTTAGTCCTTGCTAATAAACCAGGATGGCAACCAAAACAGTTGCTATGACAAGTCCTAACTCCCAAATGAGTTCAGGGAAGAAGACGGACATTGTGTGACCAACAAACCCCCAGATGGAAAGAACCTAGGGTGGGGGATATCTTCAGCTTGAAACGTTAAGTCTACTAAAATATTTTGCTCTAGGATTACTATCATCTCTGTTACTGTGTCCAGAGAGGGCTCCTTCTAAAGCTAAGAGCAAATGTGTTATGGATGGCCCATGTACAACTTTTTATGATAATATACAAAATACTATAGATACTAAAAGCTCCTCAGGGCATCCGAGATAGCAGTACAAAATGCAGTGCCTTAGACAACACTTAATAAAAGCAGATAGATAAAGATAAAAAAGAAAAACAGCCCGTGCTGCAGGCCTGTGATGGGGTTACTCCCGAGGGACTACTAGCAAGCTAAAACCTAGCCCAAGAGCGGTGTAGCTCCACAAGCCTGCAGCTGGCATGCAGTTAAACAGGGAAGGGGTGAGGAGCACCTTCTCAAGTACCTTGTTGAACCACATTTTATGATTTGTTGAGCTTGTAACCACACTCCCAACCTTTGTGATCGGAACTAAAGCTTTTGCCTGAACCTTAACAAGTGGGGGTTTTGTGTTTGCTGCTGAGCCTCTCTATTGCTAGGGAACAAGGTGACCGAGAGCAAAACCAGTGTGCTGGGTGACTACTTTCACATCTAAAACCATCTGCCTGCCGGTGCTAACACAGGGAGCCCAGAGACTTACAGAGAGTTAGCAGAAGGGCTTGCCTTGCTAGCCACAAGTTTTGAGGAAGGAGGTACTTGTGACATGGCCAAAAAAAAAGTCCCTTCTGAAAGAAGCAGATGATAGAGGGTCACTCCCTAGTCTGTCATGTGCTCTTCCTCTCCTTTCCTAACTTCTGACAAGTCACATGCCTACAACTTATTAACAGGTTTTGTGTAAATCTTAAATAAATAAAATTTGAAGGGTAAGACCACTCTAACCACCTAGGCTTAATCATTAAAGCAGAAGATTTACATCCTGAAAATGAGATTATCCATTTCTTTTCCTCTCACGTGAAGTGTTGGGATTAGAAGTAAGCACATTTCTAAAGTTTTCCTTCTTCATATGCCAGCTTTTGCAGGCAACTCTGACCATGCACGTTCTGTATCAACATTGCTTAAGGATGAGCAGACCACACTGCTCAGGACACTTTCAGAATTCACTTTACAAACATGTATTCACCTTTACTTCATAGTACACTCTGACTGAGGACTCTGGCCCCCAAGAACACACTTGCAACATGATACAAACCTGGGATCAGCTGCAAGATTTTTCTTTAAGTCTTGGTCCTCTTTTTTTCCTTGAGGTAGTCCAATTATGAAGTACTTGTCTCTGATGACAGGGAAATCATTTAAGAGGCTTCTTAAGCTATTGTAGTACCTGATGAGCTGACCTCTTAGGGCATGCTGGGACACACGCTGATTCAGCCTAAAAAAAGTATAATTAAAATACGTAGTGTGCAGGTCTTCATATGTCCAGATAAACTCGACCTTTGTTGAGCTTAAGCTCCTTCTATACGGACAACTTTGCCATCTTCTACAGGAAAATTTACAACCTTTGATTCTTCTGTAGTGTGACAAACGGCAGGATAAAAATTGTGAAAGTGGCATTTAAGAACCAAGGTAAATTTTAGATTTAATGTTTTTCATCACACAGATGTCTTTACAATGCCTTGGAAATATCTGCAAGTTAACGCCACAACCACTTTGTGGGTGTTATTGATACTTACGTTACAACAAGGAAGCAGAAGCAGGAAGGAGCTAAGTGAGATGACAAGTTAACTGCAGAACTGGGAATTGGACAGTGTGACCCTGAGCCAGATTTCATCATCCCTGAGCTGTGCTGAAACTCCAATGAAACTCATTGCCCCTGGCTGCAATCTGCCTCCAGACCCATCAGTCTGGCCTTACCTACTCACTCGATAAGCTGTCTCTGGGTTAAAGGTAGTCTGCATCTGCAGCGTGACACAAATCCACATCATTTGCAAAACGTGGCTTACTGAAACAGCTGCCTTACTTGCAGCTTGCTCCTTGCCATGCCCTTTCCCAAGGCTGCTCGGATGCACCTCTGCACAGCTGGGCATACAAGGAGAAGACAGACCTGGATGCTGGTTACATGCCAGGTTCTGGCCCGGGCTTTTGACAGAGTGGATCTGGAACATACAGCTCCTAGGTGGCTTCATAACGGGCTACACACTCCGGTAGAAAGGTAACGCATAAACTGGTCTAGAGTGGTACATCAAGTACGATCTGTTTCTCGGTGAAAATAGACAAGAAATAGCTCGATTCCTTTTTTTTTATTTCCTTCTTTATTGGCACGCATGCTCAATCTCATGATAATGTGTGCAAGACAAAGGTCCCAGAAATGTAAACCATAAAATACTGAATGTTGACATATGAGCACAGGAATAAAAAATAAAATAAAATCAAGTCCAACTCTATTTGAACCTCTGTTTTCTCCCAAGTTGTCTTACAAACTCGGTTTAATTCATGGCATTGTACATCCCACTCATTCATTCTCTGATCTACTGCACATTATTTCCACTACAATTTATCGCTTATGTCAGTGATGTTTATCTGGCATTTCTGCTGATATACCAAAAAAGTATTGGTGTTCTGTGCCTCTACTTAGCATCCCATCATCAATCTTTTCTCCTTGTAAAGAAACCAAGTGGCACATTTCCTACTCACCCAGCAACATGGCTTGTACTGCCTGTAATGTTACCCTACTAAGCCACTAAAAATGTTCTTTTCTCAGCTTGCAAAATGGTTTACAGGTGTAGTCATAATAGTCTGAACAGGAAGCCTGTAAATTCCTATTAACCACACGAAAAAGATGCCTTCAGAACAAGAGTTATGTTTAAATCATGATGTGTTGGTATGGAAGTGTCTACACTAGATCTATATTAAACATATATTAGACATACAGTAAATATCTATATCAGATATACTTACTTATGGCAATATTCAACAATAATGTCTCTCTTGAGTTTCAGAACTTCATCCTATAATGAGACAATATTTTTGTGTAGGACTTACATGTACTGTGAATCTAGCAAAACCAAAACACTTGTAACATTTTCTAGTAATATAATTCCAAAAACCCTACCAGGTTATGTACAGTGTCACAAACATCTAAACTATGAAATTCCAAAACTTTACGGAGGATAAACAATAACAATTGCAACCAGTATGTTAGACCCAGTAGACAGTTAAGGCAGTCTTGTAAATAAATTCTGAATTATTTAATTCAAGTCTGGTTCATAAAATTTTGTTCACAAATTCTGTAATATTTCCTAAAAGAGTCTGCAGCTAGCAGTTATTTCTTCATACACTCAGCCTACTGAGCTGGCAAGAAGATTATGAGTATATTAAGCTAAATAATTTACGCTATTTCAAAAAGAGAATAGCCATTAAGAGTTTGTGTAGAAGGGGTTTGATTTTACTACCTGGTAAATTCTTAAAAGCCATGCCTAACCTGTAATGTCAGCATAAGATACGGAAGTTTAATACAGGATCCACGTTCTCACCTTTAGACGTGGGATAAAGAGGAATTTGCAAAAGGCAAAATTTATACCCATCGTGGTATCTTTGCAATTATTATTTTTTACAACTGTCACACCTTCTTCTAAAAAAAAATAAATAAAACTGCTAGGATTATTTATTAAAGGAGCCTTCCTCATATAGTGTCCATCTCTAGCTAGGACCACTGTTGGGTGCTTTATATGTAAAAGCCCATAACAGTTCCACATCTATCAGCATAGCTATAGCCAGAATTTATCTCCTTACCTAAGCTGGAAATAGTTTAGGATGCCCGTTAGCATCCGCAACCTTTAGTTACCCATGTGTCTGCAGACTGCTGCTGCTTTCCGTGCACCTCTTGGCCACGAGCCTTGCGGCTGTGCCCATGGGAGGCCACAGGGAGACGGTGCGGTGGAAGAAGGTTCACTTGAGCTTCCCACCGCTGCCTTGAGCTTCTGCAGCCCTGCACCTGACCTGCACACCCTGGCCACGTCCCAGCCTCCTCCCCTCCGCTGGGGTTTCCATGCCTGCCACCGGCTTGCTTTTCTCCCTAAAGTAACCACAGCAGAAGTACAACACTGACTCAAAACTACCGCTTCGCCTACGTGCCAAAACCCAGCAGTCCCTCTTGAAAAGGCTGAGGAGCCTCCTGACATACTTATAGGGTTTTGCAGCCTGCTGCCCAGCGCTTCTCTCTTTTGAGTGAAAGTGTTCAGCATCCAATCTCGGGGTCCCCGTTTCTCCAGCTGAATGGAAATGAAAGCTTCTGGAGGCCTAATGAGGGGAAAAAAAAGCATGAGATCTGAGAAAAGTCAGCCCTCAAAAGGTAAACTGGTAACTTCCTTCTTAACCACTCAAAAAACTTCTTTAGATTAGACACAGTTTCTCCAACGACATCCATTTCACTCATTCTTTATCTACAACAGGTACAAATATACTGGATCCTGTGGATCAGCTACCAGAGATGAGATGAGCTCAGTCTACACATTTTTACTTTCAATGCAAGTGAAATAAATGATGAAAGAAATAGTGACAGATTAAAAAAAAAGAAAAATGTACCTCCTGATACTGGCATTAAGGTTGTAACAGGAACCATGAGGCTGGCTGGGCTAAGGTGGGCATGTTGAATGCCTTTTTATTTGTACCTTCAAACCACAGGTTGTTCAATTAGCATAGGGTTTTCAGTGCACAACTTCCAGCTGATTGGCACAGAATAATATTAGAAATTGCTTTAACTGTATCTTGCCAGTACCCTGTTAGTACACAGTAACCCATGTAAAAGCCAGGAAATCAGGGCAAGGAGCTAGTAAGTAGGCATACAAGCTCTGTTCTACAAGAGGAGCAGAGTCATATCTAATGGCCGTATCCTGGCCCACTTATTATTTGCAATAATTTTGCAATGCTTTCAACTGTACACTCACTGATGCTTAGAAATTCCTGTGAGGTATCTGGATTTCCTGCTCTAGTTACCAGGTTATCTCCATGGGGTTTGATGTGAAGCCAGAGTCCCACCAACAGGGTACGGCGAGACAACCACAGCGCTCACACCACCAATTCTCACCAAGAAACGCGGCGTCTGGGAATGTACCCTCATGACTGAGAGCCCATCGCGATGTAAAGCAGGTAATGCTCAGGATTCGCACGTGCACCAGACTGACCCCTACCCAGCAGAGGGGGGTTGGCCAGTAAATACCTTTTAATGGTACAGAGTAAACCCGGAGAACGCCCAGGACAGAATGAAGTGTCCAGTGTCATTGCCTGCAGCAGCCAATTCTCTGTTTCACTTCCAGACACTGAATTTCTTCCACTTGCTGAACTGCTCTGACTTGTTAGACTTACATTTCCTTCCTAAAAAATCATGAATATCAATTCTGTGCCTGCTCTCATAAAGACCGGCAGCTCTTCCTACTAAATCAGTGCATATTTGCAATTCTGCATGCTTTCATTTACCCGAGCTTTATGATATAATAATTCACTAGGATCATTGAAAGTCACAGAAAAAAAACATTTCTCATGGAGCACGGGCATAATGAAAATGTAGCGGCAGCAGAGTCAGAGGCAGTACCCAATTTATAGATCAGGCAACAGTCTCGGCGTTCAATCAGCTGCAAATAAAATATGAATATTCCCAGATATTTCAAATATGTACAAATAATTGTATATATGGATCACCTGTCTGGAAAATCAGTTTGCCTCCCCACGAACACAAAAAAACTACACTGATTCCCCTACATCACCGATTTAAGTCCCAGTGGCTCCTGGTATGAAGTAACCTCAGAAATTCCTGCAATTTTCAAGTAGGAACAAGTGGTACTTTTCCAAGTTCTTGAAGTTGTTTTTCAAAAGTGGCACAGTCACTCTGAAGTCCAGGGGAGCTAAAGGAGCACGCTAATTCCCCTGCAAATCAAGGAGAGCTGTAGTCTTTTGCATATAGCTGGAAAGGGAAAGACCAACATGGGAAAAAAAAGCAGGGTGAGACTGGGCTGGTTAAGTCTGTGCCCTTCGTGGCACAGTCTTGGCTATCAACCAGCTAGCCCATGGCAGGTGTTGCAGAGTACACAGCTCCCTTGGCATCCCGCAGCCAGCTTTCCTTCACGTGGGTGGAGGGGAGATGCCACGGGCCTTGGCCTGTGTCGGGTGGTGGGCAGCCATGTCACCCGCAGCACTGGTGTGTCCCTCAGTGCACACGTGGCCTGTGACATCCTGCAACCATCTGCCTTTCCTTTGTAAGGAGGTTCTATAAGTTTTTTTCCAATTTCACATGTTAATCTGAATAACAGATGCATGACCTCCTCATCACTGCCTCTGTTGGTTGTATTAATTGTCCTCTGTGCGTGACTTTGATTAGTTAACTAATACCTGCTGACTGTAAATCAGACAAAAATGATTTAGGATGGATGAAGCAGACATTAAATGATTTACAGAGAGGAGACATCTGAAAATGAAAAATACAGTTGCTGCCACTCTGTGGAAAATAAACCACTCAGCATTTAGACAGTAAAAGAGCTTCAAATGTTTGGAAGATCAATCCTTTTCAACTGGAGCATGAAGAGCTTTTTCTAGAGTAAGACTAGTCATGGTTTTCAGCAGAGACACACAGAACTGGAGGTTTGTATGGCAGCGCAGAGGGCTGATTTGGGAAAGAAACAGAGGTTGCTCAGTTCCACTGAGGATTTCAGTGCTGCAGGATCTGATTACAAATGAAGATGGGGAATCTCAGACTCTCTCTGTGAAAGGGAATGGAGACCAGCCTCTGGGACGAACTAGACCATGGCCAGCCCTGGGAGGCTGCACAGCTAGCCATCCAGCTGCCAACACCTGGGTGCCCACCAAGTGGCTGCAGAGTGCAGCAGCTCCCTGGGACGTGGTCCATGCGTCACCAAAAGTTGCATGAGACCAGGTGCTGAGAAGGGTTCCTGCTCAGCAGCAAGCAGGCAGCCCTTTTTTCTGGTGAGCCGTCAGGATATTAGTTTGGTTGGGGCAACGGATCCCAGCTGTACAGTGCAGAATTACTGTCCTGCTTGTGTTGGGACAGGATGCAAACCATGCAGTGGTGAAACGAGTTTGTTCTGGTGCAGCTGACAGTTTCCGAGGTGAGTGTTGTCCCTAGGACCTTCCCTATATTCACCTCCAATGTAAGGAAAGAATGTGCATAGGACACTGCTCAAGGAACGGCAACTCATGCTCAGAAGCTTGCAAGTCACAGCTGCAGGAGAAGTCTTTCCCTCTCCTCCCCACACTGCAGCTCTGAGTGACCCAAAATGAGACAACAGGGAGTCACAACTTCTTATTTTTCATTTTTAAACTCAGAAAGAAACTGGTGTCACACAGGAAATGTTTTAACCTCATTAACATTTAACTTCAGCTGGTTCAACCCATCCCTGACAACTTTTAAACCCTCTGACTAATTTTAAATACATTTGACATAAGACCAGAGGTCTCAAGGGTATAAAGCTCCTTCCAGTTTTGCAAAATCAGCATTCAGCTAGTGAGGAGAGCCCCCTGCTCGGGGAAAAGGCAAGGAGAGTTTGACCCCTAGCCATTTTGCTTGGCTTGCTTAGCTCCCAGGAGGCAGCGGCCAGCTGGGCTCCCAGCATGACAGCCAGCCAGTCAGCATGTGCACGGCTACAAACCTGCCACAACATACAGTGCTTCTTGCCCCTCTAGACAGCAAAACACGGGCACTTCCCATACACAGGAATGAGCTGGGGATGCTGCCTGGTGGCAAGGGACTGGGTGTGCAGAGCATTGGGGATGCAAGAGCGGGCTGAGGGGGGATGGATGGGCTGTCCTGAGGAACACGGAAAGAGATGTCAGTGTAAGCACAGAGAAGGCAAGGCAAGCCCTAAGGAATCTCTATTTGCTTATAAATTCAAAATTGCCTATGAAGTCACTTAGCTCATCACTGTAATGCAGCTGTCTCTGGAAGACAACAGCTGTGTAAGAAAATGCAACACAGAGCCCTACAACAATTTAGTGTGTGTGAAGCAAGTGCGGCTCCTGAGCACCATATGTTAAACACGGGAAAAGCCAAATATAAGAGGAGGAAGAGTAATGGCTTGGTGACCCTGGCAGACAGCTTTTGAACCAACATTGCGGCATCAAGCTGACGACGTGAATGTTTAACACTGGAAATAGTGCTGACCATACTTCTGTTTTCAGAAGACAGGACAAATGAAAGCAGCAGGTACTGATGGTTTCGCCGTCCTAAAAGAACGCATATTTCAAGGATAAGTTGAGATTGCTGGCCTTGCTGCATACCACAGGCTATAAGATTTCACCCGTGCCTTTTGAATCCAATTCATCTCGAATCTCTTTCAGTCCTTTCTTGAGGTATATTTTTAGCTATACTTCATCGCTTACCCAACTAATAGACTTTAAATAAATCACTGATGTGACACCATTTATTTTTATGTCATATGCTAATACGCAATCACTGCAGTTCCTGCAGTCATCAGTGATGCTGTTCCAAGCCTTGCGCAGGGTTGCCATCCAATTGATTATAAGTAGAATTAACAGGTGCCCTCTTTGGGCTAAGTCTGACAAAACCCGTTATTACTAGCACAATGTGAGGAAGAAGATGCTGCTAACCTTGATGTCCAGGGTATGGGGAGGCTGGACCAAGTAACAAAAGGCAGCCTGCTGAACAGCCACCAAAACAGCATTTTTCTGAATAACCTGACAGGCCAGGATAAGCTGCATGTTCCTTATTCCAGATGGACACAACAGCTAAGGAGAGGGAAAAAAAATGTGTTAGGCATTTCCCCTGCCATTTAAAAAACAAGTTACTTTACAGACATCGCTCTCTGTCTTGTAGTACTTCGGCAGCCTAATTTAGTGACAGGAGGGGTAAGGGAGGCATTCTACTATACTTGTATACGTTGTTATCATTGAAACTAAATGTGGAGATCGAGGAAACATTCATTTGTATTTAGTGAGTTGTATTCTCAGCTCTACTCTGTAGAGCAGGACGGTGCCAGACTGTGCAGCCAAGTGCAAACAGGCTGGGAAAAGAGTAGACACCAAATAAAATAGATTTGTTTCTCCTAGGCAAATTTTTAATTACATGCTACCCTGCCGCAGAGTACAGGTCATGACTAAGTTGATGGCAAGGAGACTTTGTGGAGGGCTTTAAAGAAGAAATCTCCATGGACTGGCAGTCTGTGATACTGTTTTTATACACTCATACAAAGAAGAAAGGACTAAGTATGCAAAATAGCATGGAAGACTAAGGTCATTTTCTTTCATTACAGAACTCTCTAGACCAAATGTTGTTACTATGCATGCATATAGCCACACACAGGCATCCTGCTTTATTTACAAAGTTCCTCAGAGTAAACTCTGCTGACTTAAAAAGTTTCATCCCAGTAAGGATTCCTGGATGAGGCCACATTAACAATCAAATTTCCAGTGCAATTTTATGAGGTTAATGATAAAAGAGTAAACTACATCATATTAACATTCAGAGGAAGACAAACAGTGGAGAAGTTTATAGTGTCTAGGAAACACATGACTGAGGCTCTTAGATACTCTAGCAAATAAACAATAATAAAATACACATTTTTTTCCTTATTCTGCAACACCATCTCTTGTACGGGAACTAAACTTTCCAACGTGACTGTCAATCTGTTGAATGCTTAATGGTAAGCTAGGTGGAATATATCTGAAAAAAAAGCAAAATTATCTATAAACATGGAGTATGACACAGAAAGAAGCCAAACTGAGGATAAAAGGAAAATAGTGATAAAATCAGAACTACTTTTCATTTCATTCCACTTTTAAATGTAGAACACATACTGGAATTGGTCACTCTAGTCCCTAATTTAGTGATATGAGAATGTTGCTTTTAGTTTTCTTTTCTTTGTAAGAAAAAGGATATATCCCATGATGTTTTGTGGTTGACTTTACAATGATTTATTAGCTCCTCTTAGATGAGCTTGTTCTAAACCAGTGAAAAATCTGCTTGTTCAGTTTAATCATGCCTTGTTTCCAGTAGTGGCTCCTAATGTGGTTTTTTTTTTTGTGCTGCTCTACCGTCTTCTGAGCTCTGATATCCATCACTGCCCCAATTTAATTAGGAGCTGGGGTTTCATTCCAGGTTGCTTGCAATTGCTAAACTTGTTTGGAACAGCCTAATTTGCACAGCAGGCTAGAGTCTATGCAAGTGAATAGGATGCGAACAAGGCACAGGACTGCAGGTGGTATATGTACAGGTCAGAAGGGAGCCCTACTGCCTGTGTTAGCCGCAGGGAATGACTGACAGGATGCCTTCCCTGAATATAGCAAGATAATTCACAGGTTATTTCCTTTCTTCCTCCTAAACCTTCGTCTGAACTATACACAAAGCAGTGTATTTACGCGTGTGTATATACGCACATATTTACCAACTCTTTAAAGAGTAAATCAAGGCAACTGTAAAATCTACTTGTTACAATCACTTTCCCCGGGGGAAAAGGGAAGATAGTAAACAGCCTTTTCCTTGTGCAGAAATTAGGTTTAGTAGTCACTGAGTTGAAAAACAAAGATCAAAGACGTCACTTCATGAAGTGCAGGATAACTCTAGGAGAATAAGCTTTCTTCATGTTCAGAGTAAGGACTTTATTCACAACAGTTTTTGAGGTGCTGCTTTGCGACCTATGGGGTTTGGGGCAATTGATTTCAGGCCAGCCCTGTTAGACATTCCTCACTTTGAAAGAAAATGCACTTTAGTCCCAAAATTGCCTGTGTTCCACACAAATTCAGTGTCTCCTCCCTTTCACTGCTAGACAGTTTTAAATTAGCATTATTCAATTCCAGACTCTATACAAAAAGGAAAAAAAATCATGCAGCATTGTACATTTTCTGTCTGAATAATTATATGCATTTTACACACTGAATTTTTTGTGGATTATATGTGAGCCCAAGCAGACCAAAGGCTTGATCCCACCCAAGCTAAAGAGATCATGTCCTGTGAAACTCAAAAAAAGTTCAGTCTACCTGTCAACACAGCTGTCATCTTCCAGGAGAGATGTAATGAATATTGGTGGGACGTGGTCTGCTTTCTCCCTGTGAGATGCCGATTCGAAGAGTACTGGCCTCAGGTACAAGTGGGACTCCCCAAATCCTGCTTCCATTGCAAAAGCCTTATACAACCTAGAAACAAAACCACATGGAAGCATTTGAAAAATTAACTTTCTCCCTGCTGTAACCAGTGCACACCTAGAAACCCACATCCATCAGGTTATTTTCAATGAGACATCTGCATTCAACTTGAAACATCTCTTGGCATCTGAAATAGTATGACGGCTATGAAGCAAACAAGCGGTGTACCCAGATAGCTGATGGTTGCTTAGTGTCGCCCGTTCAATTGACACAGACAACACTTACTAACAAAGGATGACAGTGAGTCTACAATGTCATAAGGGCAAATCAAGGGAAATATGCTAACTGCTCCTATTTAGAAAGGACTGCATTTGTCAGAGAGATGAAGAATATTATTTTAGACTAGAAACTGAGAAGAGGACTTACTGCCAGAGATGAGGCTTCAAAAGACAGGCAGAGCTCATACACATTATTACCATTAAAACATTAAAGTTCATAACTTAAGAAACATTTATTCTAGAAGCCCCCAGCATGACACAACCTCCCTAATATAACAAATTATGAGGGCAGTCCCTCAGCAGACAGTAAACACATGGTCTAGATGCAACCACTAGCTCAGGAAATCTCTAAAGCACCAGGTGTCAGAAGTTGGGCACAGTCCTGCTTTTTGTATTCCCTCCCTGTGGATCCATCCCTGCACTCCTTCAGATGCAAGAGCACAGAAACACTGGTCTGGCCTGTGATGCCTCTTCTCATGTAGTATAAAAGACCGTAAAAAGAAAGACTCTGACTTTTTGATACAGACTGCAAAGGGATAAGATACTCCCTTGCTTCCACCTAACATCTAAGGCAGGTGTTTTATCAGTTAAGAAATCAGATCACAGAGAAGCTATGCTGTGGGAACATGATAAAGACACAAATAGGACCTAGAAGACTTAGTTCTTTAAAATCACGTAGTATTCCCTGCCTGCAAAGTAAAGGAAAGAAAAGGGAAGGAGACAAAATAATATATGAAAGACACCATGAGCATCAATCAATAATGAGATGGAGCACAGCCAAAATCAACTCTAAGGTCTTAAAACAAAGAGCTCTGTGTAATTATTATAAATGTTGCTCTCTTAGTTGACCAGTATAGACATATGAATAGCCTGTACAGAACAGATATCAGCACACAAATCAGCTTATTAGTACTGCACAAAGAGGAAGAAATCAGCTTATTAGTACGGCACAAAGAGGAAAATAATAGAGAAAAAGAAAATATATTAAAAAGGTGACTATGTCAAACAAAA
The DNA here is from genome assembly GCA_013398295.1 of Chionis minor. Classification (NCBI taxonomy): domain Eukaryota; kingdom Metazoa; phylum Chordata; class Aves; order Charadriiformes; family Chionidae; genus Chionis; species Chionis minor. Next base: position 433,844 of record VZSF01001350.1, read on the forward strand.
GCAGAGAGGCAAAATTCAGACTAAAGCTGCACTGTCTAGCTCTACTATTCCACCAAAGGATGTCCCTTCTCATGACACGGTAAAAGACGAACACTGAGGAATAAAGAGAAGCAACAAGAGCTGTAAGGAACAGTACACACAACATAAATGTGGACTGTTAGATGTAAGTGGCCTTCCACTCTGGGAATGGAGAAACGGGCAAGTAATGGAAGTAATTCTGGCAGGTCCCCCCAAAAAGTCTCATAGAAGCTATGCTATCAGGTAGAGGAATCCACAAATGTAGGTTCATTATACTCTGCACAGCAGGAAAAAAGATTACTAACCTTTCTGATGTTTCAGTTGGAATCTGAGTTTCTTAACAGTTCATATGATAATGAACTGTGAACTTCATCAAATCAAAAGAAGATACAAAAATAGCCCCTTAAAATGCCACATTGAGTAAACTATATATGTTTATACTGGTATTTAGACTGACTTAGCCATCTTCTACTAAATGAAGATAGTATCATGTTTAATGGCCTTACACATACATCATGAAGTCATACTTTTTGTCATAACTTTCCTCTGAATTCCCATTCTATACTGGAAAAATGACAATTTATTGTTACTTTTCAGGGATTTCTAAGTATGTCACCTCAGATGAGTAGGTCCTCTTAGCCCCGTTCCCAAAAGAAATGCAGCTATGTGACCGTTCGGTCTGCTCGTCTGTCTCCTCTGGATAACTTTTAAATCAGTTGGTAAAAATTAATGAAACCTGACACAGAGACAGGGCTTTCAAGATATTTAGTTCCTACAGGTTTCATGAAGCAAGCTGATTGGATATTGATTTTTCAGCTAAATGAAAAGTTGCAGTGTAACCTTACCCCTTATAAATTGCCAGAAAATGTATGTGTGGGTATGTATGTATGTGTATGAGTGAAGGAACACAGAGATAACTCAAACAGCAGAAGAAGTTTAACTAGAATCTGTATTTTATTAGAGAGCTGAGCATCCAAACAGGGAACACAAATTGCCAAGAAATGAGACCTTCTTGCTTCATAGAATTGCTTGGGTTGAAATAAATTAACTTGTTTGTTAGTTTGCCCAAGAAAGTTCCAGATATCAAATTACAGCTGTTCAAGAAGTTCCTATTTTACTGGAAAAGAGTTGTGACAGAAAATTAGGTTTTCCACCAAACTAAGTTTGAATGGTTGTGGCTCACATATCTTAAAGATGGCTCGGTTTACAGCTGCTGAAAGTAAATGCTGCTGACTTTTTGATACAGACTCTAAATTTTCAAGAAGAAAGCTAGAGGAAGGGTTAACAAGAAGAAATAACCTCAACTGGAATGTCATCTGTCCAACACACACAACTTTGTTATTGCAAGCAATCATGTCTCACAAAGCCTTTTCATAAATTAATCAAGCCCCATTTTGAAACTTAGTTTTCTCCCCTTTGCTCTTTCCCTTCCAGAACTTCGTTGTCTGATTCTTAGAAATCCCCTTTTAATTTCCAGCTTAAATTTATTCACAGTGATTAGATCCCTTTGTTCTGATGCCAAAATTGGCCTTTAGCTTAAATAGCTCCTCTCCATTCCTAGTGCTTATCTTCCTGGTGTATTTATAGAGAACAATCTTATCTTCTCTCAGCCTTCATTTTGCTAGGATAAACAAGCCAAGGTATTTCATTTGCTTTTGTAAAATGCATTCTCTATTTCCCCTCAGCATGCTATTAGATCATCTTTGCTCCCATTCCAATCTGAATTTATCTTGCCTGAACACAAATCTCCAGATTATACTTAATAATCCAGGTGAGGCCTCACCAGAATCATCTATACGGCATCAATTCTCCCTCTCTCTACTGTTAATAAAACTCATTGCCCGATTCACAGTAAGATATCACAGTTGCAATATGTTGGCAGCTTACAATCATCCGATGGCCAGCTATACACCCAGTTCTTTCTCCTCCTCTGTTGTTTCCAACTAATAAGCTCAAAGTTCACAGGAGAATTTCCTATTATTATGCGCAACCTTAAGCTTTGTGTTATTGATGTTTATCTCCTTTCTACTACTCCAGTCCTTAGAACTGTGAGTTCTTCCTGTAAGATATTCCATTTATCTTCCATATCGGTTTTATCTGCCAGCACCACAATGTCCTGACTTTAATAACACCCTCTTATGTTTTCTACTGAGATCATTAATAAAAATGTCAAGTAATATGGAGCTGAACAATAGGAACTTCACCAATAACCTGCCTCCAAGCCAGTAGTTCAACACTATCCTTTGTAGTCTCCCCATTGGCTCAGTCCTTATCTTCTCTTCCTGTATAAATTGTCATCTTCTCCAGCTGATAATGCCCCAAATGCATGACACTGACTTCCCTTGAGTAGATTGTTTCATTATCATTGTAAGGAATGTCCTGGTTTGAGGTAAAACAGGACCAATTTTGCTCAGTAGCTTAACTTTTTAGCGAGGCCTCTTCTAACTGCTGAAATTAACAGCATGTTATGCAGAAATTATTCTCTCTCAGAGCGATAAGACCCATGTTTATAGCTGATGCCAAGGCACGGTATGCAGAGAGGCTCTTGCTTATACTTATTGCTATAACACCCAAGGCCAGACAACTTTGTTATTTGCCCCTCTTGGAGGGTCAGAAGTGGAAAAGCATAGAGGGGTCACATTTGCGGGGAGGAGCGGACAGGACAGGTGACTCAAAACTGACCAAACAGGGTATTCCATCCCATCTGCATCATGCTCAGTGTAAAAGCTGAGGGATCAAAGGGTCAGTTCTCTTCCTTCAGCGGCCAGTGGCCAAGGAGGACTCTATCTGTTCATCTGCCTTTGATCCTGATCCCTGCATTCCTAAATCCCGATACAGAATCCAGTTCCCGTCCATCGCTGAGTCCAGTCTGGGACTTCCCCAGTGCCTGCTGGTGACGTGATGGTCATTCGGGGAGCTTGATATGGTTTTGTATATATTTTTTTTTTTTGTATTATTAATATTTCATTAAAGGAGTTTAGTTCCTTCCAAAATTCATAAGTCTCTTTTTTTCCTCTCTCTCCCACCTCCCTTTGAAGCACGGCAGGAGAGAGAGCATCTGTTATTCCACCCAACTGGGCCAATCCATCCCAAACCACAACAAGGATCAGCACAGCCAGAACAATTTTTATGCTTTCCTACCTCTGGTGATGAAGAAAGCTTGAGCTTCTTGTGTCCCTTATATTGCACTAGTCTTCATAAGAAGGCAGTTAAAATAATCATCTGTGTAAAACTCTGCAGAAGAAGACATCTTTGTGTTTATTCCACCAGTGAATTCCTCCTGCTCCTTCTCCTTTTGACAAAATTTCAGTATTTTCACTGGGAAAAGGCCTCTCCTGTTAAGCTTTGAGGAACAGCATGGCCTCAACTTTTGAAACTCACAAACATCTGGACACCCCAGGTAGGCTCCATCTCCACATAACGAGCAAACACCTCTCCCACGCCACAAATGCAGGCACTGTCCCTCTCTCTGTGTTTTTTTCCAACTATAGTAGGTGGTCTATTAAAAAGAAGTTACTTTCTGCCTGCAAAGCACACCTCTCTGAGGTCACTATAACTAAACCAACACTACTGACCCACTAACCTGGCTAACCGCGCACTCTCTGTCGCCACCTCTATCAGCCGATAGCAGGGCATGGCAAGCTCCAGGAGCATGGAGAAGGAATCCAGGCTGAAGAACTGTTTTTCTTTGCCGGTCTTTTTTTCTTTGTATGCTCCTTCCTCTAATAGTGACAGAGCAATCTCTTGCACCAGCACAGGGTCTTCTATCAGTACCTCGGCAAATAACTGCAAGGAAAGGGAGGAAAAAAACCCAGGAAACCCAGAAATCACTTACATATCAATGACAAAGGTCTTTAAATACTTTAGGGGACCGTTCTCCTTTTTCTTTTTCTGGAGTAAATCACGACTGGAGTTGCTTCTGAGTTGCAACCTATGCAAGGTCAGAATTGTGCCCACCCTGACCTGACATATCCTGACCCCTAAAAATACAGTGGCATTTTGCCACTTGCTTCAAAGGTAAAGACACTGAATCTATAAACCTGGATTTCCTTGACAAAGTTTATTTTATTTATTTTTTATATCTAACACAAGATATTTGCCCTTGTTATTATAATCAAAATTCAGAAGGCTTCCAGTTGCAAATACCTCTCTAAAGCAGGGGCTCTGTAACTTGGTTCACATTACTAGCTGAGGCCATTCCTCCTCTTAAGAGTGAGCAGATCCCAGCACACATGCTGCTGCACATATGATGCTCCCAAAACGGGGAGCTGGACCCTTTTTTCTACTGGGACAGTGGAAGCCTACAAAGGAGCAGATACCCCAGGAAAGGAAAGCAAGTCAGAAGACTTATGGAAGAAAGACAGAAGACTTAAGAAAGGAAAGCTTCAGCTTGGTAATGTGGAGAGCTGGAAAGAAGACAATGAAACCCTGCCGTTGTGCTGTGGATGTGGTGGCAGGAACACCAGAGCTCCTGGCTCTGTGTGCAGAAGAAGACACTCCTTGTCTCTAGCTGTCACACAACTGTGCCACCCTACTCATGTCAGACGGGATAGATGTGGCCACCGCTATAGCTGACTGGCCTCACACTTCTCTGCTTGTGACCAGTGAATCACAGATCATGAGGAAACCTGAACCCGGCCATGCAGTTATTAGTAATAAAAATCTAGATTTCAACACTTGACACTTGCTACACCTTCACAGCTACGCTGAAAAAACAAAAAAGTTTGAAAAGGCAACACCCCAAACTTAAGTGTCAGAAGTTGTGCAACTTTATTTTGTCCCTCTTCTCCAAAGCTTTACAATTTGCTTTTGTAATTCCCTGACTCCGGATGGGTGGGACAGGACAATCCATCTTCATGTGCTTCTTCACAGAGCTGCTACAAGGAGAATAGCATCTTCCCTATTTCCAAAGAGGACAAGAAAAGAGTTAATAAGCTTAGACTGTAGCATGGCACATCTGTGCTAGACTTTAAGGAGAACTTCCTAACGGTGAAGCTGGTGAAGCACTACAACAGACTGCTTGAAAAAGTCTGTTACATGATACATTAAACAACAGGACAGCTATTTTCTTATGGGAATGACATAAGTATAGCTGACCCTGGCTTGGATTGAGCAAGAAAGATCTCACGGTTTCCCAGGGATCATTTAATTTTGTAAACCCAGAATTCACTTTTCTTTTTATATGGCCTCTCTGATATTTCTACACAGGAAAAGCACCTGGTCCCAGGCTGGCAGCATCTGTACCTCTCCCCTGGGTAATTTGTCTATTATGAAGTTGAAAGATGCTTAGGAAGTCAGATGGGGAACAAAAATTGGATCTTGTAAAAACATCCTTAGTGAAGGGTTGGAAAAAGATGAAAAATTAGGTCCTGGGTCATAAAAAGAGCAGTCCAGGAAGGACAGAAATGTTGACTTTAGCACACCAAGTCATAAAGGAAAACAATATGTGGTCATGTAAAGACTGCATCATCATGCCTAAGGAAACCAAATTAAATCTGCTCCAGCAAAGGTAAATTTCCTAAAATTTAAATGCTGGCCTTTTACAGCCTTAGTGTCTTCTAAACATTGCCTGCTTACACGTGTTTGTCTCATCTGCAGCTTCTGTTGGAGGAAAAGGAATGGGCAAGAAGTAAACACAAGAAATCCTCTCCCTTTCCCTTGGCAACAGCAGTTTGGTAACTTTAAGATCCATCACAGACCTGCCGCTGACTTCTGGGATTTACTAAACTAAACTAAAAAAGCAAGAATCGTTTGTGACCTGCTGTGGACAAGAGTAGTGGGACACTGTCAGCAGATTTTATTGGCAGCAGAGAGATGCTGGATAAGTAATTCTCAGGTTTTGCTCCAGGCCAGGGAGGGGAGTATCCTAGGTGGCTGTGCCCTTCTGACTTTAGTTTGCCTCTATACTTTCTTACCCATCACTGTCTTCGCAATCTCTTCATCTAACCAGTTCTGTCTCCACGCCTCAAACTTTTCATTTTCATCCCTGCTCCCTTGGTTAGCAAGTCCTGCTATCACTGGTTTTGGGCAGCTTGAGCCAATCTCTTTACCAAACCATTCTCAGCCCTCCACCCCATCTGAGGTGCCTCCTTGGCGCAGGCCAATATGCAGTGCACTTTTTTCCCCATATATTTTCCTTCCAAAAGGAAGGAACCCTCTCAGTCCTAGCCTCTGTCTACCAGCTTTTCATCTACCTCAATCTCCATTCGCACTTACTGGCTGCCATGCCACTTACCAAACTTTTCTCTTGTGCTCCTGCCCAGCTCCTGCTCCACTGACAGAGCTGCCGTGTCTCCCCTGTGATCTGCTCGGCCAACTTCCTCCACTACCTTCCAGTGAAGGCACCATGGGTGACAGTGCAGGCTAACAGCTCCTTGTACTCAATTTCAATGCTCAGACCCAAATCAGACATGGATTACTTAGACCAGAGATATTATTGCAGAGAAAGTGGGAAGTCCTGATTTGCCTCAGGTGATAGATATGCCAGGGCACACAGAAGCTTCAGGTAATGTCTTCCTACTGAACATAGAATCATAGAATTGTTTAGGTTGGAAAAGACCTTTAAGATCACCGAGTCCGACCATTAACTTCGCACTGCTAAGTCCGCCACTAAACCATGTCCCTAAGCACCACATCTACACGTTTTTTAAATGCCTGCAATAACATAGTTTTGCTTAGTTTATGCTGGCCAAACTTGGCAGGAATGAAAGCGTAGCATATCGCTACCTAATGAGTCTTCCCAAAATTGAAATGTGTGCTCTAAAGCACAGCTGTATCACAACCTTGTAGAGATAACAGATAAAATAACTTCTTTTCCATTTCTTGCTCTCAGCAACAACTAAGCTAACGAATTTAAAAAAAAAATCAACCTGATAGAGGTATCCAGCATCAATAATTTCATTCACAATAATTAGCATTTATCAAAATTATATCCAACTAAATTCAGAGTCCTTCACCAGGAAATGGTGGACATTACAGTAATAACCGGCTCCACCTATAACAATATTTGCTTTAATGTCCAGTCTTCTTTTTTTTTTTTTTCCTGATTGTACACACACACAAACACAAAACCTGGAGACTTACTGTGATTTCATGTCAGTTTAAGTGCGTGTATTTTCCTTCTCATTAAGCTGATTGTTCCTACTTTATACTGGCACGAGATTAAGACTTCTACCTTTCTGTGTTCATTTACACAAAAAAATCTTGTGTTAAAGGTGGACAGAATGGATCTTCATCAATATAAGCAAATAAGTCAATTAAGAATCACATAGCTAGAACTTTATCAAGTAAGTGTAAATGAACTAGCAAGATCACACTCTTGGGCATTTTGCTTTAAAGAGTCATTACTAACTTAAGAATGGAACTTATATCTTTTCGAATCTGAGAGCTGTAAAAAGTTTGTGGTTTTTCCATAGTTAGCCACTCATCAAGTAGTAGCTGAAGTATTTGTTTTTCCAGAATACTTGCTTTACTGGCTGTTTTTGGTCTGCAGATGCTGTAGAATTCCTGGTAGACGTATTCAAGAGCTTTGGGGATCAAGCAGACCACACCAAGAGAAGGGTGAAACTCCAGCAAATAAATGTTCTTCAAAGTAGGACTTAAAAACAACAAAAAAAAAGAAAGAACAAATAACTCTCAAATAAGGCGTTTATAAACTGTCTATATAAGGAAAACTTGCAATTGCTAAATTTGCAAGAATAAATTGCAATGGCTTTAGTGCACATCAGAAATCAGTCATCAAATCTGAAAATAGATCTGAAGCTTTAATAAATGTAATTATGTTGGAACATATCTAAGTAGTCTCATTTGTTAATGAAAACAGAAAGCGTGCAAAATTATCTTTCGTTAGCTGACATGTTGTATTTACCAATTTTCACGTCTATTATGCCTGCCCATTAAAACGGTCTGTGTTTGAAAATAAGCCCTCAGATAACCAACACAAAGCCAACGTGTGTTGGGGGAGGGATGAAAACTCTTCACGTGCTGCACAGCTGCAGGATGGGGAACACATGGCAGGTCTGTATTGCAGGTAATATGTGGATTCCACGTGTGAAAACGGGGCGCAGGCACACACAACCTGACGGTTGTGCTGGCAAGAGTAACGGGCCGTGGCCAAAGGGCAGTGAAAGTTGTGACGCCGGGTCAGGATACTGATGCAGCGAGTCTAAAGCAAGGCTAACTTCAGCATCCATTTTCATCATTACTGTTGAATCATAATCTGTACCCACGGGAATATTAATGTCCCAGCGCACTGCAAGATGCAATTATCAAATCCATTGTCATGAAAGGGCAGTGTAAAGGCAGTGAGGGAGGAATCACTTTTCTTTTTTGAATGTTTTTCTGGCTGTCTAGATAGCATGAGACTGAGTAACATGAGACACCCATCTATAGCTTGATTCACCTTAAGACTGTCATTTTTTCAAATAGCCTTATTTTCAGGTGCTGTATCCCAAATTTTTACAATCAATCACAGAAACTAGAACAGAAAGAGGTACTCTCCAGAAAAATAAAAATGGTATAATTACTCACCAGCTAGTGTTAAGAGAGATAAGCTGCTTAGTAATTACATTATAAGGAAGTCCAAATTCACTGATGCCACCTCTCTGACCTTCCCGCCAAATCTTGTGGATGTATTCCCTCTGGGCATCTACCTGAAAGTCAGCAATAAACACAAGTGACATTAGTCAAAAAAGTTCACACATGGCTAGAAATCAAGGCAAACCCAACTATTCTTCATTGAAACATAAGCTGAAAAATATTATGTTTTTATATATATAAATTTTCAAGTCAGTTACATATGTATCCACTCTAGATGAATTATTCCTGCTAAAATGATTTTGAATCTTTCGTTTTCCTTCAGAACAAATTTTAACTCCGATGATGCTGACAAGGTTCCATTTTTATTGCTAGCAATATGGCAGCGTTAGTTACAACAGCAGCACAACAGTAGCCTCTTGTACCAAACACCAAACTAAAAGTCAAGTTACAAAGATTAGCTAATTAAACTTCCCAACCTGCAGCCTCTGAAATAAGGAAGTATAAAGGAAATATATTGTGGCAGGCTACAGAGGAAAGCTGAGGCAGATTTTTAAACCAGATGAAAAATGTGAGGATTTCAAATGTGCTTTCATTATTACCCGAGGAATTCACAGCTATACGAAATAAACTGCTTTTCAAAGTGCACTTTAATCTACAAGGTTTGTTTATATTCTTTTTAAAGTCTCTTTTCTCTTACTATAAACAGACCTAATTCCCTATCCAGAGCATTACAGAACATATAGATTATAATTTTATTTATCTTCCATGCCTCTCAACTACTATTTCTAATGGTCTCAAACGGTAGCAGATGTGACTTTAACAGAAGCTCTGCAATCTTTCTAACATTTTCTTTCTGATATTGATGAAGTGATAGCTTTCTACACTTGAGCTGCAGGCTTTCAATTTACAAAGCATCCATAGACTTCATTGTTAAATTAGTATTAATCCATCTTAACACTGTAAACCTGTGTCGGCTATAATCAAAGCTTCCCATTCTGGATATCACCTCCTACTTCCCCAAGACGGATACACAGTAAATTCAACCTACTTGTTGGTTTATTATGTCCCTCAGCAGTTGGAGGTGAAGCTGTAAACAGATGCATTCATCTTTGTAGGTATTAACAAAATATTCAAGCTTGAGATCAAATCGTGGACATTTATGCATGATGTCAATTATCGCTTGGGCCAAAGCAAATCTTTCTTCTGGGTCCAAAGCATGTTGGTAAGCTTCAAAGTAAACATCTAGAAGCTGAAGAGATATTCAGAAGCACATTTAGAAATGTTTATTCACCCAAATATTCATCCTTTGTTGGGGAGAGATTTCTGAACATGAAATTTGCCGCCTATGTTAAACAGGCAGTGGCCGAGAATGGCATCTTGTTTCTGTCACAGCATACTATGCAATGCTTCATCAGAAAGCTCTAGAACAGAAGAAACCGTATAAGAAATGTCTTCCAAATCTTGCATGCTTAACATGGTTTTTTTAGCACTGGAGCATTGAGATTTTAATTCTGTACATTTTTCCCTTCAAAAAGGAAGAAGACAATGTACTTACTACTTTAAAAACACCTGCTTCTTTCCACACTAATCCATTCTCTGTTTCATTTTCAGCACACAAACACTGGTTTTGTATCTTGGAAAAACTCCATTTCCCCCAATCTGAAACCTGCATACTCATCCAAGATTCTCTGTTATCTCACTTGGAAATGACTGTCACGGTTACCTTACATTTTTTGGAGAAACTCCAAATTAATTGAAGATGTAATTAAAGATGTACAAAGGTGCATGCCCTCTTCAGACACCTCTACCAAGAACAGCTGTAAAGTTTTATTCAAATAAAAATTTTAATTACACATGCCTAGAGCTTAGGACAGAAAAAGAAACATGCCATGCATGACAGGATGTGAAGTCTCGAGATGACATTGTGGTACTTTTTGGTCAGAAGGCAACTAGGGGATTGAAAATATCCAGTGCTCTTGCTTCTGGACAAATCAGTCGTGTCAATATGAAATGATCTAGATCTGGCTATTTTGCATTGACATGGAAGTAGAAAAGCATCCACGTTACTTTCCATACCAAGACCAGAAGACTAAGAGGAAGATGCAGAAGGGCTTAGAAGGTAACTCAGTAGATGAGAATTCAGATTTCAATGGAAACAGTCAAGTTCCTCAATTTAGACCTGTCTGACCTGAAGTGTTCTGAAGGAAGCTAAGACAGTGCTTGGGCAAGAGGCCATAAGCAAGTTTTATATTGGCTAAGCTAAGCTGTCTCAGCTGCTGGACAAAAGGCTATTGTTTCCTCAATCAGAAAGAACTCTGTCCCAGCTGGAAACAAAGCTAGCGAGACCCACTTCCTTTTCATTTCAGCTAAAAGCAAAAGACCTCCAGCAACAGCACATCTGTACGTTTAATCCTGCCTTGAGAGCTGGGTTGTGAGGGCAGGTCAAGAATCCACACTCTTTGATGGTTTTGAAAAAGAATTAGTGCATTGTAGCTGAACAGGTTTCATTCTTCCCTACTGGGAGTTTTTCTTCCAAAAAGAAAGCAAGTTGCCTTATATAGGAGGCCTGTGATAAAAGTAAAAGGTAGAGTCACAGAGGTAGCATGATAATACAGCAATGGAAAGCAAAGTCCATTGGGATAAGAACAGAAACTTAGTGAACTAGGCAATTTTATATAGCTCTGTAACGCAAAGCCCCTCTATGAAAATGGGAGAGTGGCCTCAGGAGGTTTCCTAAACTACATACAACTATTTTAGTTTAAAAGGTTTTCTATTTAAAGTCTCTTCAGAGGTACACAGGAGATGCCGTAACACCTTCTAGCATTCCTATTTTGAGAGTTGTCCTGTGCTACGCCAGGGCTGAGAACAAAACATTTCAAGTATGTGAAGATGACCTCAATTAGTGCCATTTCTCCCTGCTTCTGAAGTGGACTATCTGCTCCTTTCCACTTTCTGACGCTCACAGCATTGTCCTGGGAAACGGTGAGTCCCATAGGCAGAAATATGCTTCCAAGCTCCTCTGGGTTCCTTCCTCTGAACTTGTCTACTCTTTGTTGTTCAAGACTGAAGTCTTTGGGCAGAAACCCTGTATGCTTTCATGTGCCATGGCAAAATACAGACATATGACTATATTCAGAGAGAGGAAGGGGAAAGCCCGCAGGATAGACAGCCGCCCTTATGAATGGAAAAGCTATGAATCACAGTGTTTGTTTGCAGGTTTTTTTAACTCCATACTAAATCATGGCACTTTTTCCTCAAATAGAACCATAGAATCACAGAATGGTTTAGGTTGGAAGGGACCTTAAAGATCATCTAGTTCCAGCCCCCTGCCATGGACAGGGACACCTCCCACTAGACCAGATTGCTCAAAGCCCCATCCAACCTGGCCTTGAACACTTCCAGGGATGGGACATCCACAACTTCCCCGCTCAGCCTGTTCCAGTGTCTCACCACCCCCACAGTAAAGAATTTCTCCCTAATGTCTAATCCAAATCTACCCTCTTTCAGTTTAAACCATTACCCCTCATTCTATTGCTACTCCCTGATAAAGAGTCCCTCCCCATCTTTCTTGTAGGCCCCCTTTAGGTACTGGAAGGGGCTATAAGGTCTCCCTGGAGCCTTCTCTTCTCCAGGCTGAACAACCCCAGCTCTCTCAGCCTGTCCTCATAGCAGAGGTGCTCCAGCCCTCTGATCGTCTTCATGGCCCTCCTCTGGACTTGCTCCAACAGGTTCATGTCCTCCTTATGTTGGGGGCCCCAGAGCTGGATGCAATACTCCAGGTGGGGTCTCACAAGAGTGCAGTAAACAGATTAACTAACAAAGAAAGAATAGATTTTAATAGAGAGAGAATCATATATATATAGGGTTTATTAATAAATGGATTATTTTTTTATACTGCAACATACAAAACATCTCTCTGGTTCCCTCTGACAAAGGGTAATCCAAACAATGGAGATAGCCATTGCTAGCCAGCTGCAGACTGAATCGCTCCTCCCTGGACTTCCCAAAGATGTAATGATTACAACTCTAATGACAGCCATAAAAAGTTCCCCGCACCAGCCCAGAAAGCAAGGACAGCCAGAACCACAGGAAAAATTTGCATCTTGGACTTCTTGGTGGCCCAGGCTCCTCTGTGCTGGGACTGGTTCTTGCTAGTGTGCATGTGCTCCATTCCCTGGCACGCAAGCAGGGGGAAAAACCACTCTGCAGTTTTTCTTTGGAGATGGCCTTGACCTTCCCAGTCATCTTTTCCAGTGGTGGATGACTCTTCCTAAGGCCTTGCAGAAGTGCTTCCAGCCGCTGGCACAGCAGGTACAGAGGCTGCTGTCTGACAGCAAGAGTATGTCTGCTCCCTTGTTGCAAAAGCCATTACACGTGGTCCTTTGGACTCAACTCACAGCACCCAGAAGCTCCAACCCTCTGCACCCATCCCAGCACCAGGCTCCCAAAGCATCTGAAAGCCGTACCACCACCCACGGCTGCTGGTTCTAGCATCAATGTGTATACACAATAGGAAATGCAGTTGAAAGGGAACCTTACATGACCTGAATTGAATTGATTGCAAATCACTGTTTTCAAACCAAGAAAAGCTTCTGTACCTGGCATTTTTTTTCCAAGAGAGCAGTTTCACAGGTCCAGAGGTCAAGCAGCACAGCACATCGATCCACAGAGGCCCAGCCAAGGACGTTACTGCCACTGAATTGCTCACAAGTTACATTGCCTAAGACAAACAAAAACAAACAAAAAAAAAAGTAGAAAACAAGCAGATGCAAGTATCAGAGGGATTTCCACATGCCTAGAGGCCCAGGCCTTGTGATAATTATTTTTATTTATAGCACTGGGTTGTGGTTTTGCTTGCCAGGGAACCCCAGGACAGGAAAAGATCTCAAATCCCATAAGCTTTGGAGGGCCCCAGAGTATTCTGAAAGGCAAAAAACAAGCACACCAGGGATTTGGTTTAAACGTATCTCTTTCATCATCTTTTAACAAATATGCCTTGACAGGGTGGAATTCAAAAGACCCATATCAAGAGAAAGCCAGAGAAAGCACAAGAACACTAGGGGAGGAAAGTGCAGAGAAGTCTATTTTTTCACAGCACCAAATCATGTTTGGATCGTCTTCACCTCCTTGCCTTCACTCTCAGATTCAAAAAAAGCAGCACGGACTACTCAAAGACAAATTTTACAAAGAGATGTAGCAGGGCAGAGTGCTGACCCAGGAGAGGACTTTCTTTTCAGATGAGTTGCTATTAGAAAAGACAGTCTTCATACTTTAAAAATGACTGGAAGGAAGGCAAAAAGATCACTACAAATGTTTCTACACTAGCAACCCATGAGAAATTATTAAAGAAACCATGCTTTTGGCTTCTTGACTGTGATAGTATCTAAATTAAAGCTAATTTTGACATTAAATGATAAATCAAGTAGAGTGGATCTGCAATGTTTGGAGTTGCAGAGTTAAAAATCATCCATGAGGTAAATAAAAGAGGCTTCAGCACCTACTCTTCAGCTTCAGAATTTAAGTGTCTTATTTTTCAAAAGCTGAACAAGAGAGTCATTTGAAGTCCACGATCACTGGAGAAGTCAGCATTGAAAGCGTTTGGGTCCATGGCACACAGAAAGAGACCATAACAACAAGGAGCATAAAGAACTAGGACAGATATTACATGATCAGTCCTCAAGTGTGCTGTGTGAGGGTGATAATGAAGTGACCTATAAACACAATGACTGCTATAGCAGACTCATTCAGTAGTCTGCCTCCTATAATGACAGAATCACAGAATGGCTTAGGTTGGAAGTGATCTCTTGAGGTCATCTAGCTAAACCTTCTGCTCCCAAGCAGGCTGGGTCGCCCAGGACTATGTCCAGTCACATTTTGAGTATCTCAACAGACCTCTCAGCAACCTGTGCCAGTGTGTGACCACCTTTGCAGGTAAAAAAAGTGTTTTCTTGTGTTCAGATGGAATTTCACGTGCTTCAACTTGTGCCTAGTGCCTCTGATCCTGTCAGTGGGGACCGCTGAGAAGAGGCTGGCTCCCTCTTCTTCAATCCCTCCCACCAGGTATTTATACACACCAATTAGGTCCCTCCTAAGCCTTCTCCAGGCAGGACAGTCCCAGCTCTCTCAGCCTCTCCTCACATCAAAGATGCTCCAGAAAAAGGTCCACAATGAGGACCTTCAGGTTACTTCAAAGGATGTCCTAGCAGGTGTTTAGGCATTCACAGGTTCATAAAGGTTTTTGGTCATCTTAATCCTCAGCTCTGCCCTGTGTTCTATGTCAGAACATTTAATTTTAGGGAAGCACACTAAAACATCAAAAACATTATCCTATCATTACAGAAAGTAACTCCAGTGACTTAAGAGATATTTTGTGCAATTCTCTGAATATCATATGTGTCTGCACTGTTTATTCACTGTTTTCTAATGGCCATCCCTCTATACTTTCTACAGTTACAAGCTTCTTCCTCCCCACTATTCTAGAAGTACAGATGCTCTTTTTAGAAGTATGTAATACAGTCTGCCTCAACTCTGTTCTTACTATTAAAAAAAAAAAGTAGAAGGAAAAAAAGAAGTCTAGAACATTTTTGCAAATATTTTGCAGCTTCTTATTTACAACTGAGAAAAGTTTAAAAGTGGTGGGAAGTAAATTTAGTTCTGCAGAAAAACAATCTAATATATTAATTCAAAGACATTCAGAAATAATTAACATTTTTCTTTTCTGACTCTCTCTGTGCCTTGAAGATGTGCTTGCTCATTATATTACTTAACTACATCAGCAAATGTCCCTTCTGTGTTATTTTCCCCTCCAGGATGACTTCGATGTCTATGACCCTGAATAAGAGCAAAACTGTGACATTAACAACATGTGACAAGCAATTCCACATGCTCAGTTAGGTCTTTGTAACACATTCATCACTTCGCTAACTAGGATAGGATAAAGAAAAGTCCAAAAAATCCAGTCAGCACTTGGTCTTGCAGAAGTACAGCAATGATTCGAGAAGTCACAGGATTGGCCTACCTTGAAAACAGCAACCCAAATTATCACAGGTCTTTTGGACCTGTAGATATCTTACTTTTATCTTTCTCAATGTACTGGCTGGCCACAAGCAGCAGCTGGCTCTCAAGCTCCTTCAGGTCCTCTAAAGCCACATCATATATTATGTAAAGCCCTCTCTGGTCCTGCGTGTGAATATATCCGTCTTTACTAGTGTGAAAGTCATCATGGTTTTCCACTTCTGCAGACTCCATGAACTGAGCACTGTGGACCTATGCCGTAAAAAAGAGACACAGAGATACACACAGACAGCTCTGCAAGGATTGCAATTCTGTATATTCAACATATCTAAGGGTGGACCTGGCCTAGGAACACGATATTTTGTCACTAGCAAAGAACAATATAATAAAATATTGCCAAAATATTATTTTTTACACCTACACTGTGTCTTCATTTAGACTTGTGGTTTGGAGTAAGACAAGCTGTATGAAATTACTATTGTGCCTAGTTTTTGCTTCAGGCATATAAATCCACAAAAAGCACCAAGCAGGCATCAAAATTAGAAGATTGGCTCTTGAACTACGGTAGAATTTTTTTCCCTTTTTCTAATTTAGCTCAATTTTGGCAAAAAGTGTCTTAAATTCTGATATTCAGATACAAAGTCAAAATATTTTTTAAAAATTTCATGGGTAAGTTACACTTGCAAGATTTGGAGATAAGCGCACACACACAAAGACTTTAGCACTAATTAAAAGGAACACCCATTGACTGCTGTTCCAAATTGGTGTGACATCAGCACTTGTTCAATAGAATAGTTTAACAATGACCTTATTTTTCTAAAAAAACACCAGCGTCTATAAAACAGAATCATCTACCTTGGCAGTGAGTCACTAGTTAGCTTGGTAACACCCCGTGCAAGAATCCAGTACAGCAGTCAGCAGAAGTGGTGTTAGCTTTCAAAATATTCTGTTCTTGACTAGGAGTGACACAAGGGGTATTACATACATCTACCTCTTGGTGTATAATTACAGAAGTCAATCTCCCAATGTAAATAAGCACTTGGTATAAGGGTATAGCCATAGAAGCCTCTAAAACGGTTCTTCTTGTAACAAGCCAGAAAGCAAATACAAGCTCCTCTTTTTCCACGGCTCGTTTTTACTGTTTCCTGGTGTGTAATGTACCTTTGTTCTCACTTCAGTGCCAAATCATCATGCACAGGCATTGGGATTTCCTCCTTTCACTGGCTCTCCTAATATCTGTCTTTACACAATCTTTATTGCTACCCAAACTTTACCTGCTAGCACCTGGATGTCTCAAATTCTATTAAAAGAAAGGCTGGAGGAAAGGAAAAGGCATTTGCTTTAGATATGGAAACCTTAGTCAAATTTAAATGTACCGTGAACAACAGCTTGTCAGCTTCACAGATCTATGCCGGATCAGAATTCATTCTTTACCATAAAGTTAATGAGGAGCCCTGCAAAATGTGTGTTTATTTGAACATAATGTTGGATCAGCCTGGTCAGATTCCTTTCCTTTTTTCAATACGGTGCTCTGCACTCCCTGTTCTTTTCTTATTCTTCTTAACAGACTATTTGTTTCACTGCTCCTAGAGATGGGGTGCAGAATTTGCTAAAGGTTAAAGCAAAGCCCTGCACAGAAGAATTAAATTCAACTTGGTTTAGGTAAATAACTGAGCAAATACTAGGCTGACCACCATAGCAGGTAGAAGGGACTTTTAGTTGTGTTTTTAAACATCCTTATGGAGAACATTCATTGAAATATCTCCACTTTCCAGTGCCTGATTTTTTTTCGGTGATTCCTGTTCTGTCCCACTCACGAAAATCTCAGTCAAGACCACTACATTCTGCAGAAGGGGCATGTGACTTCAAAACTGGAGCATTCTTACAAACAAAAACCAGAAAGAAATGAAGATTTTCTCCCTGTTGTGTTTGTTTTGGGAGTCATATTTTAAAGAGACTACCCAAACCTTCTAAATACTACTTATGCCTATAAAAAACATTAATACCCAGTTATATGTCTACAGCAACAAATCAAGTAACTGGATATTTGTGTGTGATGCTTTTTGCCTGCAAGTTTTTGCTTTCATCCTCTGCTCAGGTTTTCTGGGGCTTAACAAATCCCTTTTGGGTTATAAAGCAACACTTACATACCTACATATATTTTATCTACTTTCTTCCAAGCTGGATCTCAACAGGGGACGGAAAAGAGTTTTAATTGAATGTAATGCATTGTTTTGCAGGGTCTTCTGTCATTGGAACTCATGCCTCTGATGATCTCCATCCCAAGCAGTCTGCTATGGAGGGTGCAAGACTGCCTCTGAATCTCAGTTTTGGATACATTCCGAACAAAGCCATCACATGGGCTCACAGGTTACAATGTGGAGGGATTCATAACACAGGTGCGCCTCCAATTTTGGGCATAGAATAGATGCAAAAAGTATGTTAAAAACAATGCTATATGCTTTGGGTTTATAGCTCGCACTAGAGAACGTTAGATAGATTTCAGTTAGTCTGCCAGTAAAATGGCTTTATCATCATTTCATTCTTGAGAGACAGTCTGTGCAGTATATTTAAAAAAAAAAACAAACACATTAGAAACTGTTGTTAAGGAAATACTGTTGTCCCTGCTTCCAAATTTCTTGCCAATTAAACTGTAATAGGATTAGTAAATATTTATCTAAGCTTTAGTTGAAATTCAAGCGTATACATCCATATCCATGTATTAGTTCAGGGGAAGGAGAGGCCACTGTGAAATAACGTCTCTGTCATTGCTTGGGGCTCTCTGAAGTATTTCACAGCTAATCTCCAGATCAGAGAGCACTTAGATGGAAGATGGGATTGATCTGTGCATCATTTCTTCTACGACAGAAGAGAATAAAAATAAATGTACATTATGCAGAGTTCGGAAGGAGAGATGGTTACAGCACCTACTTTCCGCCTGCTCCCCAGAAAACTGACACCTCCCATTGGAAAATGCAATTTTTTTAATTACTCTTTTTTACTTGAATCTTTGAAGATGCTCAACCTCCCAGTTCAACATTTCTTAAGTGGAAAATCACAATTTTCTAGTTCCAAGTAGCTTTTCATTTAGGAATTTTAATTGATTAGATTTTTAAAGGATAAATGCAGCCATATTAGAAATAAAACTAAGGATACCTTAAAAATATCATCAACTCCCTGCCCTCCCCATACATTTTGCATTACAAAGAGGTTTAGAATTTTTTTATGTTTAGGGACATAAGGTTTTTTTCTAATTTAGGTGGGGGTTTATTTGGAGGGGGGTTTGAAATCTTAACATAAGTAACACATCGGGGCAGGAAGCCTACTGCCTTTTTGGTTCTAGCCACAATTCTTCCATTAAGTGGCTTGTGCATTCGGTTCTGTGTTTCTACAGAAAAAAAAACAAACAAAAAAACCCCAAGACAACCAAACAAAGAAGTTTTCAGTAAATGAGAAATAAATGTGAGAGCTCAAAATGTTGAAAAACTCCTATTAAAGTGAAGCACTATGGTGCTTCTTCAGGCATTTGACATGATAACTTTGGGATGAGTGCTAGGTAGCAGAGCTGCAAGGAAATTCTACAGCTCAAAAGACAAAATACCGTACATCACCAAACCGACTATCTCAGCATGATGTATTGATTCTGTTCAGTATATTTTACAAAAAAGTTGGGGAAACCAAAGTTTGATAAGCCTTAGGAATTTAGTGTGGATTTTTACTTTTCCCATCTGTGAAGCCATGTGTACTAATTATATCACCTCGGCCACATGCCCTCATACAAGGTTAAAAAGCATTAAGTCCTAAACTCTACCTAAATCTAAATAACACATTTTAGAAGTGTTTAGGAGTTACTTAAACAAGAATTCCCATAATTTGCAAAATGTCCCAGATTCCTCAGGAACACGTACACTGTGTGATAATCCCACACTTACAAAGGTCCTAGTTTAAGGACCTAGTTTAAGGCCAGCAGCACCGGTCTAAGTAAATGTTTTTTTGCAGGCAGTATTGACATTATGCTTCTCTGTGTCTGAAGTCTCCCAGAGGTTTGCTCAGACCGCTGGTAGATACAAGTGTTTAGTCAGTTAAGGTGAGACATGTGGTTGGTTCTGAGGAACAAGCTACACTGAATCCCTCAGATGATTCAGCAATTGATCACAACATAGCTCACATGGAAGAGGGAACTGGACTAGGTCCTCCTGTTGAAGAATATGTTTTGGGAGACTAAAGGCTGGATGGCATCTCACCTTGTAGTCTGTTGGCGTGTAGTGAATACATGGCTGTGAACTCAGGCCACCAAAAGTACCACTGCATCCTTTGGCAGCACTGACCCAAGAGGTGTCTTCTGCAGTGGGAATTAGGTGACCAGCCTTGAAGGAGAGACCAGCGGTACTGATGGTCAAGCTTCTCTCCACGGATCTGAAGTAGTTAAGGATGGCCAGGCACGCTCGCTGTAGCAAACCGGAGCAAACACACAGTTGCATTTTCAGTCAGATGACAGCTCCCCCCTTAAAATTAACTCCAATCTCTGCAGATTTTGAGCTTTTTTACCTTTAGCTCGCGGAGTCTCAGGTGACGTAAGAAAAGAAGGGACAAGTAGGCTCCTCTCCTCACCACATGCTCCTGGTGGGCAGTTGCTGTGCCCTCTTCTAATCCTAGGAGTCGCAAGCTGTCCATATAACTATACCTTTTTTCCAGACAGGAAACATGTAATTACATTTTTGCTACTGAAGGAGATTTCTAAACCTTTCTAAAGTAGGCAGTTTTGCTGTGTCTGCTGTCTAAGTGAAGGCTGCTGCTGCCTACGGGACTGACTGTCATGGAAACGTGTGGTATGGAATAACAGAAAAGGATGGCACTACTGCTTCTGTCAGAGAAACAGTAGGTTGATATAATTTTTCTTCCTTCTTTCAGGTTTTATTAAATATATACATATATCTATATGCATATAAACAATTTTTTACCCTCTTTCATTCTTCTTTCTGAAGGATGCCGAAGGCTTACTGGAGCTGATATTTCCTGCATCCTCCCCACTGTGAGTCACAGCTGTGTTATCCTCAGTAGTTAGTTCCTAGTTCCAACACACATAGTTAAAAATTGGTGTGGTAAGTATGCATGATTCTTATTTGACAGCTTTATGCATAGGACTTATCATAACAAAAGGAAAAGAAAAGGAAAGGAGGTACCATACTGTATGAAATTCACAATCCAGCCAGCAGTGAAATTATCATGGCATGTAACTCCAAAATATTTGATTGCTGTCCAGTCCTTAGCAGTTTATCCTTATGAAGACCCTGAGCCATAGGAAAGAGCTATCTCCATTGCAAGGACAAGACTGCGGCAAGGATCAGATCAAGGGACTTCACCAAAGAAATTCAGAACACCTGGTTCATCAAAACCTCAACCCAGCTATGGCTAGTGACATGTCTGACCTCCTAGTCCATCCTTTTTCCTCCTGCTACAAAAGAAAAACTGATTTCTGGGCTCCAGCAGATCATAGGCTGAGCATGGGGCAAAATCGTAGTATGGTCACAAAGTAACATCAGACTAGGCTGCAGAAAAGTTTTACTGTGATGTATGCACAACACCCCTAACACAAGCATACATTAAATAGTCTAGCTAACATTCTGTAAAATTAAATTCAACACTTGGGGTTTTTTCTCACTCCTTTCCAGCACACTCAACAACATAGTACGAAGAGCAGCAGAAGAGCAGCAAGCAAGAAAACAGCTATAACTGCCTTGTTATCAGCTCCATCAAGGTCTTCTCACACGCTTCGGGAGCTACTCCAGCAACATCAGAGAAATTAAACTGCCGTTAGTACCAGTGTGAATGAGAGGATCACTAGGAGTCACACAGTATTTATTAATTGTGGAACATTACAGACAGTGATTTACTAGGCATTATCCAATTAATTTCCTCGGACAATCAAGTATATAAGAAAAATATAAGTCATTTCTCTATCTCCATTTATTTTACCCCTTCATTTGAACTTGGATGGCACAAGTTGGAATTCTTTTCAGTGTGCTAAGGGGTTTATAGCATTGATTATGGCATTGTTTTTTCTGATTAGAGAAAATTCAATTAATGTATCTTCACAAATTGGTGCTTGTCAAATTTATCCTGCTCAACACGAGACATCCTAACAAAGTTACTCATAGAAGTGACACAAATAAACTCAGGACTACATTGTCTGTTCTATAAATTTGCAAGTTGACATAAGTGTATTGTATCAAAAAATTCCTTCAAGGCATACAAATCTTGACATTAAACTGCCAAACAATGAATTCTCTACATGGTTCTTGCAATGATAGATTATCTATTAACTGATTTCTCTATCCTTACTAAGCATGACCATCCTCACTCATCCTGTCCTCTTTGACTCCAAAGGTCTAATTTCTTAAATTTTAGAAAAACTAGGTCATTCAATTTCTATTACTTAGAATAATGTGAGATCAAAGAGAATCAAAATATATTTTCTGTACATTAACTGTACATCTCTTAAATATCACAATAAGTATATGGACTAAGCACAGGATGAAGCATTTCCACTTAAAATTTCCACTTAAAAGATACAGACAATGCTGTCTGAAAAATGCCAGTAAAATGAGGAAAAAAAGGTAGCAGCTGAATTTTTATTTTAAAAACACTGAGATGTGGACAGAGCTTTTTTTTTGGTGAAGGATCTAATTCTAGCTTTGCTATACCACTATGACTAGACTGTTTCAAAATTAGGTTTTTATTGAACCTAATACTGCTGAGATCAGTCATGTCCTTTGCATTGTCCCCAGACAGGTACTCTTTCCCAGCCCAGTCATGGACTTAGTGCACTTGACAGAAGATGTACAGTACAGAAGATGTACAATCATGGTTTTCTTTCTCTCTTTTTTTTCATTAATCATCATGTAGCTTGCATGAGTCAACCCAAAGGGTTTTTTCCTGAAGTTTTCATTAAGCAATCAAGTATTTCCTGGTCAGCATCAGCCTGAGGCAGGAAGAACTGTATGTTTTTACATGTGGGAGCTTTTCCTGACAGGTAAATGCGGGTTTGGTTTTAAACACAGAGTTGGTATCAGGCTTGGGGCAGAATAATCAGCAGGAAAGAGGGAACAGGGAGAGGCTAAACGCTGTTTCTTTACCCCTGTTCCCTCTTCCCTGCTCCTTTATCGCTTGCTGCCCTGCGTGGCCCTGGCCAAGAGCAGGGGTGCAAGAACTTCTCATTAACATTGGGGCTGCATCCAGTCCCAGTAGCTGAGAACTTTCCTCTTTAAAAAAAAACCAAAACAGCAGAGCAAGGATACAGTTTAGTCCTTTCTTAACTTGCCACCAGGGCCCTCTGGTGTGGGTAGGTGGGCATGGGTAGAGAGAGCCAAATGAAGCGCTGGGCTGCAGGTGCAGGAACTTCGGGGATGCAACAGTTCCCTGTGTAATGCTTTTATAGTTGTCAAAGCAGCAGCTGTGAACAACTTCTGAGTCAGAAGGACGATAAAGAACTAGAGAATCAAAGTCCACCTTCATCAAAGGGATACCTTCAAATTCAGAGGATTAGTCACAGAGCTCGCCACGTAAGGCGTGGCACGGTTACTACAAACTCCCCAGACAGTAGTGAGGTAGGTCCTACTTCTTGTTCACTACCCCGCCAGTTAAGCCGTTTGTGGGGTTGGAGTTTTTTTCCCCTCTTCAAAACTTGAAGATCTCTCACAGCTTCTGCTCTCACAGCTTCTGAACTTCTGTGAGGCTATGCCCACAAATGCCGCTTCCTCCCCGAGAGGAGGAACTTGCTATCACACCTGTCCCTGCACAAAGCAGGCATCTGCCATCAGGTCCACAGGTGCTCGGCTGCTGGATGGCCTCCAGCAATCAAGACATGCTGCTGTCCTTCCTTGCCTCTCCTCCATACACACATGCTAGTGAGCCCCAAGGAGGAGAGGACATCATGTATGCTTGGGCATGCAACCATACATTGCAGCTGGGCAGATCCTGCTTAGCAGCAGTAACAGGAGACTGAATTTTGAAAAAGGGAAACATTGCTAACCAAACAGAAATCTGTTAGAGAAGCCCTCTATCAGAGCTGACAAATGCCTGCTAGACATGTTAATTGACCATTATTCATCATTTCCCCTTCTATGTACCTGGTGGAGCTCATAGATCTCCTTCCAGATGTGGTCGTAGCTCTGCTGTCCTGAGGCATGAGCAGAAGCGGCAAAACTTGACTGCGCAGGATGTGGTTCGAACGCCGCTGCCGCATGTTCCTGGAGACCCTCCATCACCCTCTCCACATCCGAGACCTTGTTTCAAACCAAACCAAATACAGACAAAAGATTCAGAGGGCAAACAAGTCAGCGTGCCAGCCCCCATCCTGCAGCAATTTAGGGTCAGTTCAGAGCACCTAGTGAGGCAGCCTCTGCAGCACCACTCATTACTGCTTCTGCTGTATTTGGGAAAATTCTTTGCTGCACCCTCTCCAAGGTGAAAATGCAGAAATGGATTTGCCTGTCACAGCTTACGGAGGGAATGCACCGGATAAGAAAGAATGCAAAAGCACTTTTTTTCTAACTGAGATTTATGGAGGGGAGGGTCTATTGGGTAATCCATCCTCCCTTCCTGTTACCCCTCACCTTTAAGGAGGCGTACATGTTTCTTGACCAAAACCAATCATATTGTATTTGATGAGCAAGCCACTATGGAAAAAAAAAGAATAATTATCTTTTTTTCATTGTCTCACTGAGCTGCAGAACCATTTTAACTTTTGTTAGTGGTGATGACAGCTTTTGCTCAAGCTTTCCAGAAAAATGACATGCTGTGGCAAGATTTGAAAGAATGGTTTCTTTGTGAAATATCTGGCACGGGTAAAAGGTCTGAAAACAGAGATCACAAAAGAAAGCTTATTTCACTCCTAATTTTTTTTTTTTTAAAAAGACCATAAATGGCTAATCTTTCTGAGAATATCATCAAAATCAAATTTATTCCATTATTTATTATAAAGGCAACTTCAGCTGCAAAGTCTACATATCCACTTTCTGATTTCTGCAATTTTAAGAGTTCTCTCTCAAATGCTTTGTGCATTCATTAAGTAATGAATGTTAAATAGGAACCAGGGGGATTAAATATATACAGAGTACTGCCAAGAAAACAGCTTAAACAAAATTATTAGTAGTAAAAAAGTAATTTTTAAAAAACACATCTAATCTTGCAGTACCTTTTTTAATTGCCACTTGTATCAGAAGTAGAATTTGAAGAACATGGCCATGCTTTAGTAATTACTGGTATAAGTAAAATTCTGTTGATGTGAATTCTAGCAAAGCATTGACAGGAATTCTAAGGGCATTAAGAGCAGGAGTTTTATAGAGCTCATCTTTATCATTTGTTTTGAACAAAGATGCTGAAATGTCAAAATAAATGGAATCTTGCTTAACACAGTAGGAAAAAAAAACATTAAAAAGGGGGGACAGGGGAGCAAGCAGCCTTTAATAAAAATGTAAATTAAAATCAAACTCTGTTGAAATTATTTTTCCATTAATTTCCCAAGCATTTCCTTCATTCACTTTCTTATTGGTTGGGAGTCAACACCTTCTGATCTGTTATTGTTTTTCTACTAAACATCATTACCATCCGGCATTCCACTGCCAAGCACTTTTGTTCCCTTAGAGTTAAATTTATTTTCAGGCTTGTTAGACACTGAAACACAAAATCAGAAGTCACGCAGTGGGAAGAGGCTTGGGGAAGGTGAGCAGGGTGGAAAGCCAGGAGCCTCCATTTTCCTTTTCCCAAGCCACAGGGTAGTTTGCTCCAGCACAGCCTTATCCTCCTGCCTTCAGCCCAACAGAAGCTGCTTACTAAAGCTCCTTGTCGCCGTTTCACCAGAGGTCCGCTCCAGCTGTAGGCAAAGCAAGTAGCCGCCTAAAGAGGGAACAGGACGCTGATCCTAAGCAACCCTGAAATGGCTGGGCAGAAGAGTAGCCACCATCCCCACATGCGGTCCATGGCTACGGCACCGAGGGCTCTACCCTGCTGAGCTGTCACCGATTGCTTCCGCCCATTTCTGGGTGTTTTCATGTTGCTTTGGTTGCTTTTTTTGACACCCTGTCCCCTGTTGTGCCCCATTCTGTCCACAGTCCCCATGTAGATGGGAAGCCTCCTCCTCTCCTCTCCAACTGGCGCTCCTCAAGGAAGACAGCAACCCCTGCAAGGGTCCCAAGTCAAGGTTTGCCCACAACTTGAACATATACACAGCATCATTTGGGGCTCTGTGACAAGCCCATTACCCCCTTTCTAGGCAGCAGGGGATCTTCAAGCCTGAGGACAGAGGTCTTTGGATGGACCGCAGCAGTGGTTCCTTGGGGAGAGAAGACCAAGGAGCCTGGTGATATTTCAGGGCTGAAATAGCCTCACATGAGCTGGACACACAGCTTAGGTTGCTCTGGTGTACCCAACCCTGCCCAGGTACTAGAGCAAGAACGAGACAGCTCACCAAGGACTTTCCATTTGGCAGGAATGTGATTACTGACAGAAGAGGGCACACAGGGGCAAGACTCCTCCACAGGTGGAGAGAAGGGATTTCTATTTTGGTTCCTGTGTAAACGTGGAAGATGAACTACAAAGTTTCCTTATTGTTCATAGTGCTTCAGGCTAAGCCTGGGGATGAGGGGCAGCAATCTCACCCTCCGATTGCCAGAGCAGTTTTGCTGGCTGAGATACTTCTACAGATCCAGTCCTATGGGAGCAGTTCACCATCTTAACTGCATTAGTTCTCCTCATCCTTGAGAGGCAGAGAACTCCTGTTAGACCAGTTTTGCAGATGAGAATACCAGACCTGCTAAAATTTCACTGGAAAAATGTGGCAAGGCCACCCTGCACACCTGAGCAAGTCAGCCCCGCAGGGTACATTCAGTAAGATGCAATTAGGACAAATGAATACTACTCTTCACAGATGGCCACCATTTGCAAGACAGTGAGGTGAAGTGTTAGGGGTGCCCCAGGCCCATCGGGGATGCACAGCAGGCCTGATCTGTGAATGCACACCGCCATGTTTCCGGGGGAGGTGGGATGGCAGGCAGCCTGGACAGAGACGCCCTGCAGCACATCCTCAAAATGGCCAAAACCCGGCAATGTATCCCCAGAATCAAGAGAACCTGTGAAGCTAGAACCAAAATAGAGAGACACTCAGTAACCGCTCTCTGGGGTGCAGGAGTCTGTACATTATGCCCTGCCAAGGTTGAGACTTGTACCTCGCTGCTGGAGTCTTTTGATTTATCTTTTGAGCACAGGCCTGAACTGTGGTCGCATCAAAAGAAAGCTGTTCTGAGCGATCGATCCCTTTGACACAAGTTCCAGGGCTGATTTTGACCTGACTTAGGTGAACTTCAGAGCTTTTGAATATTTATGCAAGTGTACAAGCTGCCTTTTGAAACCACCGAACTGAGAAAGAGGTAGAAAAATACCTCTTATAGCACCTTAGTAATGGGACTTTAATGAATTTGGGTATATACACAATACATAAACCTGAAGCAACTTTTCTCTAGACATTTCATTTTCCCTGGAAGTGCCCAATAAATAAATCAAAAATCCTTTAAATTAAATCACTTTAAGTTATATTACCTCTATGAATTTTGAATGAAGCTCCATCAGCTTGTCCACTTTTTTCCATTGTTTCAGCTTTATGAGAAGCCTTTGCTGCCAGGGATCTACTTTAGGCTTAATCTGCTCAACATAAAAATAACCACAAAACTTATGAATGCTTTTGGTGTAGGAGGCAATATTTAGTAAGGCAAGTGCAATACATTCACTTTTTATTTTCAACAGACATGAAAAGGGGCTCTTGACTATACAGAAATATAGTAGTTTGATAAGGCCTGAATTACTCTATTTGTCAAAAGAAACATGTTAGACTGTAATTGCTGAAATATATCCTGGTACATCCTGAAGTCTGGTTAGGACTAACACAACTGAAAAATGAAAGTTCCTTGTAATTACCTTTAAAAAAGGGATCCAGTTGGCTCTCTTTTTCAAAGCCCTGGCTGGATCTAGCACGCCCCAGTTCTCTGACCTAGAAACCTCTGCATCATAAACTGGAAACATTCTCATCGTCTGCTGTTTGCAGAAGACACTTCTAAATTTTTGGACAACCTAAAGCATTAGACGAGATGGCACTGTTACAAATTTCCCTAGCTGGATATTAAATCCTATATAAATTATGGGATTTAAATTATAGCAAAGGATCTTTATAGGATCTAAATTATAGCAAAGTAATACTGCAAAAAAAAAAAAAAAGGAGCGATAAAGTGGCGAAGGAGACATTCTGGTCCTGTGTTTTCTTTCCTTTCCAGCTGACACAATGAAACTCCCTGCTGTTAACTCTGGAGCCTCCAAAAAGAAGTCCAGGATTTTCAGAAGTACTTATTGTCTTTCAGTCAAAGTCAACAGCAGATTTATTATCACTGGCTTCGGTAGGAACAGCATTAGCCTAGAAGATGTACTTTGAAAATCCTGTTCAAAAATCAGTAAGCCACTGCCAGCCTACACTGAAAGTAATTTACATCATTGCCTAGTTGTGTAAACACGTCTGGCTCTGCTTATCTCGGATAGTTCAGTGCCTTCAGCTGGACTAGTCAAATGTTAATTTGATGAGAGACTTACAGAGCAGTTTATGCAATGAAACCTTTGTCCTTTTCAGCTTTACCAGCTGCTCTCATACAGGGCACGATTTGTAAGGCAAGCCATATATTTAAAAGCAGTTATGTTATTTCTGTTTAACAGTTACGCATATCCTTTGGACCTTAGACCCACGGTGGAGATTTTCGGTTGGTTTTGCCTTTTGAACGACAGCAAAGACGAAACCCAGCGTTTTTCTGCTGGTAACCCCTAAGCTAGGGAGGCTCTGCGAGGTCCTGGGCAATGGTGTGTCACAGCCGACCTCTAGTGGAAATACCACAGCTCGGGGAGACACTAAACAAGGGCAGGAAAACTCAAGAAAAAACGCACAAAAAGCATGAGTGAGAGCTGGGAGAACAAAGGTACGGACTCAGGGCCATGATGGTGAAAATACGAACGTCAGCAGTTACTAGAACTTAGCGAGAGCAAGCCAGGCCTTTCTGCTGCTTCCTGTCAAGAACGAAACCGCCCACAATCCTATTTTTCTTTGATGCAAAACAGTGACTTATAATAAATGGAACTTCCTTCCATGCTTTTACAGACTTTTAAAATTTTTATTTTTTTTTATTTTTTAATATTGAGAAGTACATTTCGGTTACCAGGGAAAAGAGCTCCGTCTCATCAGCTGAGTTCTTGAGATCCTTAAGGTCGTAGCCAACACTGAAGTGAGAAAGCAGAAGCTGGAGCTGAGGTTTCAGCTCCCCAGTTTCAGTGCTGTGCCGGGGCAAAGTGAAACCAGTGTCCTTGTGGCAGGAGTCTGCAAAAAGCCATAATCAGACCAGCTGGAGAACATCAATACTTCAAGCAACATGACTGCAAGATGACTGTAATCAATACTGTCAGTGCCCTTTGCTTTGCATGCACACAATGACGTAATTTCCCTTTTTTTTTGGTCCTGAAGCAGAAATATGATAGAGAATGGAATGCGATGAGAGGGGGGAACCCACATCTTATGGATTTTTATTATTTTCATTTTTCTTTTAAGAAAGGTCTTTCCTCCAGGCCCCAAAAGACTAACAGCTATTGCCGGTTAGGGCACCTCCACAGCCCTTGGAGGAGTGCCTATCTTCTAGCATGGAAAAGATGCCAACTAACAAATCCTACTGCCTGAACAGAGTCCTGGCTCAGAGGTGTACAACATTCTTCTCACACACACGCCTCCCACATCTTCACATGCTACAAGAACTCCAAGTATGTTACTATTTCAGGGTTATCACTCCTCCGGTATCTGATTCTGGCATGATGCTGCTATTGCAAACTTCGGAAACAAGGGTGTGCTGGGGATGGCTGAGTTTGGCCCGGTATCAGTGTTGAGCAACACAGCACCCATTTTTAGAAGAACTGAAATGTTTTCTCCTCCTTTACCTCACCTCAGGCATGCTCAAGGCTTTGAAGGATATCAGTATCAGGTTCATCCCTGAAGAACCAAAACTACTGTGTTCCAGTAAGTTTTGTCATCTTTTCTTCCCCTTTTTCAGCTCTTTTTATAGGTATATTTAACACCAGGGGTTTGGTTGGTGTTTGTTTTAGACCAAGCCATTAACAAACAGCAGCACTTTTTCTGCTACTACTTTTCCAAAGATTTTTGAAAGTCCAAATAAGTGTCAACTGATTCTCCTTTACCCAGTGTTGGTGGGTACTGCTGATACATGCAAAGATCCTAATAGGTAAGTTACAGGTTGCTAAAGTTCAACAGAACTCTTGGAGTTTAGTGGAACTACATATAATCTAATTTATTATCTCACTGTTTCAGCAATAAAAGGCCATCTGCGTTTCTATTCCATGCTTTATTTCAGCTTTGATTTTAATGTCTTGTTTAATCATTCTGTTGTTTCATCTATGATCTAGACAGCAGATGAATTAAGCTTATGAGGGTAATATGATACTGTTCCTCAAATATTAGATAACTAGATATTGAAGATCAAAATGAGCTAGAGCAGTTCTGAGTTGCTTTTTAATACCAATAAGGCTCTACTCCATGGGAAAATGAATGGGTCAGGTGAATTCTGTAAGATATTGGAGGTCTGGTGCCTTTCTCCGTAAATTATTATCTCACTGTATCTGAGATCACGGGTCATCCCTCCCTCTCCTACCCCATTCATGACAGAGAAACGTGGCCTGCTCAAGGAGCTCCATTTGGAGAGAAGAGTTTAACCCCCCTCTCCCTGCTCCTTAACACCAGTAGCACTGCACTCCTGGGGCAGTGCTGACATATCTCCTCACCATGGGATCCCCATGGGCCTACACAGGGAAAAAGAGCGGCACCAGCATAGCCAGTTAGACCAGTCAAACCACTAACTAAAGGCTAAAGGCCCTTTATTTTTCCTAGGTAAATCTGCACTTTCCTTAACACTGTTCTCAATTAGTTGCCACTGGCTGGTTGGGCAGTGCCACTCCAGGCCAGGACTGTGCCCTGCTCCCCCATGCAGACCCACAAGTCCCTTGTGGTAAAAGGTCTTCAGTGGAAAAAGGAGATGGTGAGGACAAGTCACAGCACCTTTCCGTTCCTCCTCCCTAGCCAGCCCATTTCCTAACTGCAAGGAGGAGGCATATGCCCTGCCTTGTCCCCAGGAGAGAGGGGTTGTGCTTTTCCAGAGACAATCCTGTAAGTTCCCACAGTTCCACAATGTTCCCACTCTGTCTGCAAAAGCATGGGTTAAATCATAGAGTTTAAACACTCTGCAACAGGAATGCTGCCTTGCTTGCTAAGTACCACTCACATAGGTAACTCTACAAAAGCAACATTACTCCCTCCCTTCCTTCAAAAAGAAAGAGAACTTGAAAATAACCACAAGCAGATTTTTCTAGAGATACTTCAGTATGTCTTAAAACAATAGTTCTCTTAGTTTCTCCAGAAACAGGCCGCCCACAGAAATATTTTAAATAATATTCATGCAGAATGTTGGAAGGGCAAGTTTCAGGGTTTGGCATAATCAAGACAGCATCCTGGATTCTCCACCAAGCTGATTCCGCAAGTATCCTTCTGAACCACCTCTTTCTGCAGCCCAGGGCACAGTAAGGCCAGAGGACTGACATCCGCAGATTCAGTACTCCACTCTGGAATTTGCACACCGGATTTCCAGGATTTTTGCTGACTTTAAAAGCCACACTCCAAATTTCTCAAGCATATAAACCCAGGGTGGCAACATTTGCACTGTTGACCTTTCTCAAAGAATATGTACATCAACAAATGCATTACCTGTAGGACTTGTAGTTTTAAAGGAAAGCTCATAATTTCCCATCATTTCTTCTTAAAACTCTTGAACAGGGAAACACATCAATATTAAAAATATCTGAATTCTTGTCAAAAGCACTTCTTAATTTGTTCCAGTTGTTTTGGACCACATCAGGACATTTGTCATCAGCCACATTTATTCTGTGGGAAATAAGCAAATGCTGAAGAACCTGGAGATAAAAACATATCTGTTATTATTCTCAGTCACTTAGAAAGTATACAAACTATTCAGTTGCAAATTTAGTAATAAAATACAAAAGAGAAAAAACAAACCATAGTCATCCATTGTGTATAATTCCAGAAGTTCATTCACTGTCAATGACTTGTAGCACTCATATAATAAAATCATTAAAGAGTTTAAAGGAAGTATTTAGATTTGTCTTCAAAAGGTGACACTTAAACAAGTACTCCCCAAATCTAGACTATTCACTGAGATGACTCAGCCCCTTGATAGTGTCCTGCTCTATTAAAACATCATCACGGTAATACAGAAAAAAAGTCTCTCCAAGCTTGCTTTTTCATCCTGGATCTCCTCAAATCCAGGCAGCCCAGCACTATCTACACTGCACCCAGGGAGTTCATTATTCCACTTACCTAAATTCAGCTTTATCATTGTAGTATTTCCTTTCTAGTAAAATCAGTCTGCTCAAAGAATTGAAAGTTGTATGTACGCAGCCTAGTTCATTATCTACAAACCTCTAGATTTCTTTTACATTGAATTTGATCTTCCTCAGTTTAACTTCTTATCCAAGACTTGAATGTTTCCTCATCATACTTCACTGTTCAAAAAATGCTCATCTTACCTGGAGAAAACGATGAATGCCCTTCAGAGAGTGTAGGTGACACACTAACCACCGGGTGTAAATTATCACATTATTTCCTGTGTCACTACATTCACCGGATTTTTCTTTCCTGTGAGGAAACTTTCCCTTGCCACTGAAAGTCTTGCAGCCCTCTGAACTGCATCGTTGTATTCCTCCATGATGTGACTAATTCGCTTCTGTTTATGTATATAAAAGATACACTGTCATTTTTGCATTTATGTATCTTCTTCTCCCATTAGCTAGAAGGCCATTGGATTTCCACCACATAAGGAATCCTAGTTTGAGAGTAATCTCAAAGGTTTATTTCCTTCCTAAATGCTTATTTAAATGAATGGTATTTCCAACCCAGTGAGGAAAAGGGAAGTTCAGTCCAAAATAGTAAATCTCTCTGAGCAGCTAATACTGACCATAAACAGACAGCTGAGGGTGAATGTCTAGAGACAAATTCCAAAGATAAACTATGCTTAAGGTTAATACTTTTTTATTTGGGTGGGAAGAAAAAAGCAATTGCTAACATTTTCTTTTACATCAACAGCTACTGTGCCAGATAGATATGTGCTAGATCCTAGGTTTTTGTTCCTACCTGGTAAAGAGGATATAGCTGCTCAATGACACTGCTGTGTGTACAAAACCTCTTCCATCTAAGCATGTGCAAATATTTACTGTGGACTAGCTGAGTAATTCTGTCTGTAAAAAACTTGAATAAAACCAGAATTAACCAGTAAATCACGCATTTGTAAACAACAGCAGCCTAACATTATAGGAAACTTAAGCAGTGTATAAATCATCATTATCAGAATAACACCAAAACAACAGTTGATCAGTCACCAAAGACCACTGGGCTGTTATATTTATCCATGAAGGGTACTCCCCCTACGTTGTCCCAGTAGAAGTATTATATGGGAATGAAAAAAGTAGTTAATACAAGGAAAATCACAGAACTCGGAAATTTTAACTCCACTTTAAAAATGAAAATAAAAATAAGCCACAACACAAACATACTAGAACAGCACAAAAGCACTAGGGAATTGGGAGAACTTTGTCCCAACCCATCTGACCTGGTTTAGATTCCTCTCCTTTAAAGAAGAAGGAGAAGAAGAAATTTTTACACAGTACAAGTAAACTGCAAGTACTAACATTCTCGTGCCCTTTTTTAGGAAGGAGTTTTTATTTTCACATGTGCACAGTGCAACCTGCTGGGCCACAGGAGAGCTCCTGGATCTTGGCAGCAAGCGGGAGCCCTACCTGGTGCAGCAGCAGAGGCAGGTTTGCGGCTGTATACTCCCTTCTCCAGCAGCTCTCTAACTCCCTCTGCATGACATCAGCCTGAATAACAAGAGGTTTTGCTTCTGTCACCTGCAAACAGAGCACACCGTGGACAGATCTCTTTTTCAGGATATAAAAAAAAAAAAGGTCAATAAAGAAAAATATTTAGGCTTTGCATTTAAGTGTGACTTCTCACATAAACAAACGCTGCAAAGCCAGGTCCATGTTATTATTCAAATAAAAGAAAGATTATGCTGTTTTACTAATGCACAAACAACATTATGACCCTTCGCGGTCTGTCTTTACAGTCCCAGATTCCAAAAAACATATCACTTTCTCTGATTTTAATTTTCAGTTACCACTTGGCAAAGAGCAAAGAGATTTTTCTTTAAGCCACTGTACGATATAGCTACCTACCTGTAAGCTTTTCTTTAGTATTACCTCCCTTTCTTTTCTGAAATAAGATGCATCCTTTGGAATTGGAACAGAACTGCAGGGGGCGGGAAAAAAAAAAAGCCTAACAAGATGTTACATACAAGCTGGTATAAACCAAACATTTGTCAGGCACAACATGACTCACATGGTGAAGTTAACAGTAAGGAAGTTTAATGGCATGAAAAACCTATCAGAATTTATTTCACTAGCAGACATTTTTTGGCAAATGGTTTTCTTCCACCTCTATTTTTTAAGTCAAAGCCCTTAAAAAGTCCATCTGGATGCTTGTCAGTTCTATGGGCACATATTTCTACCCACAATCATGCAGTGGATCTCCTTGACAAGCATCCTTCACACTTCAGACAACTTCCTTCCTAATATGCCTGTATCACAGAAGGAGGGGCTGAGAAAACCTCTGGAGGAGAACTATTTTTTAATTCTCATGCATCTATATATTTACAGCAAGCATACATTACAAAATTTGTATTTAACTGAATAAAATGAATGCATGCAAATTAAAAACATAGGTGAAAACTGGACCATTAAAAAAAGGGCTCCTGAGTCTTGTCCAAAAGCAACACACAAGAAACTCTCCTGAAACACTTTAGAGCCCTAAAGAGGTAGGACCAGCAGGGGTTTTGTCATCATCTACCACTTCCACTGCTCTAAGGCAGTGAAAAGTACATCTGTTCCCTAAACGTGTCAGTGTTTAATTAGCACAAAAATATCAGTGATTAATTAACACAA
This sequence comes from Chionis minor, assembly GCA_013398295.1. Taxonomy (NCBI): domain Eukaryota; kingdom Metazoa; phylum Chordata; class Aves; order Charadriiformes; family Chionidae; genus Chionis; species Chionis minor. The sequence goes on from VZSF01001350.1 coordinate 468,569, forward strand.
AGTTTGAATTTTAGCCCACTAGTTTCTGTCCTATTCCTAAGTGCAAACAGAAGCTTATTCCTTTCATCTTCACAGCAACCTCCCACGTGTCCGAAGACTTATGACCTAGAGAAAATGGAGTGGAGACGTAAGTCCAGCTCCTTTCCTTTTTTGTCTCAAGCATCCTGGTCAAGTGTTCTTGACCTCTGTTTTCCTTCAAATATTCTCCAGGTGGCCTACAGCTTCCTTGAAGCATAATGCCAAACCCAGGTACATTGCCACAGCTTGCATCTCATCATCACTGAGGAAAGTAAGAGCAGCTGTCTTGTATGTGACCATTCTATTTATACATCGCAATGCTATGTTTGAAGCTACTTCCTATTCACTGTAAGAGGGAAATACTTGACATGCTAGGGAGATTCAAAGTTTTGTTTGTGATACACACATGAAATCAATTTAGTTTGTGTTTCGGCATTCTTTTCCATTTCAACCTTAATTCTGTGGTAGACGTACAATGAAAAAGCTGCTACTCCTGGCTCTCATGTGTGTATTCAGGTCTCAAAACTGAACAGTCATACAGACACGTGACTTTTGTATAATGACCAAAAGAACCCCCCAAAGATGTACAATGCATTGATATAATCTCACTCTCTCCCTCATTCCCCAGGAAATTCTTGTTACCTGTATGCCCTACTGGGTATTCCCTGGAGTATCCTGTTATCTTCTATTTCTGCCTTCAGCTCTGCCAGCTGTGCCTCTAGTTCTTGTTCCAGCTGCTGGACCTTCTCAGTAGAAGAGATCTGGTATACTTCATCCATTTTGCCTATTTCAGTTTGGCAGACAAAAAGACAAAGCAGCCATGAAGAAGCTCCTTTCTCAAGAGCAAATCACTTGTGAACTCTGGACCTGGAAAACTGTCCACACAAAACCCACAAATTCACAAATTCTATATATAGACAATATATAGCAACTTCATTACAGAATTGTTTATTCAGCAACTCCTTTAACAATAATACTTTTCTTTTGATATCAGGAACAGAAGTGGGTGAATGATTTTCCCCATTTTGATTGCCAGCCTGAAGAAAATAGCAGAAAAAGTGTTTCGGGCCAAAAATTTTCAAGTATTCTCCTGCATTCCACTAACAAATGCCATCTTTTCCCTCCTTCACACAGTTTCTTAAGGACACTTCAGAAATTTTAGGTAACTAAACATGAAATATGATGTACTGAGGAAAACATTTTACATAAGAACTGAAACTTTTTGCTTTCATTTTTTCTGAACCAAAATATGCTGACATTCAAAATCTATTTTCTCTCACCTGAAACTATTACTCGAAGTTGACTAGAGTACAAGGAATGAAAGAATTTGCAAGAAATGCCACTGTTTGACAAATGTACTGTCTGCAAATAATCCGCCAATACCAAAGTCACTTGATTCTAATGGGAAATACTTGCTTTGTGAGAATTTATAAAGTAGACGTGCTCTCTTCCCAACATCTGAAATTACAGTTATTCTATTCACTGTCAGTGAGGGGCATAATGAATTAGAAAGCAAAAAAAAAAAAAAAAAGGAAATTTTCTTTTTAAGGGAAGAAGCACTGTTGAAAGATTTGGGGTTTCTTTCTTGGGGGCAAAGGGGAAGAAGAGGCAAGTTCATTCGTAATCAATCACAGAGCAACCATTTGTAGCATTTATTTCTCAATGCTTTGCAGAATCTCTTTGGCCGCTCTGGGCACATAAATTCTTTTTTCTTCCATGAGAGACCACTGAAACGTAACAGCTCTTGGTTCAGTCACAGATCTGACTTGACAAACACAGGAGATGGTCAAGAAGCTGCATACAGCATACATATGTACCTTTCAAGGGCTCTGCTTGGCTGATGGTATCCCAAGGTCTTGGGCAAATCCTCATCTCTTGTTATGGGACTGGCCTTGCTAATAATAAGAACTGCAAACTAAGCAGCCATGGAAAGGAATCAGAGAATTCAGATCTCTGCAGCTGAATTTCACAGCCGAGAAAAAAGGACATTCAAGTAAAAAGGAATAAAAGAAACATCAGGGGACAGGATTACTAACATTAGGAAGGAAGTGTTACCTAAAAAAATTAAAAGATTTTACCTAACTGCCGTGGGTTTGGGCTGGATTGGCCCAAGCAAGCCAAGCAACAGATGTTCCCTCTCTCCTGCTGAGCAGGAGAGAAGAGCGAAGAAGAGAGACTGGTTTAGTAAGAACTAAGCTACTTTGATGAAATATAAAGAATAAAATAATAATAAAAAAATAATGAAATATATACAAAACTGTATCAAGCTCCCAGGATGACAATCACGTCTCCAGAAGGCACTGGGGAAGTCCCAGACTGAATTCCAGATCTGGATTCAGGAAGACACAGATTGGGATCAAAGGCAGATGAACAGATGGAGTCCTCCTCGGACGCCGGCCATTGAAGAAAAAGAGAGAGTGACCCTCTGATCCCTCAGCTTTTATACTGAGCATGATGCAGATGGGATGGAATACCCTGTTTGGTGAGTTTTGGGTCACCTGTCCTGTCCGCTCCTCCCTACAGGTGTGACCCCTCTACACTTTTCCATTTCCAACCCTCCAATGGGGCAAATAACGAAGTTGGCTGCCCTTGGTCGTTACAGCAATAAGTGTAAGCAAGAGCATCTCTGCATACCGTGCCTCGGCATCAGCTATAAACATGGGTCTTACCACTCTGAGAAAGAGCAGTTTTCTGCACAATATGCACCCAGCCAGGGATCTGGGTGAAATCAATGAGAAGCAGCCAGTATATTCATACACTACAAACAGATGCCTAGGTTAGAGTTTGGACTAGTGACACAAGATACGAAAGCTGACACTATAAGCACAATAAAAACAAGGCAAAGTAGCAACCACACCTTGGCAGCAGGATATGAGATGCTTTGAAAAGACTGAATTTATGGTACAGGTGATGAGATAGTCTGATATTTTAATGGATTGACATTTATGAATGGCTAGCACAGGTAAAAGGTCAAAGGGAATCTATTTACATTAGATTTACTTCCTTTGGAGAATGAAGATAGAGTTTTTTACTAGATTAGGACTAATAAAACTAAACCTGCCATGCTCTTACAAATGTCTTCAATTACTCACCGAACATAGATGGTATTTCAGACAACTTTTGTAAGTGGTGAGACCATTCGATAAGCAATCATAATCTGGGTTAGAATGGAAGAATAAAATCAGATGTGTATGTAAAGTGTTACAGTCCAAAAGGGCTAATTTAGAAAAATTAATAAAATTAATTAGAAAAATCATGCAACTAATACCTCAAGGATTTTAACATGGGAGAAGCTGGAGAATCTTTAAGACAATGGTAAAAAGCTAACTGGAACTTGCCTGTAAAATAAAAGCAGGGGGAATACTTTGGAATTAAGGATGGTGGAACCCACCAAACAGTCATCAAGAGTAGTTACAGAACCAAAACAGGTGGAAAAAAAAGAAAAAGAAAAAGAAAAAGAAAAAGAAAAAGAAAAAGAAAAAGAAAAAGAAAAAGAAAAGAAATATTAAAAAATCAGAGGGCTGGGAAGCCTAGAACTAAAGCAAGAAATACCAACTACGTTAAAAATTGCTACGGAAAATAAAGAGTAGTCAGTTCTCCAGCTACGGAATAATAGAATCATAGAATTGTCTAGGTTGGAAGGGAACTTTAGATTATTCAGTCCAACCATAAACCTAACACTGACAAAGCCGCCCCTAAACTATGTCCCTCAGCACCACATCTACCCATCTTTTTAATACCTCCATGGATGGCAATTCCACCACTTCCCTGGGCAGACTGTTCCACTGCTTCCCAACCCTTTCTGTGAAGAAATTTTTCCAAATATCCAATCTAAACCTCCCCTGGTATAACTTGAGGCTATTTCCTCTCATCCTATCGCTTGCTACTTGTAAGAAGAGACAGACCCCACCTCGCTACAACCTCCTTTCAGGCAGCTGTAGAGAGTGATAAGGTCTCCTCTCAGCCTCCTTTTCTCCAGGCTAAACAATCCTAATTCCTTCAGCTGCTCCTCATAAGACTTGTTCTCTAGATCCCTCACCAGCTTTGTTGCCCTTCTTTAGACACGCTCCAGCACCTCCATGACTTTCTTGTAGTGAGGGGCCCAAAACTGAACACAGTATTTGAGGTGGGGCCTCAACAGTGCCGAGAACAGGGGGACAATCACTTCCCTAGTCCTGCTGGCCACACCATTCCTGATACAGGCCAGGATGCTGTTGGCCTTCTTGGCCACCTGGGCACACTGCTGGCTCATGTTCAGCTGACTGTCGACCAACACTCCCAGGTCCTTTTCCATCAAGCAGCTTTCCAGCCACCCTTCCCCAGGCCTGTAGCGCTGCATAGGGTTGTTGTGACCCAAGCGTGGGACCCAGCACTTGGTCTTGTTGAACCTCATACCATTGGCCTCTGCCCATTGATCCAAGCTGTCCAGATCCCTCTGTGGGGCCATCCTACCCTCCTACCCTCAGGCAGGTCAACACTCCTGCCTAACTTGGTGTCATCTGCAAACTTACTGAAGGTGCACTCGATCCCCTCATCCAGGTCATTCATAAAGATATTAAACAGAACCAGCCCCAATACCAAGCCCTGGGGAACACCACTTGTGACTGGCCTCCAACTGGATTTAACGCTCAGCACAACTCTTTGGGCCTGCCCTTCCAGCCAGTTTTTTACCCAGCAAAGAGCACACCCATCCAAGCCGTGAGCAGCCAGTTTCTCCAGGAGAATGCTGTGGGAAACCATGTCGAAGGCTTTACTAAAGTCCAGGTAAACAGCATCTAAAGCCTTTCCCTCATCCACCAAGCGGATCACCTTGTCATAGAAGGAGATTAGGTTTGTGAAGCAGGACCTGCATTTCATGAACCCATGCTGACTGGGCCCGATCACGTGGTTGTCCTGCATATGCCACGTAATGGCACTCAGCGTGATCTGCTCCATAACTTTCCCTGGCACTGAGATCAGTAGTTCCCCAGATCCTATATAAGTAAGAAGGAACCGAGAGAAAAGACATCACTATACAGGCAGTGGAGTTCAGATAAAAATAACTCAGATACCGTTTGGGAATTCCCCGTAATGGGAATTATTTAGCTCAGCTTTTTGAGAACATGAAAGTAAAGTTAGGCTAGTAGAGGGATGCAGTGGGAATATGAATTACCATTTCAGGGTATAAAGCAAAATTTTTTGGCAAAATAGTAAGGCTGCCCATAAATAAACTCAGGTTGCAAAAATAAGTCATCTTAAGTACCAGCAAAATAAAATCCTATAGTAGCCTGTCTTCCTGAACCACAGAGCACTGAGCTCCCCATTTCCTAGTTTAAGATCAGTGAGGCTACTCATCATGCAGAAGTTACAGTAAGTGTGTTCTCAGGAAAGGCACTCACATTTAGGCCAATGCATGAGAGGCTGACACGAAAATAGGAGGAAAAATGGTTATATGCAGGGTAATGCACAGGATTCCCAGACTGTCAGCAGCCCAGGACTTACCCAGTACCTTTGAAGATTCTGAAGAGCTAACCCAGGATCCCCAGAAATCTGAGGAAAGAGCTCCACATTTCATCAGAATTTATCTGGCCAAACTCTTTGTACAGTATAAATATCTTCATTTAAGCTCACCAATCACCCAAGACTCCCTTTGTAGTCGGTAGAGAGAACCAGGAATTTGGGATAAGATTCATCTGACCTGTTTTAGCTGTTAGTTTAGGGTAACACAAGAAGAAATGCTTGCTTCTTTCCGCTGATGGAAAAGAGACTATGGGACCCATGCGGGGAGCTCAGTGACTTGCAGAAGCTTCAACATGCCCCAGCAGGGGATATGGTGGAGGCAGCCTTGCCCGCTTCAGTGCAGGCAAGCTAAGGAAAACCGAAAATGTTTCATCAGAAATAAGAACATATGTCTCATTATCCCCACTTCCTTGTTTTTTTCTGCTATAAAAATCATTGTGTGTTTGTACAGTATTCTTATTCTGGGAATGTCTTTTGGTCCACATAAACATCTGCACTTCGTTACGTTAGCCAGTATCCAAATCCCAGCGAGATCCTGCCCTGATTATTTTGCTGGGAGTGTTTTTGCCAGCTTCTATTCCCAGAACACACTGGATTTATAGCTATGTCCAACCTCCAGCTTTGCTGGTTAGAAGATTGTAACACACATGCTCAAACTGAATGCCTTTTGTACTAGGGCAAAATCTTTCCAGCAGGCTTAAGTAACAAGCCATTAATTGTGCTAGCGTATTTCATTAGCAGCAGGAAAGTGAGCTATTGTTGGATACAAATTGATGGTCTGTATTTTTAATTATACTGTTTGACCTACATCTTTTGTCCGATTTCCTTAATGTCTAGCCATAAAATATGACTGTAGATTCAAACACTAACAAAACCTGTTGTGTCAATTTTGCATAACTCAGCGTAAAAGAACCCAGATTTTGAGTAAATAAACCAATTAGTCTTTTTTGGGATCACTGAGTGGTTTTGTCTGCTGTCCTTTATAGCTAGATTGAAAACATTCATTAAAAAAAAAGACACAGTTTTGTCTGAGAAGACAAACAAAAACATGCAAGATATAAATCAAAACAATGATCTGTAAAAGAGTAGAGCACTTATTCAGCCAAAACATATTGTTCTTGTGAAGAAGCCTGCTCTGACCACTGTGCTTTCTCCAAATGTACATTTATGGAGTTCAAGGCCAGAACTTTTTTGGAGCATAAAACGTGAAGCTTTCAGATCCCAGCAAAACTCACTGCGATCTGTGTGCCCAATTCTTGCAGAGCTGAACCTCGCCAGCATTTGTGCACAACGCTAATTTCACCACTGTGGTTTCTGCAGAATTATTCATTGCAGTATATATTTATCTGAAGACTTATGTGATTGACAATTTCCTCAAATTGTGAATATGCTAATCAATAAATAAGATCATAAGCTGATGTCCTACCCTACACACCACCCCCCCACACACACAATCTGAAAACAAATTTTCTGTGTTTCTTCAAGCAAAAAACCTTGTTTGGGATACACTTCCTTTGTATCCGGTTTGACTCCCTCAGCCCATGCTGAAGCACATCTGCTTTGCTTTAGCGTGTGAAAACATATGCGTTAGAGAAAAAAAGCTCCAGAAGAAAAAAAAAAAAACTCAGTGCAAAATAATTATTAAAATGCAATTAAATCTTCTGAGTTGAAATAGAAGCGATGTACCCCTGTCCATTAATGTAAGCTCGCATATTATCCATTCATGTTTTCCCCTCTCAAATCCCAGCTCCAGGCTGGGAGAGCAAGACAGCTTTTTCAGCTCCCCATCCTGCTCCGAAGCAGGCAGGGTTGCGAAATGCCCAGCTGCCGGCAGGAGCGGGCTCAGCAGTTTTCCCTTTCCCTCCAGCCACTCGCCCCATAGAAAGGCAAGCACAGCAGTTTTATCCTGGGACTGGACAGCCCCTGTCGGCACGCACAATTTGAAGACCAGCTACTCAACGCGTCCATCCTTTCAGCACTGCCCCATCCAGTACCTGGTTCACCGACCCAAAGCTGCCACCTTCCACTGCAGCCCCTTGCTCGAGACAGGAGCCGGCGCCCTCCTTCTCCAGCTCCAGCACCAAAATGGCCCCCTCTCTCTGGGTTTCTATAGTCAACAAAAATACCAGGTCAAGGCACAGAGGGAGCAGGTGATGTGCCGGCTCCCTGCCTGGACAAGCCCAGCTGTCCCTGTAGCAACCCCAAGCTATAGGAGCTGCGATGGCCTCTCGGCCCCTGGCCACAAGCCTTTGGTGCTTCTTGCTCTCACTCCTGCCCGTGCGCTGTGCAAAGCCAGTTCTTATGCATTTCGGGCAAACGGCTGACAATTTTTCTCTCTCAATCCAGCATCTGATGGGTTTTGTCTAGGGCTGGACCTCCGCATGAAATATAACGCTTTAGGCTCCTTAGGGCTTGGTAAGGCCCTTCTCGCTTGCTCTCTCACACAGAGATACAGAGCTTCAGAGACTATTTAACTACCCCTAGGAACAGCAAAGCCTTATCTGGTGGCAGCAGAATACCTACAATCTGCAAATGCTAACAGCAGAAATGCTTACTTCTCTTTTGTCTCTGGTATCAGTGATTCCAGAGTCTAGAAATGCATAAACCTACCTCAGAAACATGATCTATACCAGGAAAATACCATGTTTAGAAATGTGTTTAAGTGTATTTAAGCACACAATGTGCTTTTCTAAGTCACAGATAATCCATAAGTAAGAAGGATGCCTGTACAATTTAACAAAGTGGAGGAAACCCATCCCCACATATCCGTTGAACAACCTTGTCTTCCACAGTCCCAATAAAGGTGTTCAGGGCATACAAGCTCTCCCTCTCACCCCTGAAAGGTCACATACACAACTCCTGTCAAAGATTGTAACAGTCTATTCTAAATTTAAATTAATTGTCTGAAATTGTTCCTAATTATATCTTGAAGGGTGCCAGAGTAAAACTTACTGATTCAAAGACCCAACGTTCCATTTGTTACTGGCCTTTATTCAAAGCCCTTGACAACAGAGCGCGCCTCCAATTTTTATTCTTACCTACAAAGGGGCTTGAGAAAACCGCTGCATTCTCTTCATACCAGAGATCCACAGCATAACTTCACTAATACATCCCAAGGAAGCTATTTGTTTCTGACATATGCAAACAACCAGGAAAATCAGTATCAGTCAGTAACCTCAAGGCAAGAATTTATTGCAACTAAATAACCCGTATCAATTTGAAGTCTGTTAATGTCTTTTACCATAGCAGGGTATGGAAAAGAGCATACTCACCATTAGCATAAAGACTCAACCTGCATTTGTATGAGTAAGGAAAACTGTCATACACATGAAAACTGTACAGCTCTGGTAGAATAGACCACAAATCCCACAACATGTACTGGTATTCAGTTCAAGATCTCCTCTATAATAGCTCAATTATTTTATACTGTGGTAGAAGCACGCCCTGTTGATGAGAAAACAAGCACCCAGGCTCTTGGTAGTGGCTCCTTCCCTGCACTTATCAAGAACACTCTCATGTTGTCATGGCTTAACCAAGTCACAGGTTGTGCTTCCAATCCCTAGCTGTTCCTAACACTAAGACTGCCAATAAAGCTTATAGACTAATAATATTAATAATAATGAAAATGTATATAAATAAGAGACAATACCTTTTCTTCTGCCCCTGTTGCGATGATCTGAATCTTCAGTTATTAGAGAAAAAGAAAACCACTGTTTTTGAGGAGAAGCACTAGCCCAAGTCATTCTGGAAAAGCAAGCTCTAAATATCTCCTTGGCAGTGGGGAGAACAGGACACCAAAGATCGCATACTATTTTAAGTGTAAAAAAGGTATAAAATTTTATTTGACAAGTTAACAAGTAAGCATTTCATTAATCCATTAAAACACTTCATTACAAGACAGTGTAGTTGAATTATAGTTACCCTGCACGGAAAGTTAATTCTAAGGTGAACAAGCTGACCTACTATTGAGTAGGCAGTTTAGAATGTATATCTGTATCCATGCTATATCTATTTTATTTTTAAAAAGTATTTTGTGAAATTAAAAATTTACTAGCTGTCAGACAACTTCAAAAACTTCCCACACAGTAAACTTCAGAACTATTGTTCCCACATGATACCATCTTTTTTCAGTGTTGACTGAAGTTTCTGCACATTTTTTAGCAGCTGAAGAGAGTTTCTGCTTTTTTGCCCAGCACAAGATTTAGACACACTTTTCCTTATGGTGACTGCAATCTCCTTTGCTTCCTTTTGATCACCACACTTTTGTTTGACATGAGCTGCCTCTTGCTTCAATATCTGAGTTTTTCTCTTTAATTTCTGCACCTAGGAAGAAAGATTACTAATTAGAATGTTACATACTTGGAAGACCTACAGCTGTAGATCTTATTGGACTGCCAAACTCCAAACCAAAGATGTCTAAGGGATATTAAAAAACCAAAAAAGTTGAAATCTTGCACACAGTTGTCTCGCTGCAACAGAAAGCTCCACAGAAAACTGACCTCGCCCACACAGACAGCATTACAGAAAACTGACCTCACCCACACTCACTAGGTTGTTGAACCCCATCACTCCCTAAGGTAAAAATGCTTGCCTGAGAGAGACAGAACATCATCTGTTACCAATTTATATTTACAACGGTCTTTCTCCCCTTCACATTGTACTATCCTAACCAAAAAAAACACCCAACAAACCTATAAAATTCATGCTGTTTATTATCGGTTACTGTATCTAAGGAGTTTACTTTGAAGCCTCCTCATAGAATTAGAAAACATAATAAATAGGGTTGACTGCTAAAGAATGTTTTTTATAAGTCAAATAATAAGTCTCAACTTGCACTTGTCATGAAAAGGTCACTCCCAAAATAAAATTAGGCTGGAAGCATTCCATATGCCAATTTAGGCTTTAGGTCCATTTCTAAAAATTATTAACTTTAATTGCATTGTAGAACGTATTATTAACCGTGAAACACAGAGATGACTACAGCACTTTTAGTGTGACAGATTCTAAAAGCAGAAGTATACCCCAGAAATACTGAGATTGGTCTGTACAAAATACAAATAGAAATGTCTGTGTGCAAAAGCACCAAAAAAACCGATATAGGCCAAAGGTTACAGGAGTAGCCAGTGATAACCAGGACACGATGGACAGTAATCAAACAGACAAACATGAAGAATATGCTATTTACATCATGACCCTAAGGCGTGTGCTCTGATAAGGCTGTACCAGAGCACAGATGATTTGCCAGTAGATCTGCACCCTGATAACAGGCAAGGATGACAACAAGGTTGCACCGCACTGTATGTGCTATTCCTCTTCTCATCATCCCAAAATGAAAGCAGACTGTAGCCATAAAGATAGGCAAAAGGAAGAAACAAATGTGCAGCTGTTGTCCATTGTCTCAGGTTTCTGGAGGATGAATTCAGCAAGATTCTGAGGCAAGGAATAACACCGTAATTGTTGGCTCCTCGAGAATAAAAGATTTATCCAAAAAACAGTTGACATTGCCAAGAGAGGCTGCGAGGCCTCAACAGTCCTTTGTCCATATTCTAACATGCAACCATGACAAGCTTTGACATCAGCACCTTTGTGCTTGCAATTACACGGATAATAAAAGGTTTGAGTGAGTAAAATCTATCAAAGAACGAAGGTGAATAAAATTGGTCAGATTTAAATTAACCATGACCTCCCCGTTTCATAAGGTCTCACACCGAGTTTTGTTCTGCTTCCTATATAAGCAAAGTTCTTTGGTAAGCCTATTTATCCTGAAACAAAAGATGGAAGAACAGAAAGCTATCAGACAGAACTATGGATTGCGTTTTTTATCATACGTTGCAAAACAATTTGCTACAAAGGGGTTTAGCTGTTCATCTACAGAAGAGTGATTTTATATGGGCATGTATGAAAAGATTTCTATGGCTCTAGAAAAAATACTGACAGAATGTGTACAGGTTAGGGGTTAAACAAAACTGAACAGCTTGTCTGGCTATAACTTTGGAGAAGCTGTGGTCAACAGACTATTTGGTTAATAAACAGCTTCAGCATTTCAGTAATATAAAAGCCATCTAATCCAGTCTGTACAGGAGTTATAGATGCTTTCTCATTCCCCAGAGGGACAGGACACAAAGGAATGAAATCTCAACAGTTTGTCTTAACGTAGTAAGCAGAAGTGACAGACTTAGCAACCCAGTTCTGTATTGCAGAACTGGAACAGCGCAGGAAGTTTTTGCACTCACATAGACACCAAGGCACCAGCTGTAAATGCTTTTTCCTGATCAAAGAAGGAGTTGGAGGTACAAGAACACCGAGCTAGCAGCTAGTAATCACCCATACTGAAACATCCTGGCTCAAGCATTCCAGTGACATTCCAGTTAACGACAACAGGAGGAAGAGTTGTGGCAGCCTTCAAGTAGAGAGTTGCTAGCTAGAGTTTACATCTTGTTCTTACAGTAGCCTGATGCTTTTTCAGCTTGCATATCTGTTCTCCTTTAATCTCCATTTGTTTTACAAGGCAATCCAGCTCCCGTTCTAGGCCTTCACGAACTTTGGAGTCTTGAATCTCCTGTATCTGCTTCAGAAGTTCTTGATGCTCACTATTAAAGACAAGAAGGGCACACTAAGTATTCATGATATAGTCTCTAAGACTACTTCCAATACTTTCAGTGCACTGCAGGAGTTGCTAGCCATTTTGTCCAGAGTACAGCAATTTGGCATTATTTACCCCCTCACAATACCCATTAATCTGCAACATACTCACACTAGAAAAAAGTTTTTCCAGTGGGTCTGATTTCTTATTCCAAACCTGCAGCTGATGTGCATCTTATTCCTCCCGCTTACCACAGTCATTAACAAGTATGTGTCTAATAGTGTGCAAAATGAGAATTTGGAAAGTGAACAGCAGCTGTGCAGCATGGTATTTTCACCTCCTGCCCAATTTAGTGCAGACTTTGAAAGCTTAGTGTAATTCAGAAAAGTATTGTTTAAATGAGTACAATTAATTTATAGTTTTTCTGACAGAAAATTCAAAGTAAAACACTCTACTGAAAAAGATCTGCAGTGAGGTGTGCTGGTTCATCAAATTAACCAGCTTCATTAAAAGAAATTGTGTAGATCTACTTGATCCCTAGATATCTGAACTAGTTGAAAACAGAGACCCTTTCTTAGATAAATAATCTCTTTACAAAGGCACAGGTTCTTTGCTGACTTCTGAGTAACTGCTGCTCCTTGGCAGTTTAATTGAAGCAACTGATTGTTGCTATTAAAAAAAAGTGCCCATTCTTGAATTGCCATGAGTAATTCAAAGCTTTCTGAAGAAGAGATTGGTTGCCAGTTTAAATTTTGCCACATTAAGGATTTCAAACCAGTGTCGGCACCCTAACTGGTTTAACCAACACGTCCTCCTCTGTTCAAAACACAGCTCATCATGTAGACATGTCTACTATGACCAGCAACGTAGCTTTGGCCCACAACTCTACAAGCTTGAATTAATGTCAGGGTGCCTAAGAACACAACAAGTTGTAATCCACGTTTACTTGCATGGCTAGAGAGATAGATACACTCCCATCTGATGTGTTAGCTTCTTCCACACCCTGCCCATTTTCTGGCAGGACACTGTCCCTCTTTCACAACCACCTTACAGGACGGGCAAGTTCTCCTGCTACCAACAAGGAAAGGGAATGAATGCCACACTGTCTCAGCACAAAGACCCGTCAGGTACGCACGGATGGAGAGAACACAGAAAGAGTGAGGGCAAAGTAATAGGCTAGATGTTGTAACAGGACTATTCCTGCCACAGCTGTACTAACCTATCACCCGGACTGACTGCATGCTGCAGACCTGCTCATTAACACCACCTTTGCAGCCTTCTCCAGGAGAACATTCTTGGTCTACTCTGTAGATCTCAGAATACATTTAAGATTTCTAAAAAGCAGAGGCCTGAAAGATTTTTTCAGTTGCTACAGCTGTTACTTCAGTAGAAGCTTGGTTAAGTACAGGATGTGGAAGCAGAAAAACCCAGCTGAAGAGTATATTGCTTGCTCACAAGATCAGTTAGACACCAGGATAGAAAGAATTTTTTGAATGAGAAAAATCCTACCAGTCAGGCCTGCTCAGGCCATTCTGTCAACAAGCAGTCCTATGCTTAAAACACAGTAGGTTTGACTATAGCACACCTGTAGCTTCATCACAGGGCTACCACTGAAGTCACTTTTACTGATAACACCAGGGATGAGTACTCACAAGCTCATTTGGCCCAGCTCATCTTGCATGGCCAACAGAAGGTCCGGAAGATTTCTGGTGTCAATAGGTGATGCGTAACAAGAGGATACAGATTTTGAAAGTGCGCTGTGCCCTGAAGTCCCAGATGTAGCTCTTCCTTGGCTTCGTGGTGAGATACGTGGATTGCGATGCTTCATAATATGCAACACACTTTGTACGTTTGCGCTAACAGAATGGCTGGAGCTGACAGACTTAAAGCAGAATTATTAAGTGGTTTACAGAAGTGATTAACAATTACAATAGAGACTTATTCAAACTATAGATGCCAATTTAGTGAGAACATTTGCTTTCACTCACCTTCCCAGCCACAAAAGGTAGTTCACCAGCCTTTACATGTAATTGTAAAAGGTGCATTTTCTTCATTGTAGGATTTCTCTGCTATCAGAAAACGTAAGACAAGAAATTCCAATCTGCTGAGCCAACAGCACAATCTTAAACTTTTTTTTTTTAAATAAGTAAAATTCAAATAAACAAGCAATGAAATGCATCACCTCAGTTTCCCTCTGGTTTAAAAAAAATATTCCCTTCTGTATGTGGAAGGACTAGGACTTTTCAACAGCCGAGACAAGTAAATTTTACTCCAGACACATTTAGCAGATAGTTTGACAATTAGGTTGACATTAAAGAAATTGAACATTGTTTACTTAAGTTTGCAAAACCACAGTTGCAAAATTTTGACTGACCTGTAACATGTGTTGCAAAATGAATTCTCTTGATTTCAGCAATCCTCCCAAAACACACCATCTTCAGATGCCTAGTTAAAATTGCTTTGGAAACTAATTTTGCCAGATAAACTGAAAGGCAGCTAAGACCGGGCATGGGGGATGGAAGTAACACTGTAACAGAGGTTATTTTCTTGCTGGTAAGGGAAAGTTTGCCAGTGAGGTGCTACCAGCCATAGCACCATTTTAATTACCAAAGGGAAAAAAAAAAAAGAGGTATTCAGCACTGTTCATCACTTTGGAACCGGAGTGAAGTGTAGAAATCAAGTGCCTTTTACATCACTGTTTTTCACAAATTCCAATCTCTGTGCAAGTCAAATGCTATCAGCAACAGTACGCTAATAAAAACTTTCATGTTACCTTCTTAGTTTTTTTCTTCTTCCCATTTTCCTTTTTAGGTTCATTTTGAGATGTTACCGAAGACATCAACATTCTGTTTATCTCAAATCCCACTTGAAGCTGTGGGAAGACGCAAAAAAGAAAACAACCATTTAATGTAATATTAGAAGTATGAAATCACATCATTTAATTAACACCCTCTTTCATGCATGGATGAGAATCAACTAAGGGCACCATTAACTGTCCTGCTTGGAAGGCTTAAGCTGCACTTAAAAACTGAACAGATAGCTAGGATGGCAGAGCATCAGGCAGATCTTGCAGCTCTGTCTTAGAAGTCCTCATTTTCATATTCAGTTGCAGCAGCTGTATTTTTCCACTGTGACAACCAGCAACTGAGATAAGCCAATCCTGCTGCATGCTGGGGATCTGATCATAAAATCCAAAGAATATGAACATTTGGATCTTACAGTCTGAGAGTAAAGAGAACTGAGCCCATCTGTGTAACACTGAGGTCAAACCTGCTGGACAATCCTTAGATTGCTCTGTAGTTCAAAGTTGATATAAAGGCCCATGATAAACAGGATAGTAGCCATTCTCAATTAAACATAGAACAAGGACTTTGTTTTGGCATGTGTAACAGTTCCAGCTAAACAATGCTGGAGGTCCATCCCAAAAGTGAGATTATTCTGGCTTCTCTGTCACCAAAAGGCAGCGAACCACCCCCCACCCTGTGTTTCCCAACCCAGACCCAACAGACCTAAATCCATCCTGCAGTGAACTCAGATGGTACCAATACCAGTTTAGGACTCAGTTTACTACACCTAAGTCCTTTCTTGAGCAAATGTTTATACTACTGCTGAAGTGAGACTATCTGCACTGGGAAAGTCCTTCTTACTAAGTTTCTCAGAATATAAAATCTCTGTAACAGGCCTTCTGCTCTGCAGCAGCAAGCAGTTTAAGCAAGAAACCCCCAAACCTGCAAGTTTTCAACTCTGTCATTCTGCTGGATTTTGGAGGTGGTCAGATACCTGGGTTAAAATCTGCATGTTATTTCAAGCTTCCTGGACTGATGAAAGCCCATCATCCTTGGGTGAGGTATGAAAACTGAGAGCACAGATTAATTAATTCAAGCTGTCAGATTCGCTTATGGCTTGGTTTTTTCAATATTATTCTTCAGCTCTGCATTCCCCTCACCCTGCTCCAATGGAATGCCACCACAACTGCTCTCTTTCAAAATGGCTGCTACTTCTTGGGGCTACTTTGCTGCTTTAACAAAAGGTTTTTTTGATTTTGCTCTCTTTGGCAAATATTCCTCTCTCGGATGGTGGCCCAACAAACTGACTACGGCTTCACAGAATAATGAATTATGCAAGCTCTCACTTAATGAACAATGTAACAGTATCACTGATTAAAGACTTTTCTGAGTATGGTCCAGTATATTAGATTTCAGCAGATCTTAACGAAAGGAGGAAAACAAACAGAATAATCAACCTTATCTGGGGGATAAGGCTTCTTACACGACCACTTTCTAGTTACTGTAGGTTAATGTTAACTGACTTAGTTGCAGATTCTCTAGAAAATCATTTTCTACCCAGATCACTTATAGCAGCCTTGACGCTAATGAACTGAATCATTAATACAAAACCAAGCAGAATCTTCCTTTACTGAGATATGCAACACACCTGCCAAGCTTTCTACTATGTAGTCTGTAACTGGTCTAGGTAGTATTCCAGGAGTCCTCTCTGGGTAATAAACATGCAGAGTTTAACGTAAGGGTATTTTGGACAGAGAGAATAGCTTTCTTCAGTCATAAAAAATAAGATAAAATAAAATCTTTTCAGTCTACCTGAGCAGTTTTGTCTTGTATTAGCTTACGCTGATGCTCTTCTTTACGAAGCTTCTCTTCTAAGTGTCTGATCTTGTCCTGAATTTGAAGGCAAGAATGGTTAGTCACACCTCAGTTTGCCATGCTGAAGCAGAAGTCTGAAGTAGCTTGCAATTGTAATCTGGAATAAAATAGGACTGTAGGAATTTTTAAAGCCCAGTGATAAAAAGACTCATGCAAATGAAGCCAAGGTGGCATTCAGTCAGGTATGCTTTATGATCTTAGCTTTAACAGTGGAAACTTTTGCAAAATGTAGTTGCATACTATTAACAGTATGCTATACAAATTATACCAAATTAATGACTTCAGACGTGCATGCTTACTTCTGCAGTTCTCTGAGTAGCACTAAGTTTAAGACACTCTTTTTCTAGCATTTCAAGCTTTTCAAGTTTTGCATGCAGTTCTAACCAGTTCTGATCTTCCTCTTTCTGAAGCTGGGCCTGGAGAAAGTAAGCAAAAACGGAGTTGGCAGCTGATTGAAATTGTTTCTGACAGCAAAAAAACAAACACACTAGAGTAAAGGGATCTATCTAGTTTAAGTTTTGTACTTTTTAAATTGCAAAGTGATGAAAAATACCAGAAGACAAAGACTGAAATTTTCAGCAGCCTTTTTGTCTACCAAATGTGCAAGTATTAGCATGGTTTTGCTCATTAAGAGGTCCACCTAGGGAGTCTTTTCATACAATTCATTGAACAGTTGTCATCAGTCAGTCAGACAGTAAATTGCTTCCATTTGCTACCACCCTGAGAAGAGCTGAGGAAGAATGATGGCCATAAAAAAGTTCCAGTCTTGCACATTTCTATACTTTTTAAGATATCACTACTTCGTTAGTATGCTAAAAGGCTTCACCTGTTGTTCTAAAACCATTTTCTTTTCCAGTTCTGCACTGGAAACCATTTTCCTCATGTAATCCAGCTGTTTCTCCAGCAGGGAGCAGCGGGATTGTGCTGCATTTAACTGCACACTTACATCTACAGAGAGAACAAAGACATTTGGTACAGCAATAGGAGTTACACATTTAGCCTAGTTACACATTTAGTCTATCATCTTATTGAGGAATTCCCTGTCTCCAAAACATGCAGCAAAAGTTTTGTTAGTTGGAACAAGTCATATGGTTAAAATATATTTTATATATAAGACATGAGAATCAAAATGTTTTTCCAGAGCTAGTCCCTAATTTGAATTCCAAAGGTGTGAGCACTGCAGTTACTTCGATTTATATCAGCAGATATCTAACCAGAATCTGGTTTCTTCCCTTCTTCTCATTTTTTTCAAGATAGTAGTGTTATACATGTAAGCAGCTGCTGGCTTATTGTAGGAGTTAAATGAACCACCTGAAATTTGCTTATTCTTTAAAATACCTTTATGGATTATGCAATACTTGTTTAATATATGTAAAAAAAGATCTCAATTTAATCCACAATTATGAAGCTCCTGCGCCTCCTGAAGCAAAAAAGAAAGGGGGCTGCGTTAATTATCAGTTTGTCAAAACAAACAAACACTCCCTGGATTAGGCAGTCTTGGAGTTGCTGGGGCTATCCTTATCATTCAAGGGAAATACCTTTCCTCTGTTGCATCAATTCTTGATGTGCTTTGTCCTTTTTGTAGGATTCATGCTCTAAGGCCTTCTTATACTGAGCAGCTGCTATGGAGAGGCTGCACAGATTATCTTCAGCCTGTGACTTCTCCAACTCCAATCGGTGGATCTTTTCTTGAAGAGTTTTCAGGGCTGCCATCACAGCTAGCAAACAGTGCAACAGTTTACACCTGAAGTAACTGTTCCTCCTCCTATTATTATTGTTGTTATTATTATTATTATTATTATTACACTTCAAACAGCAAAATAGTATCTAAATTTTCTTCCTAGGATCACTCCTAAAATGAATTGTATTTCCTAGCAGTACACAAACAGACACACAACATATCTGGGAGAAAATGGATGTTTATTGCGTAACGGCTATAAAGCACAGGTTCTATGAGCAAAACTATTTTCACTCCAAATGGCAGAAAGCACAAAGCATGCAGAAAGCATGGCAAATTGAGTATAACAAGTCCTGGGACTTCTGTTTCCACAAAAGGAGAGAACACAGGTATCTAAGTTAGGTCACAAGTTTTGGTGTAATGTAAGTCACGGATTCTTCAAATGAAAGAACAACGATCACACACATAGGCTGTCTGTGCAAAACTGCAAAGCTGTCCATCATAGTAAATCCAAGTATGGTATCTTTGTGATTCCTTGAGCTCTCCAGATATGCTAAGCCACCGAGCATTTGTCCTTTGAGCTCCGGGAAGTAATCATCAATTAAGACACAGGACAATCATAGTGGAACCTATATTTCATACAGACCAACTTTCATGCTGCTAACCTTCCTGAGAGTCTATGCTATTCAAAGGTTCTCCCAAGGAATCATACCATACAAAAAGAAGTGATTTTAAGATAGAGGGAGTTGAACAGCACTACACAAAGTCAATTTCAAGTCAGTGTACCATACTAATGATCTTTTTTGCCAGTATTTAGTCATGAACTGCTTCTGCTGAGTTTGAAGCATACTCCTTTTCTTTTAGAGGAAGTCTGACGATTTTAAGTTAAACAATTTTCAAAGCCAAAGTTTATGAGGATGTTAGAAGACTTGCAGCAGTTTCCATTCCAGACATATGACTTCAGGGAGACTACTCCCTCAGGACACATATACATCCTGTCTCAATGTCAGTCTGATAATCGCAGCAAGTCATTGAACTGAGTAAAACAGAGCAGGGAGTTAGTTTGCTCAAAAATTTTCACATGGAACAATTAAAAAGACCACTTTAAGGACATATTTTGGCTTTACCTTGGTTACTGGGGATAGAAGGCCTGTCACAAACAGCTGCCAAATTCTTTGATTCTGTATAAGCAAAGGCTGCAGGAAGTATCTTATCTGGTGGCTGAAAAAAGCTTCCTATGAAACTGTTCTTTGACTCATACTCCATAGCCTGTAAAAAGAGAGCTATTTAATGCCGTTAGCTCTTTAATGGACTATGTAACTTTTCAAACCATGTCACTGGGCTGTCCCTGGCTCTGTTTTATATCAAACCAGACCATATGCACCAAAATAATAATTAAAAAAACCTCCACACAACCCCAGATAAATCCTGTATTTTAATGCAATTTCAAAACAATGCCTTTCATAACACTAAACATACTTCTCCACTATCCAAAACCTTCTGATTTTTCTTGGTGCTTTCTAATAACTTATCCTGATTTTTGTCCTTTTAAAAGTCAAGGATTAACAACATTTTATATTATCTATTTTACAGACTTCGGTGTCTGCCTCTCAGAGCTCCCTGCAGAGCACGCATTCCAAGTTTTACAGCCTGTTTTCATTTGCAGCCTCCCTAGTGCTCTAACACCTATCTTTTTACATATGGCTTTATTACATAATAAAGACATGGTTCTCCACATTTAGTGTTGAGATAACAAAAGGATATTTAACATTCCCAGCATTCTCCCCGTTATTAAGCATATGTATTAAGTCCTGTTTCTCCACTCCCTTTCTGCCCCACCCTTTCACATTCTTTATTTTATCAAAAGCACATCTGAAGATAGTTTACACCCTGTCAAATACTGATTTGCCTTGATACCCAAGGCATGGACAGTGAAACTTGCAGAAAATGCTTTGGTCTAATACAGCGTCTAGGAGAGCAGATCCTGAGAGATGAACCCATATGCACTCTATGAAAAATCATTCAAGCCTCGTTTTGTTGTTTACATTGGGAGTGCTACAGGCCATCTGAAGGACAAAGGTGGAAAAAGAACTAACATTAAAGAACTAACATTAACATAAGAAGGGCATGGACCTGTTGGAGCAAGTCCAGAGGAGGAGCATGGAGATGATCAGAGGGCTGGAGCACCTCTGCTATGAGGACAGGCTGAGAGAGTTTGGGTTGTTCAGCCGGGAGGAGAGAAGGCTCCAGGGAAACCTTATAGCCCCTTCCAGTGGCCTGCAGGAAAGATGGGGAGGGACTCTTTATCACAGAGCGCAGAGATAGGAGAAGGGGTAGCGGTTTTAAACTGAAGGAGGGTAAATTTAGATTAGGCATTAGGGAGAAATTCTTTACTGTGAGGGTGGTGAGACACTGGAACAGGCTGAGCGGGGAAGTTGTGGATGTCCCATCCCTGGAAGTGTTCAAGGCCAGGTTGGATGGGGCTTTGAGCAACCTGGTCTAGTGGAAGGTGTCCTTGCCCATGGCAGGGGGGTTGGAACTAGATGTTCTTTAAGGGCCCTTCCAACATAAACCATTCTATGAATCTGTTCTATGATTAAAGAGGTCTTTAATAACTTTGGACTTACTGGTACTGTAAAAATAGTGTTTGTTAAGCTTTTTCATTGTATTCTTTGCTTTTCTACTCATCTACTTGTCCTACATAAGCAGGAACAGCAGAGACAATGCTTCTCTCAAAAATACACACTTTGGTCTATTTTAATACGGGTCCTATTATCTTACACTTGAAAAATTGAGAGCGTTGCTCACTTCTGAAAGCTGTTGGCAGGCTTTGCTGCTCATAGCAAATGTAAATACCATATCAAGAGAAGGAAGTTAAAAGCAAGTTTTAAATCACACCGCAGCTACCTAGCAAAGTTGTACCAAGTGTTTCACCTGATATAGTGCAAGAAATTAAGGGTATATACATCTTCAGTTGATGGAAAAGCAGCTCATTTGAAGGTTCAGTGATACAACAATTATGGTATCACTTGAGTTTAAAATACAGGGCGTGCAACTGGAACAGGCTTCCACCTTGGGCAGGGCTATTTACAGATGCTAGCTCCCAGGAAAGTCACCCAAAGGAGGTATCTAGTAACAGGAGGAAGGAAACCAAACCAAGACTGCCAAGACTGGAACGTGCTAATGAAGCACACCCAGGAAAAGCCATTCATACCAGGTGGGCAGGAAAGAAAGTTTTCAATGAAGGAAAGTTTCCAGGAACAGCTCTTCCAGCATTGTTTAAGAGGCCATATAAAACAGAAAAATCAGCATCCATCCACACCGCCTCTTCAAGATACGCACTAAACTTCCTTCCTCCTCCAAGCTGTCATCACGGAGACGCCAACATCAGCATCCTTCCAGCAGGGCTTGCTTGACCTGGGGCCTCCCAGACATGGCTGCTTTTGTGTGCTAACACCTTCAGGGCAGATCCCACAGTTCAGGGCTGCCCCCCTGGCACCAGCATGGACCCATCTGGCACGTCCCAGACCTGCAAGCGGGGAGCTGCCCAAGCTACCCTTGCACCACAGGCCTTTCCCGAAGAGTTCCCCACACATGGATGGCCCTGCCTGGGCCAATAGGCCACCCCAGGCGTATCGGCCATTTCCAACAGCACAAGGGGCACGAAGCAGGGAGCAACAGAAATCTCAAGATATAGACGGGCAAGTCCTGGGGCCACAGGAAGGGTCAGGGCCGGGACAGGAGAGGAGGCCTTGCATGGCACGGTGCACCAGCATGCTGTTCCACAAAATAAGAAATAAGCAAGACTTACCAATTTTCTCATTGCTTCTCAACCCCAACACGTTGGTGATGAAAAACACCAGCAAAAAAGGTCCATAAAAATACGCATATGTGCACGCAACAAGCTTCCTACTGCTGCTGTGAACAGGGGGAGGCAACTCCAGAGGAAGAAGGTGGGTTTTGCTCATGCTATCGAAGCTTTTGGCAGTCAGCATAAGCGGAGACTCGCTTTTCCAACATCCTCCAGTGGAGGAACATGGTTCCCTCGCATGCCTGCAGCTGCTACACATCAATTAGTTTCCTTATTACTGTCACATAAACAAGTGCTGCCGTTTCCAAGGAGATGGGTCTGCGGACAGTTGAAGGAGGGCGGTGAGCTGAAGCAAGTAATGAATAGGGAGGGAATAAAGCACCAGAAAATCTGAGAGCTTGTGGTCAACCTCAGTAACGGGGGGGGGGATACGGGGGACACCTATTCAGGAAAAAGGGAAGTAAAAACCCTTTAGTTCTGGAAGTGAAGCCAGAGGAAAGTGAAAGAGAAGAGCTCACCAGCCCAGTGCTGGTGATCCAGCTAATCCTGTGTGGGCTTCAGCATGAAAACCCACAATTTTGCCAGCACAGCAGAGGATAACACACACCCTGCAGCTGGAGGAGGGGAGCTCCCCAAGCTACTCCTAAGAGCACAGGCTCAGCAAGGGATGTGAAGGAATACAACACCGCACGACGCAGACACCTGTGTTTGCAGAACCCCTGCTGGGGACATAGTTGTGGATGCCGTGCTTTACCACAGCTTTCTCAGGCGCGGAAGCCGTGTGGAGCAGGCTGAGGGAATGGTTGCTATAGTGCTTGGAGGCTCTGCCAGCATTAACCACTCCAGTAAAGGTGCTCTGGTGTAGACACGTCCTTTAATATCCTAGCAGGTAAATACCGTTTATAATGACCATGTTGCACAGGAGTAATGTTTATGAGGCTGCAGACCTCACGCAAGGACATGGGCCAGGAAAAGGACCACGTTAGTCTACACCAGCAAGATATCTCCAAACATCCTGACCACTTCCAGCCCACTAGGACAAGAAACCTATCAGGAAATAATTAAGTAGCTTGACATACGTTTGGATGTCAACTGTCCTACCATCCGCTTTTTCCCCCATCAGTATTTAAGTTTCTATAAACCATCACAGACAGTTTTGCTTTTTAAAAAGGGTTACACAGCCCACGGCAAGCTTAACCTACTACTCTTTTATTCCATGCTACCATAGATGCTGGTACACAGCCCTACAGAGGTGCTTTAAAGCAGATATGGCTTCCTAAATGGTGATGGTTGTACTAACGTAACTCCACGAGGCTTAGGGGGATTTAGCACTTGAACAACATTCATTAAAGCAGCCAAAACACCGTTGTTTAGACAAGCCCTTCACTGAGGAAATCAGTGCACTCGGTGGGGTTTGGGGAACAGCCAAAGGAGAAGTATGTGTATTAAGCGGAGGCTGACAAAACACCCCGGTTACATGCGGAGGGGAGGTGAGGGGAAGGGAGGGAGGCAGAAACGCCTCTCTGCCACCCTAACTGCCTGTGCCGTGGCAGACTTGTGTTGTGTGGGTCGCACCCAGACTCCCTGCCAGCCCTTTGGGGTTTTTAACCAGAACTGACCCAGCCTGCCTTGGGTGGATGCAGTGGCGATGCTCAGCTGCCCAGTGTTAGTTTACACATGAAAACACAAAGGAGGCAGTCCATACACGCCCTGCATCAAGCCATGGGGCTATTTAGTGCCAGCTGTGGGCTTGCTGTTAACTGTGAGCCTGGACTTGCCACCTACGTTGTCCCCAAGCCAGGAGGCTCCCAGAGTGTAGCGCCACGTGGTCGCAACCCGGTGCATGGTGCCAGGCAGAGCAAATTAGCTCTGCAACAGCACTGCACTGATGCAATTACACCGCCTACCTCCTTCCTACCTTGCTGTGGTTGGCCTGCTCACCCCTGGGGTGTGAAGATGAGCCGTGGGACCATTTCTGCCTGTTGGCTCCCCGTCACATGTGGGCCAGGATCTTGCACAAAGGCTGTTGGAGAGCAATCCCGTCATTGGGTCCGTACCTGTATATGTGGCTTTCACACCTCAGAGGACAGCGAGCAAGCTGGAGTTCGGCACTTTGACACAAACAGGGAATTTCCCATTTCATCATTTCCTGATTTACCTTTCCACTGTTTACTTTATTTTTGCTGAATGTGGCCTGCATCGAGTGCCAGAGTACTGGATCGGGTTGCCGTAAAAATCAATTGACACTTTAGTTACTGCTGCCTAGCATGAGTAAGCATGGCAACAGTGGAGAGCTACTGAACACCACTAAAATCCTAAATGTTACAGAAAGACCAGTTATGATTTCCTCATCCTCCTTCTCCCCTCCTTTCCTTTCCTCCCCTCCACTGTTAGCCACATCATTAAAAAAGTGTCAAAAAATTTTCTTCTGAAGAAAGCCCAAAACCATTTTGCCACATATACAATTATGTCCCATACTGTAAAGCAGCAAATGGAAAATCTTTTTCCACATGTGAACGATAGCAGATTCAGGGAATAATGCTGACTTAACAGTTTCCAAAAAGATATACAGTAAAGGAATAATGTGATAGTAAGGGATGCTTCCACTAAATTCTCCAATGCTTGTTATCTCACAGAGATCCTAGTTCATTCAAATTGCTGCGAGGGCAACCTTTTAGAAACGGAGAGAGAGGTGCTGTCAGAACACCTTCAAAGAGGAAAAAGAAAAAACAGATCAAAGCATTTTTCAGAAAGAAATACAAAGATACCTATCTTCTGACCTGACCTACTGGGCATGCACAATTTGTAGTGGGTTTTTTCATAACCGAAAACAAAATCTCAGATGAATCAAGGAATGATTCACTGTTTATCTGACATAAGAGAAATTTTAAAGAATTGCCCCAACACAGGCTACACCAAGAAACTCCAAGAACGCTGGCAGCTGCCATGTCTATTTGAGCCAAGCCTTGCTGGTGAAAGGTTATGTGAGAGGCCACTTCTGTGTCACAGTCCAAATTGGTCTGTTTTTTTCCCCTTTCACTTTCCTTCGAGAACCAGGGAAAAGCTTGGTCAGCTGTACTAGCTGTGCTGCAACGCTCTTTCAGCCTTATTCCCAACAGACAGAGAACAGCCCTTCCACTGACAAAAAGAAATAAATAATGTCATAGGCAAACTGCATTGTTGTTTTGGGAACACCCAGTCTCTAGCATCCTGACACAACCGCTTTAATCAGCTTGAAGCATATGACCTTGCTCAGGCCATATCTAAGCAACTGGTACTCACATGCCTTCTTTAATCTAAGTGGGTTAGAAATGAAGTGGTGACAGCTGCAATACTAATAAGAAGAGAAATCTCACTGAATCAATAAGGCATTTCAACACGTTTTCAGGTTCTGTTGAGTCCCACTTTAAGTGAATTTAGAACAAACGACTAAAATTTTTAGAGCAGTTAAGGAACTTGGGAGTCTTTTGAAAATCTAACACAGCCAAATCCATGGGAGTTAGCTTGTTGTACAAACGGCGAGATTCAAACTGACAGTCTCAGAACTGGATATATAAAGGCTAAGTGCTCGGTGTCTTCTTTGGTACTACAGTAGCAAAACCTATTCATTCCCGAGTTTCAAGTCTTGTGCAAAACTTTCACCCAATCATTTTTTTTCAGTCTTGGAAGAAAAGGAAAAGAAATTACATTCTGTGTTTTCTCCCAACACTGTATGTATTGTGAAGTTTGATAAAGCCTGCTATTTTAAAGAACAAAACACCTCCTAAGCCTTTTACTTCATTGTGTCACAACTTCTAAGCATACATACTGATACTTCTATAGTTTCTGTTTGCTAGAGATAAAAGAGAGACGAATAAAAGAGGAAGAAAGAAAACTGAATGAGTTACACAAGTACTTTGGGAACAAGGCAAAAAAATAACCAGGTGGGAAAAAACAGAGATTTTTTAAAGATGATTTTTTGGGGAATGGGTTCTAGCCTGGCTGTGTATCAAGCAAACTTGGGCCATAATGTCATGAGAGTTTTGCCGTTTTCTCCAATGAGCACAGCAGACCCAATTCCTCATTAAAATGGGCCTTCATTCGTAAGAGCCTGATAAAATCATATTCAATACTTCGTGGGGAAATCAAGGTGGTGCAAACTGCTTTAACCTGTATGAACAGAAGATAACTGAACTTAGCATTCAGAGGAGCAAGACTGCAAATTCCTATCTAGTAACAATTGCTCTGTTAGCATGAAAGCACCTGGCCTGGAATACAGTGTTATCAAAATAATTACATTTCTAAGTCTTTTAATCAGTCCAAAGTAATTAAATATAACCTTTTTGTAATAAGCATCAAGCACAAACCCAAATAATATAAATGGTCACTAATATACTTCCTTGCTTCCCCCGTAGTTCTGTCCCTGTTATCTTCTCCTTTCATCCACCTCCACATTATAGTTGCTTTTTTCTCTCACCTCCTCTCTTTTCTTTGTGTTTACATCATCCTATAGCTTTGTTCCTCGCTCTTCTCCCTTTGGCCTTCTTTTTCTCCAGTTCCCTCTTCCAGCATAAAAAGTTAGTGTTTTTAATAAACTAAAAAGGGCTATTTTTTCCTACACAAGAATAACTATTGAATTTCTTTTGAATTTCTTCACACTTAGGATCCAGTTCCAACAGATGTTGTTTGCTCTTAGTACACTGACTGATATGGAAATTCAAGGTGCTCTCCTCAGTACTCTACACGAAGAATGTACAAAGCTACTTTTTCTCCTCACTGTTATTTTCTGCTGATGATGCCATCACACTGTCTTCCATATGTAGTTTGTTTAGCTTGGTCACTTCTCTTACCCTCAAAAATCTGCTTTTGCTCATTAGACTGGAATCAGCTCTCACAGCTTTTTAGAGGGCAAAGCAGAGCATGTGTGTCCCGATAGATGGAAAAGCAGGAGGAAATTACTGGCTCTAGCTATTGACCCTTGATTAAAAAGAGGACGACTTTTCTTTTGTGGAAAGAGAAGGTTTTTAAGGGCAACTGTTTCCTGTATAGAAGACTGTGTATCTCTGCACAGGCAGAATAATTAGAAATTAGAAGGGCAAATGCAAAAAGGAAAAGACATATTAGGGAAGGCTGAGGCATATGCAAGACTGGGTTGACATGACAATCTTAGTGAAGAAATATAGCATGGTAGGGGAGAGTTATTGCAGGTACTGACTCATTCACAGTAAACACTTATACTGCATGATTAATTTTCACCTTTTATGTCTCAAATATTTAATGGAATCACTGAGAGATGGTTCTGAATGTTGTAACTTGCCCTCTAGGCAGATGAAACACACACACTGAGTCCCCACTATTGCTGTGGAATTTATTTTCAAAGCAAACTTCTGTTTTTACCAATACTTTCTCATGGAAAATGTCAGTTTCTTCATTCAACATCCTTTAACCCAGTATGGAGATGGAGTAGGAGGTAGATTTTTAGCCAGATAACTACAGGGCCATGACATGGATGAGCAGAGAAACACAAAGAGGGTAATTGTTCATAAGATTTGTCTCCTTTTACCTACTACCACTCCTACATTATTTTTTTTTCACGTATTCCTGGCACCTGGCAGGGAACAAGAACTCCATTCTGCATTTGTACATCAGGCAACCTAAGATAAAGAATGAAAAAAAACCCCAAAAACCTAACAAGGAAAAGCTAAGTTTCACTCTTGGCAAGAAATGATTCTCAAAGTCATCTTTTGACAGCAACAGTTGTCTTTAAAAATGCAGAAAAACTGCAAGCAGATCTGAGTCACAGCAACTCCTCAGTCTTGTTTTGGAGACCTATTTTGTTGAAGAATAATTTTAAATAATATCATCTGTTTACATGACTCAGAACATTCACAGCAACATTCACATCTATATTGCGCATCTTGAACAGACACAATATCATAAGTATTAATGCCAAATCGTTTGTAGATAATATGGTAAAATGAGTATTCAAAAATGCAAAAATGGTCTATCACTCCTTCTGGCCCGAGTTGTCTGGGAAAACTTACAACATTCAAAGCCATGCAACAGAATACTTGTTTCATAAAATCTGTGTATTTAAACTTGCATGACTTCGAGACGCAGGAAAAATCTGAGTAAGATGCTACAAAATGCTTCACAATCTTGCATATATAAAAGTAACTTCAGTTGATTATAACTTGTTTCAGAGACCTTTCTCCCCTGTTAACTAGAATCACAGTTTCTGGCTGCAAAGTAACTTAGTTGATCTCTAGGGACTTGACTTAAATTCCTGCTATTCTGTGACCTTAATAAATCACAGTGGGATGGGACTGATGTTCCAGGATACATGAGCCTTCCAGCCTCGGGGCTGAATCCCCAGTTTGGTAATGATAGGCTTATATTCCCTGAATGTAAAAGAAGTGCAGGTATGCAGCCGAAACAAGCAGCGTGATCAGTGAGGAGCTAACAAAAGCTGTGTGTGGGGTAAACTCTATGAACATAGCTGCGTGTGAAGTCCCATTCTGGTGCTTGGCACCTTTGTCCTCTTGGGACTTAGAATTTGGAGTCCTCTTTTGGCAGTAAGTGCCAAAATCTGTTCTTTAAAACAATGAATAAAGAGTCCCTGTCGCTTCTCGGGTCTGTGACTTCATTTCATATGGCTGCTGGCCACAGCATTTTTGTTTGTGTTATTACTGGAAAACGCCAAGGTCTGCGCTAATAGCCAGCCTGCCAAAGGTGTTTAAAAGACCTATTGGTCTGTCAGCAGATAAAAAATTTCCAATAAGCAAAGTTAATTTTCTTTTAAAGTGCAGCTGGAGGAAACGGTGTCCATCTTCTCTATGCTGTTACCCAGTGGTTAGAGCACTGGTTGGGAAGTGGGAGTTCCTGGGGAGCTTTCATGCCGCATCCCTGACCACCATGCTAGACTGGCAGGAGGAAGAGCAGGAAGGAAACAGGGAGTCACCAGCTTTTTGTTTGAAGTTATGACCCTGATCAGACAGGCATGTAAGAGTCTAGGACAAAGAGAAGGCAGCTGAGGCAAAAGGCGGAGTAAAACATGGATGTGTCTCTCTCATACAGTTTAATTGTTGGAAGAGTCTCCTGAGTTTTATTTTTGCATTTCTGTAGTAAATAGTCTCCAGATAAAAAACAGTACTGGCTTGGGAATAGCTACTAGAAACCAGGAGTAAGTGCCTACAGCTCCCTGTGTCTCCTTCCTTCTAGTTCATGCCAGTGTGACATGTTTGCCACCCTTTCCATCTTCAACAGGAACACTTCCCTTCCACTTTGCAGTCCTTCTGAGAATCTGGGACACTCTCCTGGGAGCTGAGAGATGTTGACGTAAATCCCTTTGAGTTAAAAGCCAATTCCCTCATCACAGGGTTACTGCGCTGAAGGTGAGCACTCTACCAAATGCGGCCGGGCACTGAAGCCAGCTGTGGCTGTAACAGAAGAACCTGACGTGTTGGGCTCAGAGAGGTTGCTCTCAGCTGGACCTCTCTTGGAGCTACTCTACCTACTTCCTAGATCACAAGTGAACACAAAAGGGAGAGAGGTGCCAAGACGCCCAGCTTGGGGCAATTCTGGGTATTTCTATCCAGAAACAGATGAACAGAGTTCAAGTGGCTGCTTAGTGGAGATTTTTAGATCTGACTTTAGTTTACCCATGCTCTTTTCCAGGGTCTATCCCTTAGTCCTTCAGGACAGATTTATACAGTTAAATGGAGTATAGTCAGAGACTTGGCAAAATACAGCAGGACTTGTGGGTCTGTAGTTCTGGTACGCTATAGCCCAGCTCTTCTCAAAGCAACCCATGCTTCAACATAAAACTATTCCATAGTCTTTCTGACGGAAAGATTTGGTCTCCTGAGAAGAAGCCAGTGGATAATGTACCCATCTCTGCTGCATGTGACCTCTAAGGAGGCAGGGTGTGACCTCTAAGGAGGCAGCGTGGCAGAGTTTGGTGCAAATGTTTGCAGGTAACCCACAACAGGCCAGAAGCCACAGCAGATGTACAAACACGTGCTCAGAAGTAAAACAAGGCCACATTTTCTCCCACATCTTACGCTGTAGCTTGCTCCATCATTAAGGCCAGTCTGTTTGTTGGGATGATACATGAGTCTGGGCTTGACACCAAGCTTGGGCCTGGGTTCAAAGACAGTAGAGGCATAGCCTCTGGCTTTCTGGTGTCTCTCTGCAAAACATGAGTCACAGAGCCTTGCTTCCTCAGAGGGCTGCTGTGAATTAAAATGCATTAAATACTGTGGAGCACCCATATATTGTGCCAACATGCCAAAACCCAGATCTAAGAGGGGAGGGTGAACTTTTAGAAGAAGCGATCCCACTGTAGATATTTACTCGTTGGAATGAAATAAGCCTCAACAAAACCAGGTGTAAATAAAAGCAGTTGAAGTAATCTAATTTAAAAAGCAGTTCCTTCTACATTGCACTGGTTTTACTGTGTTATTACTAGTTCTGCAGTAAAGTGCTCTTTTGTGACATACAAACTGGAAAACACTTTTAAAAGTAAACATAATATAATTTAGAACTTATATCTTAGAAAAGGCATGAATACAACTACTATACATTGTATTTTCAAAAAATAATTCTGCCATTGGATATCATTTGCATATGGCTATAGAAGTCCTTATCTAGTTACAAAAAGAGGGAAGTCGATAAATCATCAAGGAAGGAAATACTGAGGTTTAGAACAGCCACAAATTTGTTTTTCTTCAGCTTATCATTTTAAAAACTCAAATGCTGTAATTCTGGATGAGTTGCCAGATTGTTTCCTTCATAATTCTGCCTTTCTCTTATCCATTCTTTAGGGATCAAAAACAAGCATATTAACTTCAGTCAGTGAACATGCAAATCAGACAAACACATTCCCCTAACTTCAGGCTCTGATTAATTCCGCTGGTAGCCTTTGACCTTGATTTCCACAATGTCTTGCAGCACATACAGAAGCTTGACCCAGTATCGGAAAACTGCAGAGATTTGGTTTGGAAAAAATAAAGCCACCTTCATCTCCATTACCAAAGTGCTACATTAAAGTCTATAAAACAAAGGGCTGAAAATCTGAAGTTTAGGCCTTGGAGCCAGTTTCACAATCTGTTTCCTGTAGCGAGAGTTCATTTGCAGCCAGTGGAAAAAACAACTTCTAAAAGATAAAAGGCAGTGCTGTGACTTTCAATCAGTCTTAGCATTCGGTGTGGGAAGATAGCCATACCAAAGTCTAACGCCAACATTTCAGTTCTGATTCTGGTTCACATTATTGACCCCGGATGTAGGTAGTCGTCGTCAGAGACACCCAGCAAGTGCAAACTTATCACAGGAAAAATGAGATCTACCCAACTTCTGAAGATCAAAATTTAGACAGAAATAAAGCAAGCATATGCGACATGCCTGTTCACAGGAAAACTGGGAGACCGTAACGAGTGACGACAGAATGGGATGGGAAGCTGGAATGGGAGCAAATGTAAAAAAAATCCAAAACAAAACCCCAACCCCCCCCAAAAACCCCATAAAAGGCACTGGCAGAATTATTTCCTCTGAACCCATCTGTTATGATGGGTGGAGACCTTGAGTGCCTAGAGAAGTCAAGACTCACATTTATTACAGTTAGTGATGATTTTGGTAGATATATCATTCACGAGGGTGCCAAAGGCCTAGAGGAAGCAGCTGCACGAAGCAGTCCAGGCTTATCCACGCTGCCAAACAATGGCAACACAGACTCCTCGCAGAAAGGATTTTATGGGAAAAAGAGACTGGTCTTCCTTGAAAGGAACAGGTAATGATAGAGTGACGCTTATTTTGCAAGCTTTAGAGAAACCCTGCCAGAAAACAAAAGGAATGTCAGATGAAGAAACCAGATTCTTTACAAATAAAAGAGCTGTTGATGGCTGGTGGTGGTGAGCCAGCCCAAGCTCTGTTCCGGGAATCAGAAGCTGTTTCTGTCTCTTTCTGTGCTATGCAAGGAGCTTGTTCTGCATTTAAGTTCAGTTCTGAGGTTTGAATTTTAGAGTGGGGAACGTGTAAACAAGAAATGTAAAATAATTATGCAAGACCCAATAGGCCCAATGTCCTGTTCCTGATTTATTTGCAAGCATTCTTTTGCCTTTCACTATACTCAAAATTGTAGTTTTATGATTGCTTTGATGTGACAGCTGCAAATGGGTGGTTTTGTCCTTGTCTACATGTTTCCCTCTCCTCTGCCAAGAGGTGAATCGGATTAAAGGAATTACCTGGCTGAAAAATTAACTTTATCAAAAAAGCGCGTTTTTGCCCTGCAGGAAAAACAAGGGCAACAGAAATAACAGCCCATTTGGTGGCAGATTACACTTAACCACAGAATGGTTGAGGTTGGAAGGGACGTCTGGAGGCCATCTGGTCCAACCCCCCGGCTCAGGCAAGGCCACCAAGAGCCAGTTGGCGAGGACAGTGTCCAGGCAGGTTTTGAGTCTCTCCCAAGGATGGAGACTCCACAGCCTCCCTGGGCAGCCTGTGCTCAGCCACCCTCGCAGGAAAAAACCCCATTTCCTGACGTTCCTAGGGAACACTACTGCATGCCCACTGCCTCTGATCCCATCACTGGGCACCACCAAAGAGCCTGGCTCCATCCTCCTTGTGCCTTCCCTCTAAGTATTTATTTATATACATGGACAAGGTCCCCATGAACCTTCTCCAGGCTCGTCAGGCCCAGCATAATCTGCATTAAAAAAAGCCTCGATTAATTTGGATAAGACGACTGCGGAACTGTTGCCCAATTTGAATATTCCAGGGATTAAATTTTTTTTTTATTTCCCTTCCATTCATTTTCAAGTGTCACAGGCGTTGCACTTCGCTTGCACGGACTGGTTTGTTGTATTTTTTTTTTTCCCCCTTTTTCTGNTGCCTTCCCTCTAAGTATTTATTTATATACATGGACAAGGTCCCCATGAACCTTCTCCAGGCTCGTCAGGCCCAGCATAATCTGCATTAAAAAAAGCCTCGATTAATTTGGATAAGACGACTGCGGAACTGTTGCCCAATTTGAATATTCCAGGGATTAAATTTTTTTTTTATTTCCCTTCCATTCATTTTCAAGTGTCACAGGCGTTGCACTTCGCTTGCACGGACTGGTTTGTTGTATTTTTTTTTTTCCCCCTTTTTCTGCTGATGTGTTTACTTAGGCTACATCAAAGGCTTCTGTTGAAGCGTCCATCTGACCAGTCCGTGCACTTGCTCTAGAACACGTGTGTGTTTCATTTTTTTAACTTTTTTTTTTTCTTTTTCTGCCAATGCAAATTTCTGAAGCAAACCCGCCACCGGAATCGCTTTATTCCCGGCTGCAGCCAGCCTGCCGCTTCGGACCACCTGTTGCGGTGCAACACACACACGCACACGCACGCACACGCACACGAAAGAAAAAGTAATAAATAAAACCACGAGGAAAAACCTGCCCAGGAACGGCAGCGGCCGCTCTCTCGCCCTCGGCGGCGGCGGCGGCGGGGCTCCAGGCGCATGCGCCGCGGCGCGCTGCCTGCCGGGATACGTAGTTCTCATCCTCAGGGGGCGGTGCTGCCGCCTTCCGGCCGGACTACACTTCCCAGCACCCCCTTCGGGCGCTGCCGCTCCCCGTCGCCATTGGGCCGCCGGCAGCGAGCGCTGGAAGGCGATTGGCTGGCGGGCGCGTCCGTCATGTGTCGAGCGGGGCCGGTTCCTGCCCGCCCCTCCACACTGAGGGGGTTCGTCGGGGGGTCTCGCAGGGGCCCGGCCCCGCTCTGCCCTGCCCCGGCGGGGAGGGCTGAGGGGGCCGCCCCGCGGCGGAGGGGCAGGACCGGGTCCGTCCCCTTCCCTCCATGCCTGGGGCGGGGAGGAGGAGCTGCCGGCGCCGCGGGGTGGTGGCCGCCCCGCTCCCTGCCGCGAGAGGCGAAGCCCCAGCGGCGTCGCTGGCCCGGCAGCCCCGGCGTCGGTGGGCGGCGGTCGGCGGGGGCGCCCGCCGGGGCTGAGGGAGCTCCCGCCCGCCCTGTACCTCATGCGGCGCGGGCAGCGGTCTCTCCGCTCGCCGCCGCGTTTGTCGTCTTTGTGGGCGGGTTGGCGGCTGCCGGGAGCCCGCCATGGGGCGGCCGCGCCGGGGCTGCTGAGGCGACGGCGGCGGCGGCGGTGGGGAAGCAGCCGAGCGGCCCCATGGAGGAGCGGGAAGGCGAGGTGCGCTGGGACGGGCTGTGCAGCCGCGACGCCGCCAGCCGCGCCGCCGCCTTGGATAACATCGGACAAGCCGTTCTCCGCCGGAGCGAGTCCGTGGCTCCCTCGGCGGCGGGGCCGCCCAGCCGGGCCGCCGAGGGGCTGCTGGTTCCCGCCGCCCGCGACGGGCTGAGCGATGTGCTGGCCCGCCTGCTGATGCTCTCCAAGCGCTGCCCCTTCCCCGACGTGAGGGAGGAGAGTGAGGCCATCCTCGGCCGGGTGCAGGTAAGCGCGGTAGACCCCACCTCCGCCCCGGACGGGGCCGGGAAGAGCCCCGCGGCCGCCCCCCGTGGGCTCTTCCCGGCTCCGTCCCCCGGCAGAGCACCCTCGACCTTCAGCTGTGCAACGGGGTGGGCATCGGACCCCCTCGGCCGGTCGAATTCATTGGTGCTAAATACTCCCCCACCCCTCGCGAAAGAGACATTGGGAAAAGCGTCCGCGTTTTGAGGATTTAGCCACGAGTGGCTGGCAAGCGGCAGCTGGTTCCTTGGAGCATCCCGAAGGAAGTGCTAACACGACAAGTTAAAATGCTGTAGTTCTGGTCGGTGTGACCCACAACTGTGCTATTACCCCTTTGCTTTAGTACAAAAGCAGGAAAGATTTGGGTAGAAACATGCAGCGCTGGCAATTAAAAAAAAATATAAATCAGTATGGAGACTTTTTTTAAACTTCTAAAAGCTGGGTGAGCTTCAAGAACATTAAAGTACAGCCTGTCAGAATTCCCTTTTTGTTGTTTATTGGTAAATAGTTTCTCCACTGGCATCGGGAAGATCCAAACTATTTTTTTATAGCTCATAGGCGGTCTAGCCAATAGAGGATTACATTTACTGACCTTTTATGCTAACAAAAATAAATGTTACTTTGTACTCTTCCACTGTTACAGGCTAATTATAGTTAGTGGCATTGCAATTCTCTTGCTCACCTAAAGTTTTTGCGCAGGTCTTGAAATTCTGAGGCAGGGCTTGTATCAACGAGTCCAGCAGCACTGCTAAAAATACTGCTTGCTGCAGAGTAGGGAAAGGAAATTAAGGTATTTCTTCTAATCACAAGTGAATACATAGAGCTGTGCTTGGAGTTAGGTGCCTGATTCCCACTATTGTGCTTTTTCTCCCTGAACATTAACAGGTTTAATATAGGGNGATATATTATAATAGATACAGTACACGTATATGTATTATATAAAAAAACGCTATATATATTATAATATGTATAAAATTACACATATATATGTATTTTAAATGAACTTTTACATAGATCCATTTTTGCTCAGTCCTACTTTAAAAATGGTTCAGAGAAATCCTGTGCTTGGCTTATTGAAGCTGAGAGACACGTTATGGTATAATTTAATTTATTTTATACAGTTTGGGCTGTATGGGGCATTTTTCTCAAAGCAGATTTTGCCACCAGAAGCTATAAATACAACATATGGTCTGTGTGAAAGGCTTGACAGCTATACTGCTTTTCTTTTAAAAACCCCAACCACTGACTTGAGTATTAAGTTGAAAACTTAATCTGGCACCTTTTGCATCAGCATCTCCCCTGTTAAAGATCCGAGTGAGAAGTGAGCCCATTACCAGTGAGAATGATGAGTCGCTGGA
Organism: Chionis minor; assembly: GCA_013398295.1. Classification (NCBI taxonomy): domain Eukaryota; kingdom Metazoa; phylum Chordata; class Aves; order Charadriiformes; family Chionidae; genus Chionis; species Chionis minor. The sequence goes on from VZSF01001350.1 coordinate 504,618, forward strand.
ACAGACTGCTAAGGGAAGACTTGCTTTTATCAGGCACAAGCTATCAGAGTCTATGCAAAGGCCAAACAGGTGGTGATCTCTCACCGAAGTCTTGGAGGAGGTCAGAACACATGATCTGATGACTCCCTTTCAGGTTTTTATATATGAATTTACTGGCACGTTCAACTATTAGTCCTGTTTAGAAACTTCGTTACTAGCTTTTTTAAATAGCCCAAAAAGTTCTGGCAGAAAATAAATCCGTCTTGATACAGCAAGTGCAAGTTCAAATTCCATGGTGGTAGCTGACTTGATTAATAAAAATAGATGTGAAAGATATAATAGATATGCAACCAATTGTATACGTACTAGCTGCAGTAAAGATTTAACAAGTTTAGCAAAATAAAATCAAATACAACATTACTTTAAGAAAATCTTTAAAAGCCGCTTTTGTAACTTTTCTTTTTAGGAAGTAGATCTAAGAGAGAAGTATTCTATGAATATAGAATGGCAAGTCTTAGTTCTTATGACTGTACTCATAAATGAAAATTTTCATTGCAATATTTGGATCTGCATTTCTGCAAGAAATAATCTAATCCAAGTATTCCATTTGGGATGCTGTGGACTATTATCAGGCATGAAATGGTTTTCTGTTGATTTCATGGCCAAGAGAAATTTTATTCAAATTTCTGCAATGAAGATGGCAGATAAAGCAAACTATTAAATTAAACATAATTATCCCATAGAACTCATGGCTTTCAGCGGTGATTCTAAAGGTGAGTAGCTTAGCAGCATTATAAAAATGTGAAATCCTATTCAGAACAGTATCAGTACTTAAAGGACGTGCTTGTATTAGTTTATCTCCCTGTTTTAGGATATGAAGCTATCTTTCTTTAAGTCCACAGCAATATGTACCATTACGCTGTCTAAACCTTAGTCTCTGCCAAGTTAGTGAAGGACATAGAGCCCAGGGCAAGAGGAGGCAACTCTGAATCCAGAGGTTCTCCTGGTGTCCTCCTTCCCTCTCCTGTGGGATGGTCCAACACAGACTAGTAGTCTGAGCCTGGACTCTCTCCCCCGACCCCACTGAAATGGAGAATTGTAAAATGTGCTTCCTTCATCTTTCTCCACTGCACCCAGGGTAGGTCAGTGAGGAAATCAAAGATTTGAATTTTCCATGTGGTCTGATAGCTTTTTTTTTTTTTCCTGGGACTAGTGCCTTCTTGCCTGTTGGGGTAATCAACAAATATTTAGGCATGAGCAACTATACTGCTGGTGTTTTTGCAGCTTTGTGTCTGGAGCAAGTTGGTAGAATGCATTATATGGCTGGTGTAAGCTGCAGGCTTGGCAGCAGCCTGTGTCAGCATGGTATCCCTCTGAGCCTGCCTTTGTTATGGTCTTTTTTTTTTTTCTGGAGGAAGATTCCTCTGAAATATGGTAGAATCCTAAGTGCGCAACTTTCTTCTTTGCTATTAATAGTATTATTAATGCTATTGTTAATAAATAGTATTGCCTGTATCAGAATCTATAAAAATTATTGCTCAATGTAACTCCCTGCTAATTGGACTTACATTCAGAATGAGTTTCTTATTGTAGGCTATATATGTTTATATATAATAATAATATTTTTTTAGCATAAGAGAATAGATCTAATTTTTCATTTAGATTAGACAAATTGTTTTTGTAAGAATTACTACAAAGACAGTATCAGGAAACTAGCCCTCTTTTTTCTAATTAAGACTTTCTTGCTCTTATTAATACAAGTAAGGTTGCTAAAGTCACTTTGACCAAACGTATATATATTTAAATATTTTAAAGATATTTCAATTGCAATGCTTTAACCAGGTGAAAAGAGTTTGAACATTTGCGTATGAATATATTTGATGAGTGGTTTTTGAGATAGACCCCCAAATATTTCATAACTTTTTGATAACTTCTTGCATATGTGGTATTTTGCCCATATTTATAGCATATTGCTTTTGACCTTGCAGAATAGCAGGTCATTCCACCTAGTATGCTAGTCTGCACACCAACACAAATGTACTGGGGAATGAACTGCAGTGGAAGGTCTTAACATGTGATCATCAAAAATATTCTGCCCAGCCTCAATCAGATCAATTAGATGTATGTGACTGGAATATAAAGACAAGGTGTGCATCAGTAACTGGGGAAGAATCAAAGTATGAGATTTGTTAGTTAAAATCTCTCGTAACCATCTTTGGAAAAGACTGAGCAGAACATACCGAGTGTACCATATTTGAGTGCACCCTCAGCAAGTTTGCCGATGACACCAAGCTCGGTGGCGCGGTTGACACACTGGAGGGAGGGGATGCCATCCAGAGGGACCTGGACAGGCTTGAGAGGTGGGCTAATGCAAAGGGCATGAAGTTCAACCAAGCCAAGTGCAGAGTCCTACACCTGGGACGTGGCAATCCCAGGCATAAATACAGGCTGGGCAGAGAATGGCTGGAGAGCAGCCCTGAGGAGAAGGACTTGGGAGTGCTCATGGATGAGAAGCTCAACGTGAGCCGGCAGTGCGCGCTGGCAGCCCAGAAAGCCAACCGTATCCTGGGTTGCATCAAAAGAAGCGTGGCCAGCAGGGCACGGGAGGTGATTCTCCCCCTCTACTCTGCGCTTGTGAGACCCCACCTGGAGTACTGTGTCCAGCTCTGGAGTCCTCAACATAGAAAGGACATGGAACTGTTGGAACAGGTCCAGCGAAGGGCCACTAAGATGATTAGAGGGATGGAGCACCTCTCCTATGAGGACAGGCTGAGAGAGCTGGGGCTGGTCAGCCTGGAGAAGAGAAGGCTCCGGGGAGACCTGATAGCAGCCTTTCAGTATCTGAAGGGAGCCTACAGGAGAGCTGGAGAGGGACTCTTTGTCAGGAAGTCTAGTGATAGGACAAGGGGTAATGGTTTTAAATTGGAAGAGGGGAGATTTAGATTAGATATTAGGAAGAAGTTCTTTACTGTGAGGGTGGTGAGGCACTGGAACAGGTTACCCAGGGAAGTTGTGGAGGCCCCATGCCTGGAAGTGTTTAAGGCCAGGCTGGATGGGGCTTTGAGCAACCTGCTGTAGTCAGAGGTGTCCCTGCCCATGGCAGGGGGGTTGGAACTTGATGATCTTTAAGGTCCCTTCCAACTCTAACCATTCTATGATTCTATGATACCGCTCTGCTGAGCTATGTAAATTCATAAAAACAGTCTTCTAGATTAAAAAAGAGAATGCCTAGATGGGAGGCAGGTTCTGCAGAAGTGGCTACAAGATGTTAGCCTACAGAGGATAAAAGATGTCAGAACAGCAGAATAAAACCCAAAAATGTCAAAAAGCTTATAATTTGGCACGTAAAGCTTGATTGGGGGGCAAATATAAGGAAGACGGAAACCGGTCTCAACCTCTCTGAGAATGTAATAGTACCAACCGCTTTCATTGAAGGAGAAAATTAATAATGAAAAAAGAACTTTACTCCCTATTGATGTAAACACAAGAAAGAAACATATGTGAAAGAAACATGTGCTGAAGATGCACATGAAGTGCACGAAGATGCATGAACAAAACTGGGACAGGCAAATACATAAGGTGTAGCTAAAAGGGATATTGGAAGAAAGCAAGGAAGAGAAGATTCACAGATTGATGGATTAACAGATAATGCTGAAGTGATTGAAATGTTCTCCAAGATGGTTAATCCAGTCGGTGTAGTTAATAGCCACAATAAAAGCATAAATAGTACTTGTCCTAAACTAGGGGGGAAAAGCCTGTAGGTTGCTTGGATAAGCAACAGATTTTCAATCTGGTGAGGCCTGATGAAATTAATTCTGAGATGCTTATAAAAAAACAAACAAAAAAACCAAAACCAAAACAACACAAAACCCACCCAAACAAAAACTAGCTGAAGCAATCTCAGACCTGATAGTGGAAGGAAGTAGTAGATTCAAAGAAGAATAATGGTGCATACCTCTTCAGTATGGGCTAAGTGGGATGGGATGGAGTGGAAACTGGTGGATTTTAACTTTAGCTCAAATAAAAAATAGCGGAGCAGTGACGAAACACATTTTTAGTGTCTAGAAAAAGAAGTTGAGCAACAGTCAAAACAGACTTATCCAGGATAAATTATTTGAAATCCAGCATTTCTGCTGCTTCTGTGATGGAGTAACAGGTCTTGTGGTGCAGAGAGATGATATAATGGTAATATGTTGATACATTGGAGTCCTTGATATTCACGTGATGTTCTTATTAACAAGCTAGAGAATTATGATCTAGAAACTACTGTACCGTGCAGTGAGTAAAATTAGTTGGAAAACCATCCCCAGAAGGTAAGCAAGGTCAGGTAGCAAGTACTTGGTACAGATTCTACAAGGTCCTGTCCAGCTCAATCTTAATTGATTAACAAACTTTTGTGCTTGTTGAATTGGAGATTACAAGCTGGGAGGGAGGGTAAAAATGCCAGAGAACAGCCATAGAATTTTAAATTATGTTAATAGTTAATGTGAGATTGTATTATATCTTCTAGACCTCCGATTTTTGGGGGGTTTTTTTTGTGACGGAAGTTTGAAAAAATTGGTGCCGGTACTGTCAGCTAAAAAGGAGGCTGAGACAATATGCTCCTAAATAAGTTGGGGACAGAGGGTATGAAAAGACTGCTGGAAAGAGGAAGGAAACATGAGGTAGAATAAATGATCAGTTGATCTAAATTCCATCAAGATTTTGGTTAGATATTTGAGGGAAAATTTCAAGGATTAGGATCGTAAAGCAATGGCATAGACTATCCAGTGATGTTCGTCACTAGAACTCTTTATCTAAACTGTTCTTAAACATCAGGTAGGAGTGACATACTTACTTGATCTCTCCCTGGGCAAGGCAGAACACTGCTAACTGGATGATTTATTTTTTTTTTTCCTTCCAGCCTCTTTTTCTGAGTTTTGTGTTGGTAACTGCTTGGGGAGACGCACCCTCCAGTGCTTCCCCTTTGATCTCAAAGACCACATTTACCAGATACGTAGCACTGGAACTTGTGGTCTGGAACCTCTGTCTTGCTGAAAAGCAGCAGGTGGGCTTGGGAGGACTAAGTACCTCCTTGTTTTCTTAGGCCTACAGCTCTAGTGGATAAATTTAAAAGAATCTCATCGTTTGCACAGAGGGTTGTATGGCACGCTGCAAGAGAGGGGTCATGTCAGCAGCCAAATGTATATCCTCTTGTGTTATATATAACCTTTGCGCACTGCCTGTGACCTAGGCTTGCTTGGCAGGGGACATACTCCAAATCCCAGCAAAATACTTGTATGGATTTAAATTAAATGAGCATCCAGAAAGGGTGGGAAGACTTCTAGTCACAGCCAGAGCAGGCATCCTGTCCCCTTCCTCTGCCACAGCGTGTGTGACAAATAAAGCCTCTGCCAGGAAAGGAGGTAGTAGTTCGCCTGTGTATGTCCATAAAGGATAAAATAGGAGTTTGCTTTTCAGTTTCATTGCTAGATTGTTCTCACAATAGAGTTCACTGTCTCTTTGCTTTGTGTATGCACCATGTCTGAGCTCTGTGGTGCATGCTTGTTAAGAGTAGTAAGAGGGAAACTCAAATACACTCCTTGCTCTCAAATGGTTTATTGTGATGACTCTGGTGTTGCAGGAGACTGACTAACTTTCCAAATCTTTAATTTGCTTTTGGTGTAATCTTTGATAAATGACTTCATAACTTTGTCTTCAGTCTTTTTAGACTTCCTGCACAACAGAAGTAACTTTCTTTAGTGATCCTTGAAATCTGTAGCTAGGCAGATCTGTCAGATTGTGGGATTTTTTTGTCTGAGTTAATTTGACTGTGTCCTACTGCATGATAATGATGTTCCTCTGTGATGCTTACTGTTGGTCAGCCACCATGGAAAGGTAAGTCAGATGAAATTTGTAGTCTGTTCAAGCCTACGGATTTAAATATAGTATCCTCACTGGTGGTGGTGAATCTGATCCATCTGGAAGCTGACTAGTCTCCTTCCACAATGCCAGTTCCGAAACTGGATTCTGTTTCCCATGGTACTCTTATGTAAAGTGAGTGAAAACATCAGTTTTTTTGAGAGTTCACTTCAGAGCAAAAGTATGTTCTGTCCCTTCCAGCCAGTAGGTGGAATGGGTTTAATTACGTATTGTAGGGTGCCCCCTTCAAAAGCCGCATGTAACTCTGCCAGATTGCTAGTTTAGAAAACATTTGTCTGTTAGGGTGTTTTTTGTGGTGTTCAGATACTCTTGCTCTTCTGAATATTGGGAGAGATACTGAAGTAATGACATGATGCACTGAAATGATTAGTCTTATTTACAACTTCTGCTAGCCTACAAAAAGAACTGTACTTGCACAGTATTTATTGTAAACATGTTCTGATGGTGGGTCTGTATCACATATGTGTGGTGAGGCTGGCTGGAGAAGTTAAGGGAGAAGACTTAATCTTGACATGGCAGGGAATGTAAATGTTTTTTGGTGTTTTTTTTTTAAAAAAAACCCCTTAAATTGTCAATAGTCCTTAGATTGTCTTGTTCCCTTGACTCCTCCCTTCTTCAGCCTATTTGCCTCCTTTCTGAAGGCTCCAGTCTGCTTGTTGAGACAGACGAAGGGAAATTTTCTTTTGTCAAGCTTGTCAGCTGCAGAATTGCCTGACCCTGAGAATGTCTTTGATTGGAATAAAGAGTTGCTTGAAAACAGTGGAGGTTCTCAAATTGATGTAAAGTAGGATATCTGGGTCACTTCAAATGCTGTTTCTGTGTTTGGAGCCTTTCCATGGTTTTCCATGCCAGCTTTATGCCCATGCTTCTTGTATGGAAATGAGTTTTGCTTAGTCAACTTTTTTTAATAATTGTTTGGGATAACTTCATCTGTAAATTTATGGGTTTATGTGATTCTACTGAACTGATTTTTCAGGTCATAACTAGGGTTTTTATTTTCAAAACAAGTGAAGAGCGAAGTACACATTTGATAATATTGGCTTGATTGATATTTATTTTTTTAACTGCATTGAAATGCTTTAAACTGAAGAAATTGAACACGAGAGATGAGGAAATGCTTATTATTTATTAACAAGGTAAGCAACTATAGGGTGTGTGTTGGTGGCTTACATAAAAAGAGGTTTCCTGATTTTATTTTTTTTTTTCCATAGGAGCTAATATTTAGAGATCTGTAGAAACCAGAAATGCTTCAGCTCAAATGCATTTTGTAAACAACAGCATCTGTTCTCCTGATCTATCAGTTGCTAAGTCACACGAGCTCTGTTTTAGGATTTTGTTGGGTTTTGTGTTTGGTGTGGGGTTTTTGTGTGGGTTTTTTGTTTTGTTTTTCTTTGCTTCTGCCTGTCTTTTGAGAGGTAATTCTAGAAGTTGGTCACCTCATAGCTGGCGATGATCCTTTCCAGTCTACACTCATGTATTCCAGTTGACACTAGAGTATCTTAAATTATTTTTCTCACTCTGATACCAATAGCGTATGGGTAGCAGCAATCCTTCCCCATTCTGCATTGATTTTGCTAAAAGTTCTGCTCTGCTTTATAACCTGCCAAAAAGCCAACTTATTTCTATTTTAAAAAAAAACCCCAACACTTATAATTTGTTTCCCCCATTTGGTATGTAAATAACTGTCTTCATTTTGGGGTGTTGGCATGCGTTTGGATCCTTTTTGCTCACATACGGAGAAATTTCATGCATCTTGAGGAGAAATGTTCAATCAAAGTGAAAAGCAGTAAGAATTTGGAAAGGTTTAGAAATTAACATATGATATGCAAAGTATTAAGTAAAGGAAAAAAAAAAGGACTCCTAGGTTATGTAGAATAATACATCTTCCATTAGCTTGACCCAAGTACATTGTTTAAAAGGAAATTACATTGTCTTACTGTGACAAATGCAAAGGGAGCATTGAAGAAATACTTGCTGTTTTGTCATCTTACTCTTGACTTTTTCTTGAGGTCAGGGTTTCTTCTTTTAAAATAAACGTAGTGGAAAAGTACTGAATATACCATTCTGGGACAGAAAAATAGTTTTGAAAGCTTGAGTATATTTTTCTGTGGATACTGAGTGTTTAAATTTCCAAAAATACGGTTTGCTGTCAGTATGGTTTTCTATTCCAGTAAGTTGTTTACAGTTTTTGGGGGGGGAGGGAAGCTTAGCGGGCTCTCTAGAAATCAAGTGAAACATGGAAATCTTCACTTGGACCTACACACATGAATTACATCCAAAAAGTTAAGTGGTGGTTTTTCTCTTGTTTACCACTTTCTTGATGTTTCCAGTGACTTTGACTTTTTTTTGTGTGTGTGTGTGTGTTTTCTTTTGGAAAACTTAGGTTAGATTACTGCCAAAAGTTGGGTTGGGAAGGTGAACTGGTTTAGTTCTATTTAAACCTAGTAAGCAATTAACCATTGTTCTTACTCCACCTTTATGTAGAAACCAAACCTGTTCTTTCAAATCATTCTGGGTCAAAAGTATCGGCCAGTGTGGTGTACTAGTGCCCAAACAGTACCCCAAAATACATTGGGCTGGTAAAAATAGAGGTGATGCTAGAACGCATACTGCTACTTATGTCATTTAATCACATACAAGTCTTTCTTCTGTGCAACTACAAGAACTTACTTTCAATCCAGGCACTGTGCTAAAGGAAAGGACAGTGATTCTGAAAATGTGGTTGTTTTTTACTGTAAATTAATTAGAAATTGTAACTTTTCTTCACTTTTCTATGCTTGCTGGAGTAGCAGCAAGATTTTCTCAGTTGCAGGTCTTTCCTGGCAAGTCCTTTGTCTATCTAAATATGTGAGTAGCTCTGCGACCCTAAGTTTTGCAGCTCAAGGTGTAACAATCTTTTAGTTAAATATTCCTCCCTGGGATATTCTTGCATGCTATTGAATTGTTTTTAAACAGTTGTTCTTCTGAAATAGGTATTTTAGTTAAGGATTCCTTAACTCCTAGAGAGTAAACATGGAGTAACATGATATTTGTTCAAAGGAGGAACAAACTTGAAAATGGAAACTTGCTTAAAGCTCTAAAGTCTTTCCTCTGTGCCTTTTTTTTTTTTTTTGAGGAGGAGGGGAACCTCTTTCCTGAAAGATTTTTTTCCATTGCAGCTTGTTGCTGAGCCTCCACTGTTTCTTGTGTTTTGGTGTAACAAAACTCAGCTTTAAAATGCACCCTGTTTGCCAACAGCACATTCCACTCAGATTAAACTATTCGTTTGGATTTTCCATTTATTTAAATTTTAGTTCTAATCTAGATTTGCACTGATCTCCATGTAAAAGAAAGACTGAAAAGAGGAAAAAGCTTTTCTTAAACTATTTCTCTGAATTTCCAATCAATGCTGAGTGCAAACTGATGTCCATTTAACAGTGCTAAATAACTGGCAGCTGCCATGCATGTAACATCTTCTGGAGCTCATCATGTTATGAAGATAAGTCCTTTTCAGGACAAGATTGCTTTAGATATTTGCCCTAACTTCTTACATGTCCATTCTGTCCTTCCTGTTTGTGTTACAGAAAAGGTTTTAGAAGCATTGTAACTTCGCCTAGATTATTTTTTTTAAAAAAGTTGTGTTTATAATAGTTGCTTATATTTACATAGAAATCAATGTATAAATACTGATCTATAAGAGAAGCTTAATTCTGACATTTTTATTGCTACTGTTCTATTCCAGGACACAAGAAAAGAAGCCAAATGGAAATGTTTTTGTCTGGCTTTTAGAAGGCATCCTGGTATCTTGGCTTCTAGTGTTCTGCTTTTCTAACTATTCAGAACATGGCAACTGTGCTTGGCTGATGTTGTCTGGAATCTGTCAGAAGAAGAGTATGTGTAAATTGGGAAGGTCAAGTGTTGCTTCTCTTTTTTTCGTTACTTGCTGTCAGATCTTCCTGTAAAAGGATTCACGGTTTTGGGAGAGGTTTCATTAGGAATGAAAGATACGTTTTTTTAATGCAGATGATACTTTTTGTATTGCACAATGTAAAATGTCTTGAAATTTCAGATTCTAAAGCTAGTAGTTAACTCTTTATAGCTTATGCATTAAATGAATACCTGATATAAAGCATAGACTGTTTTGTGTGGGTTTTTTCGACTTTTTAGGGTTATCTAGTAGGTTTGCTCACACTAGTAAAAGACTTGGGGGAAGTACAGCCTTCATACACTCAGAATTCAGGGTGCAACACGTTACTGTTCAGGACAGTGGAAAATACGGCTGCTTCATGGTGCTTCCAATTCAAAAATTAATTTTATAGTGATACATCCCATGTATGTGGCTTACGCCTGTGTTCCTCCTCTCAGAGCCAGAGGTCTGCATTAGAGGGTTCAGCAGTGCAATGTGTCTCACAGATTTGCATATTTGGGGGGAGGGACAATTCCTGTATCTCAGATCTTCTGGGCTAGGGTAGCCACCTGGCTCAAAAGTAGTTTCTAGTAGTAATAAATCTTCATGCATGTGCATAAAAACATGCTAAGATGATTAAGAAAATCGCACGTGGAAACTGAATGACTTGCTGTTCCCTCAAAAAATAACTGCTAAAAAAAGTACTTGCAAAGATGTCCTGAGACTAAAAAAACACGAAACACTTTACAAAGAATAAATTCAGATTAAAAAAGATAAATTCATCTTCTAAACTAGTTCTTGGTGGGATTGGGAAACTGAGGATTTCTCCAGACATACGCTCACAAATTGTCTGTTTAAAGATGACTTTAGGAATAAATATGTCTTCTGAGATATATCAGATTTTATGCAGGCAGCAGACCAGATGAAGGAATTGTTGAGAAATAACTTGCATATGAAGCAAGGCAAGGAGTTCTTCCTTACAGTTAGTGCGTTCAGTCAGGAAGGAAAGATTGAATTCGGGATTTTAAGTTGTAATATTGATAGACTGCCAAATATATCTGAGGTGACATCTGTACAGTAACAGTGTTATTTAAATAAACAGAAATGACATGAAGGTCAAATACTGGTCAAAAATACAATTATTTTTCCTCAGAAAACTTAATAGCTAACTGTGGATGACAAATTTACTTTAGCTGTAGACTCACATGACTATGGAGGAAGAATTTGGACAGAATGGGCCTTTGAAGTGGACTGTACAATGTCCACACCCCAGAAATAACACTTGAACTTCTTCATGTCGGTTCAGCCAGGCAGCTCATCTTGGTTCAGCTCATGAGAAATTTCTGAGACTCCTTGTAAATGCTTATTATGCAACCTGGCAAGCTTTCTCTGAAGTAAATTGGCAAAATGTAGACATATCCCCAAATCCTTGTAACGCCTCATCTTAATTTCAGGACTAAATGGTGTGCTATCTGGGGACTGTTTGGGCCTGTTGTTACCTGGATGCCTCAGCGCTTACCTCTCGATAAACCAGACTAATGCTGCAAATCCATCAATGCAGCAATGGCAACTGTCTTTTTCAGTGCCAGCCCCATTTAACCCCAGTTTGTTACGGCCTGTTTCAGTTGGCAGTTGTAACCGTGTTTGCACTTTATTCAGGGATGCTGGGATGGGAGGGCCAAAGCAGTATGTTTCAGTGAAAGTCTCCTACTTTGTGCTGAAGATACGGCTTTGGTGCAAACTTATCCCAGGTCATCCTTTGCTAATATAGCTTGTGTGGGTCTGCCCTGTGGATGAAGTCTGGTCTGTATGTGGAGATCCGGCAGCAGTAATACTTTGCATCTCTTATTTCCTATTTGCACACAGAAGTTGGCAGAAAGATGCCTTGGTTGGGAGATCAAGTGGGCAGGATGCCAGAGTGGTAATCTGACAGACTGACCTTCGCTGTGTTCTCCCAGTTTTCTCGTGCAGCAGCTGTCCGGCCAAAGCAGAAATCTGTCTGGCCACGCTGGTACTTGGCACTGTCTGGAATGGCTTAGAACTTGCCTCGGTGTACTTGCTAAATAGCTTGTTATTGTGGAGGGATGGGCTAAAGAGAAAGACGTTCTTTCTTCTGGGGTACTACAAAACATTTTCTAGATTTGCCAAGTAAATATGCTGTCGGTTAACCCCTTGGATGTAACAGTCTTACCTTGGCGGCACTAGCGCTGAACTGAATGGAACTATATAGGGTCGAGCATAGGCTTTCACAGGGGGCTTTGCTCTACCTTGCTGTCTAGAGCTGGGCAAATTTGGAACCGAAACAAATTTCCTGTCCTTTGCTGATGGTGAAAGTAGTTCATTTGATGCCAGTTCTGTTAGGACACTAACTGGGTATGCTATCATTTTTCCAAAAGACTATGTATTTGAATTATATTACAAAAACCCTCAGAATTTATTTTCTTTAAATGTAGTTGGTTTAGACAGCTATAAGGAGATACTTTCTTGATTCTATAACAAACATACATACAAATCTGTATAATCATGCGTTTTCATAACTTCAGCAGCAAAACGAATACTAATCTTCAAATGCTTCCTCTAATAATATTTGAATATTTGTTTACAAATAACTGATTAGACAATCTGACTAGATAGGAATTGTAAAAAGCATTGAGTTTCTTTGTTGTCCAAAATTTCCAAGAAACGTAAATGGAAAACAAATTGGAAAAAGCACCTGCTGTAAGTTGTTATTAAGTATATGCAATGTGGTAAGAGGCACGCAATTTAACAAAGAACTAACTCTAAATTCTTAAGCCAAGCATTATTTATTTAATTTTGAAATAGTATGGAGGGATTTCACTAGGGATAAAATTATGTGCAATATCGTCTCCTTCAGAGGAGCCAGGGATAATATAATAGCCTCATTTGAGACACAGTTCCTCTATCTGGTGCAACAATAGGATTCTGATGCTCCCTGAAATCAAGCACTCCATCTCTTAACGATTAAGACAGTCATAATGTGGATAATAGAATGTGTAAACTACTTATCTTCAAAACGAGTGATACCTCTTATGTAGTTTGTGCTTCTGAGTATTGAACTCTATTTTGGGAAGTATAGAACCCAGAGACTTTGAGAAGCAAGGGGAAGCTTGTTCTAAGAAGCTACTGGAATTAACAATTCTGAAGGTTAGAATTAATAACGGATTGAACCAGCATGCTGTATAAATATTCTGCTGCAACAATCTGATTATTATAAGCAAACATAGGAGAGAAACAGCTATTACATCGTTGTGGCAGTTACTTTCCTTCACTTAATTAGATAGGATAATGACTCTTCACAGAGTATGCCGAGCTGGAAATCCAGAGTCATCTGCACGATACTGTCCTAAAGGGGATACTGTCATTATTGAAGCAAATTATAAAGCTCTAGAAGTGTCTTACAACAATAATTTCTATTTCTCTCTTGTGGTGGAAATAAGTCTAGGAAATGTGTGGGGCAGGTTATTTAATAAAGAATGGATTCCCCACCCCGTGCCTGCCTTGGCTCTCTATTTCAACTAGTTCTTTGGTGTGTTTTTAGAGAGCAAAGTTTAGAATTTGCTGGGATATCAGTGTTTGCTTGCTTGTTTTAAAGATGATTAGCATATCAAAATAAAATCTTTCTGTGAAAATGTACTGCTTTTGACAAAGTGCTGGCAGGGGAAGGCTTCCTCAATAATGAGTGACAGTCCCATGAAGACTTGACAGAAAAATAGGCTTAGAATAGCCAAAAACTATGAGCATGAAGGTTTCACATTCCAGTCTGCTTTGCCCCTCTCAGATCAGTGACTTGAGAGGGCAGTGAGTAGACAAAGTAGATCTTCTCAAGCAGTAGAAACTGCATGTTTTTCTTTAAGTAGTAATTATCTTGGAACATTTGCCATGGATGTATGAGTTTCCCATTAAAGTGCAAGTAGGATCTGGACTGAACTGGAATTTGAAACCTGGTCTGCCTCATCTTAAATAAGAGACCTAACTTGGTCCTGAAGGTCTTGTTTATTGACAGGATGTCACATGGAGAAATAAGTACCCGAGGTCTTAAAACTTCCTTAAGTTAGGAAAAAAAAAATACTGTTGTCCAGCTGCTGTGAAATTAATTTGTCTCAGTGGAAAAATGCTTTATATTAAAGCCAAAGTGGTGAGGAAATTTTTAAGGCCCTCTGAGGTAGGGTGAGGGATTTTACCCAAGTAGTTGTAATACAGTTTTTAGATTAATGAGGTTAGCTGGACAAGGATTTTAGTGAAGATTGAAACACGCTAAAATATTTTTGCCAATAATAGTATTCAGTATTTATCTCCTGTTTTTACAACACTTCTAAATATGTTAACTCCAGAAAACTAGGATGAAGTATGCGTTTATATGGCTTGTTTAAAGTTCAGCTACTGGGATCTTTATTTGCAGGGGACGGGCAGTAACATATGTTGTGGTACAGAAACAGGTCAGAATTTTCTTGTACCACAAGGGCAAAGCATTTATTCTTTATTCAGATGAAAAGTTTGTATCCCTATGTCCCTTATTATGACATCAAACAAATCTGTTTCATTAGAAGATTGTTGTGGATGGCTTTTCGGCTCTGTTTGTTTTCTTGAAGATTTAAATTTTGAACTGGAGTAGCTGTCTTAGCAGTAGTGTTTTGGTCACCTACTGTTGCATTTGCAATGGGAACTGTTTACTGAGGGTAGTTAACATTACCTTCTGATGATTATTACCGTCTGATGATCAAAGAATTATGGATGAAAAATAAGCCAGCAGGTACTTCATTAAAAATGTTGTGTACAACAGACATCCTGAAAAAACTCACAACTGCTTAATGTCATTACTGGGAGCAGCCCAGAATTAATAGGAGTGCTCACGCGTGGTAAAGTGAAGCATACACGTGTGTGCAGGATTGAGGCTGCACGCTCACTGGTTTGTCCAAAAGCATCTTGATACCTTGCTGCAGGATTCCATTTCAAAACATTATTAGGACTTCCTTTTATTAAGAACAATTGTGTGTTTCCTCTTACAGGTTTCAGGTTTCCTGGACCTTTGTGGCCACAAGGTTTGTGATCACTATGCCAAGCTGATAGTCATGGTTATCTCTTAATCTGAGAAGTTACATTGTAAGCAGAGGGATGTAGGAAGGAGGTTTTGGATGTGCCGTATTAACCCTGGAAGCACAGCCCTGCTATTTGTGTGGTGGTGTACCTTTTAGCAGGGCATAGGAGGTTAAATGTAATGTTACATGAATGCAGCTGCAGTATTTTCAGGAGCAAACTGGCTCACTGATTGCAGGCTACCAGGTGTGCCAGTTACCATAGCACTAAATACATAAAGTCCGTGCCAGCACTTACAGTTAAATCAGCTTAAGCAAACTCTTGCTTACTTGAGCATGCTTCAGAGAATTCCACATGGAAAAAGGATATGATAGCAGGTAGCAGTCTTGAGATGACAACCTGCTCCAGTTCAGCTCTGCCAGGCTTCCTGGAGACAGGAATAGCAGTTTTTTAGATCCCCAGCTGTACTGGAGCAAACCATTTTCTTCAGATAGTACCCATATCCTTTTGTTTCTTACCCAGGTTTGTTTTAACATGTAGGTGATCTAAATGAACTGAAGCTGATGCACTCGCTGCCAAAAGATGTAATGAATTTGAAGGAACACTTGGGGGAGACTTCATGTCTCATGTTTTATTTCCAGTTTTTGATTTGTTTGGAATAACATCACTGTGAATTGAGATCTATTACTCTAAAACTCTTCAAAAATGAAACTTTTGTCCCTCACTTACTGTCTTGTGCTATTTCTGATTACAGAAAAGTAACCTGAAAGCTTCTTGAAATGGGGCATATTTTTAGGTATTTTTTGTTGGTGATGATATCCTACTAGTTTTCTTTAAAAATGATACGGTTCTACCTGACTGACTTCTCTACCTAGACATGAAAGCAATGACAAGTGATACTGTTGTGGGGGAGGGAAAAGAGGAGCACGCATGAATAAGTTTGTGATAGCAGGTGAACTAGATAGTTGTAGCACTTAATATAGTGCTGAGCATTCAGTAAATATATTCAAGTTGCATGCCTATTTCTATTTTAATTCCTGACTTTCAGTATCTGTTTTATAAGGAATTTATCTTAAACTGAAAATTCCCAGATGTGATTTCTGTAGTGTTAATCAAGACTTTGTATCAATATGTCCTTAAAAAACAAAACCGAAAGAACATATAGCAAGAATTCACTACTTGTAAACACAGAAGACATACATTCTCACATATTAAAAAAAAACACCCTGAACTAACCAAACAACAAAAAATACTACCCAACTATAGATTGTTTTAATAGTTGAAACAGTTGGGGTCAAGAAGCTGAGGTTTGTGAAGGAAATCAGTCTTCTGACTATGTGTGATGGCGTCTTCTGTTGCTAGCCACAGCACAGACTTTCCCTGATCTAATCAGGAAATACTAGCATAGATACTTGAAAATATTAGCCTAATCAGTCTGTTTCCTTTTCCTGAAGGATCTAGCAAGAGAGGGAAATGAAATTGTCAGAGAACTTAGGTGAATAACTCCTAACTTTAATTATGAGCTTGTCAATGAAGAATTTCAAATTAGCATATGTCAGCTAACTAATTTTCTAAGCTGAGAGATCACAAAAGAGTAGATTCTAGTTGGGGGGAGAGGGCTGACATGTAATGTTTTAGGGCTTTTTAGCTCATATTAAACAAAATTTAACCAATGAATGTGTTTAAGCTATCTCTAGAATAAGATATTTTTTTTTCCTGCTGAACCATTTAATCTGTAAAATCACGTGTTGCATGGTAGTGTTGCTGTTTGCTGCGCTTTTTTCCCTATTACAAGCAGAGTAAAACTGCTGCGCTGTCTGGGCTGAGTTTTGGAAAAATCTATTTAAACACTGTTAATTGTCCACTGTTATAAAGAAAGATGGTGGAAAAGATAATTCTTTGTCATTGGCAGTCTACGCTTGCTAGAAGAAACTACATTATTTGCTCTGTGGCTGTGGTCTATTACACAGGACTTGCTCAGGCATGCACAAAGGGACCCTGCACAGTGGAACTTCCTGGCTGCTGTGCTGCATTTAGGTTCTCTCCTGCTGTATGACTTGACGGCAAGGCCTCCTCCAGCTGGAATGGTGCTCTACTTGGTTCAGCCCTGGCTGTAGCAATGACCCAACAGACTGTATACATACCCACAGTTTTACTATGAGGCTCTAATGCATCAGAACCTAGGTCGCCTTTCTAATTAAATAAGAAGGGTTAAAAAAAAAACTGTTGGAGCTTGTGGCCTCTTAGATGAAAATACTCTTCGAATTGTTTCAACTCCCTTACTTTATGTATGCAACTGGAGTTGTTACACAGCTTTTATCTTTGAGGAGTTTTTATACGCAATACTGTACTACTTCTTACAGCTCTGGGTATGCACTGGATAGCCTTCTAGAGATAATTTGAATGGTAATTCAGACACTTTGTGTACATTTAGATCATGATTGTGACAGAGCTGACTACGCAGTATTTTCATTGACTGGTTTGTTCCTGCTTTGTTTGTGACGCATAGCTCACAGTAGCAATGTAAGAGGTGAGGTTCTGCAACAGATGGCACTGTAGGGAAGAGGTAGCCCTCACAGAAAGTTTTCCCTATAGTCAAATGTAAACTTAAAAGTTGGAATCACCTAGGTAGACTCAACCTCTGGTAGTTTCTACCATCAGAATGCTTTGCTTTTCAAACTTGATGTTTTTATAGCACAGAGTTGTTTGTGGTGGGGTTTTTTTGGTTGCTTGGTTGGGTTTTTTGTTTGTTTGGTTTTTGTTTTGTTTTTAAATTAAGATATCTTAAGATTTGTGTCACTCATGGTCAGCAACATGGGGATTCCCGTGTCCTGTATGATAACTGTTCAGCAAGACAAAGGTCCTGGTTTTCACTAAGTCACTGAAGGACAATTCTGCAGTCCAAAGAGCGTAGCTGAGTTCAGAAAGCTTGTGTTTGTGCTCCAACTCAGAGCTTCAAAACTCTGGATCCATCTAACTCTGTAGGTAATGTCAGTGAGCAGCTAGGTAGAACCTCATCAGATGTTCAGCCATGAGTAAGACTGTGTCACTTTTCAAAGTGGGCAATAGTTCCACAGCTATGCTCAAGCTCACTCTGGATCCAGAGATTAAATGTTTCCTTCTCTATCTCCTTTTAGAGCTCACAGAAGAACATGGTGTTCTCAGAATATGTTTATTGAAGACCTATCAGATGGGCTTTGCACGAAACAAACCAGAGCTACCCCTCCCACTCCTGAGTAATAGCTTAGTGGTTAGAGCATTCCCAAAGAGTGAGGACTCTAAGTTCAGCACCTTTTCTGCCTGAGGTGATTCAAAGTCCTGCCTCTTACATGCCTAGGCTGTCAAGATGAGAGGATTGGACTAGCTTTTGCTCTCATTTCTGGGCCAGTGAACACCTTAAGGATTGCATGTAAAGCAGGACTAGTGCAGTTGGAAGTGCTGACAGTGTTGCCATCATTAAATAGCTTAACTTTGTTGTTTAGGGAGGAGAAGCTGAAATCACCTCAGGCTTATTAATGACTTGAACTTGGCCTCTATCTTAAGTGATCTAGCTGCTGAGGTGAGAGTGCTAGTCTCTGGGCTTGAGGCTGTGGTCTTTCATAGATGTAGGCACCATTTGGTGGTGGGCAGAAAGCTCTAACACAGCGAGAGATGAGACTGAAGATGCACTCCTGTCTTCCGTGCTTTCTGTTGGCTAATTTAGGTGGTTTCCAACTTGACTTGCTGTTTTTTGTGAATGCTAGGTAAGGTGCATTACCCTCCTCAATTTTTATAAACTATAATAAATATAATGTTTATGTTCCTTGGTTATAGAATGAAGTGTGATCTTTTTATGAGATCCAGACACTGAGAAAGTGTTGTCTTGAGCATCACTGGACTTGTCTCAACAGTGTAAAATTTGACCTTCCACTAAGATACCTCTTCCTTTAAATACTATTTAAAGGCTTCTGCGCTAGATAGCTAAACTGCCTTTGGTGTTAGCCTGTTCCTGTGGTGAGAATGAATATGAAACTTCCGGCTCACAAGCATTTCAAAAGGCAGTTAAAGAGCAGATGTTTTGCAATTTGTTTCTTGCACCTGTTTGTAGTACATAGTCGGTACATAATGTATAAGGACATTTTTTTTTTCCCCCTAGTACAAGTAAGCATGTTTTTCTTCAGTGATGGTCCTTTCCAAAGACTTGAGAGCTCTTTTCTTCCCAGTAATCTCCAGACTTCCTCTACTTCACATCCCCTCACACTTGAGGGCACTGTAGGTTCACTCTTCCTTTACACTTGAGCGGCTCTACAAGTTCTTAGTGGAGGTTTGAACCAGAACTAGGTGTCTCTTTTTGTGCGTTTTCTCCTTATTTATCTTTAGTATTGGAGAAAAATGTTTTTGATCTAGAAGTTTCCATTAAAGGAAAAGAATAACAGTTCTTTAAAATATCAGTGTTCTTTGTATAAGACTTTGTTTGGCACCTGGAAAGGAAATAATTGGTCTCAGGTGGACTTGCCTTGCTTTCAAAACCCAAGTGCAACAAGATGTGTGTAACCTGCACTACAGCAGCTAAGTGGCTGAAACAGGGTTATGGAACCAGCAGGACGGTGGAGGAAGAGCAAAACAGTGTCACCAAGTACTGTACATTGTGCTGGATTTAATATAGGGATAAGCTTAAACTCTTCTTGAAGAGCAATGTGTGCTCTTGTTGCTATTTAAGTTTTCCCATGCCAAGCCTTTTCACTTGACTGTACTATACAGGAACTAGATCATTACCATTAAAAGAACCTGAAGTTCTTCCAAGTTTATATTCAAGCCAAATGAAGTCAGCCTCTCGCAAACATGCAACTAGATGACATAATAGCATATATTAAATGTGCAGAGGCCTTTTTGTTTCCCCATCCCCTAATTATATCAAACAATAGGAGATGAAATACATGCCTCTTTAGTGACACTGTGCCTCAACTCTGTTTAATAGAACTTCATTCAAACATAGGCCTGTGTGCAGTTGAATCTTGTTCATGGTGGATGGCCCTGAGCATCCAGAAACACCAGAGGTTCTGTGAACAGTCCTGTGAAAATCTGCAACCTGAAGAGCAACTGAATCTTTCTCTGTGACTGAACTCACAGGGTATGCTGCAACACTTCCCTTTTTGTGCTCCGGCCTTCTGATGACTGCATGTGAACTAATTAGCATGAACTTCTGAGTAAAAACTGTAAAAATCAGTAAAAACTGACTTGTCTTACTTGCTGTGTAAAACATGTCAAGCAGGGAGCATACTGTCAGTTGCTGTGGCTGAAGTGACAAGATTTAACTCACGAGACTGTGGTAAATTGTTCGCAGTTGTGTGAACAGCACTTGTTAATGTGTACTTTACCTTCTGTGTTATAGCATGCCTGCATGCTAAGGCGTATATTCCATCATTTTCAAAGAAAATTTTTCTTAAAAGATTCTGGAAAGGAAGGAAATGTAGCTAATGCCAAACATGAAGTGGTGCTGTAGACAATTATTGGTTTAATCTATTGGCAGTAGATTAAAGAAGATGGCAGATGATGGCCCCGTCTTTCCCTGTTTTCCCACAAGACAGGGCTCATAGTTTTCCCCCCACCTCCCCCAAGTGACATGAATTCACAATTCCTGGGGTGACTGTTTAGTGACCTCCTAGTTGTGAAAGCTTTTATGAACGTCAGAAGCCTAGAGTTATAAATATGGAACGTCAAAATGGTGTGGGGTTTTTTCGTGTGGTTGGTTTTTGTTTCTGTAATAGCTAGCATAAAACTGAAGGTTGGGCGGTTGTCAGGTTAGCAGGCTTCCTTTGCAGTGATTCCTTCCCTCTTCGGTGAAGTTCTAATTTTCAAAATATCAAATGGAGAAACAAGCAACAAAAACAAAGGAAAACAAAACCTGGGAGCTTTCCTTTTAAGATTAAGTTATCGGTGTCCTTGAAAGGAGGGACAGACTCCATTCAGTTCTTTACTGTGGGTTATTACACCTCCTGTGTGGAAACAGGGGAAGTAGCAGTTTGTGCAAAGTGGAATCTAGTGAGACTGCTTGTGTGATGATCCACTGCTAGTGCTTGATTTCTGCCTGCTGGATATCTCCCCAGCCTAAACTATGTATGTTTATTAAACTAATCTGTCCCACAGTGGCTTGTTCCATTGTGGGCCTAAGATCTCACTCAGCCAGGCCTTCTAGGTTGTTAGAGCCAGTTGGTTCGGAAAGCGGTGATTTATGGAGGCTTGAGTGAGTACAGTTAGACCTGCACCTGGGCCAAGCAGAGTCCAGGAACAGCAGAGATGTAAAGAAAGAGTAACAAGCCCTTTGGGCTCCTACAGTTTGCGTTGTCCAAGTGCTTGTTTGTAAGCTTTAACTTTTAGAAGAATTACATTATAAACTGAAGGGGAAAATAGACACTTAACTCTGGTATTAGGCTTTCATAGAATGAGGAGATGGTAGAATGAGGAGATGGTCCAAGCTCTAACAAACCCATTGCTTCTACTAATTTTTTTTTTCTTCCTTTTTAGGGTAGAAGAATTTGAGATGTGGTTTTCAGTTAATGACAGTCTAGCAGTTTGTACTTCTGGCTCAAGATCCAGCCTCTCGGAGGACTGAGGCTTTTAAGCTCGCTGCTTCATGTGAGATTGGAGCCAGGCAGAGAGCCTTGTCCAGGAGTGCTGGTGGAACAGTGCTCAGAAGTGAGCAGGGGTTGAAATACATGCTGTTTGCCTTCTATGAAGGCAGAGCTGAAGTCTAGTTACTGTTTCTGGAGTGGGGGAGAGAGAGGTATAGGTTGGTGAGGAGGATCAACACAGTAGACTGTGAAGTTAGGAAGATTCTTCTGAAGCTTGTTCAGTG
This sequence comes from Chionis minor, assembly GCA_013398295.1. Classification (NCBI taxonomy): domain Eukaryota; kingdom Metazoa; phylum Chordata; class Aves; order Charadriiformes; family Chionidae; genus Chionis; species Chionis minor. The sequence goes on from VZSF01001350.1 coordinate 526,295, forward strand.
TTATCTCTCCTTCACTGGTACACCTGGGGAAAAGAAAATTCTGTACTCCATAAAGGTTTTGAGAACATAAAGCTTTGACAATATATTCAAAACTAAGCAGTATTTTTCAGTAAATCAGAGCTTTGTGGGGCAGTAGGGAAAGGTATGAGGAAAAAGTATAGCCAACAGTAACGCAATAAATATTGCTTTAGAATTTAGGCACCCTCTGGATGATTGTTTGGTGTTCTAGTCCTTGAAAAGTGCCCCATGGAATATCCAGATTTCTGTAGAAAAGGTTTTTGAAACCTTTTTGCCTGTTTTAATTTTTTTAATAGTCTGATTACCAAATGGCAGGGAGAAAGAAGTTCATCCAGTGTTAGATTGTTGAGACAACCAAGTAGTGAATCATAACCCTATTTTGTACCAGCTGCCAAATAAAATCATATCATTGGAATGAAGTAGCATATATATTCTGCTAAGGCACAAGAATACTTGGCAGTTAGCAATCGATCATTTCACAAAGCTCTATAGCCTGCGAATGTAAAGGAAGAGTGGAACCTGCAAATGTTAGACTGGCAGGATCTGGAAATCAAAGCAACATGGATGGTAAAATCCATTCAATAAATGTCTTTATGCCTAGGCTAACTACAGATTTTTAACTAGTGGGTTTTTTTGCAAATTCTCTATGTCCATGTTAATTAAACTTGTGTATTATTGTTGTAGGCTGTTTTACGCTATTCCTACACCACTGAACTCATCAACGTTTTACCTATAAATTTTCTTTGAGGTAGACCGTCTCTGGTGTCCGATTTGCAGATTCCATTTTCTGTCTCAGCAGTCTGACCAAATTCGTGTCTGCACTTGATGACTATCATAGTTAGCATATCCTAAACCGAACTCCTTTCAGCCTTTCCCTTCCTTAATCAAGTCTTCTCATTGCTCTTGCTTACAACTTTGCCATCATCTCACTGTTTTCCTACAGTATCTCATGCTGCCAAATGATGTGTCATGAAATGAACACATTGGGTTTTAAACATCTGTTCAGTTCCACCGGTACTTACTACACGAAGCTATTGATCTCTGTATTGACTGTACAGACAGGATCTGTCTAACTTTGTGTGCCTATAAAGCACATATCATATCGGGCCTGTATCAGTAACTGTCCTTCCAGCTTGCATCATGCAGGATGCAGGGCTGCAGTAACGCATCCCTCTGACGCACGATAGAAGAAGGTACTGCTGAGGCAGGACGTGGGGGCGGGAGTGGTGAGGAAATAAAGCAAACAATGTTTAACTGTCTGAAATCCCAAATGAAAGAAGAACTGTCAGGCTGTGGGAAGTCACAATTTCGTGTTGCAGCTCCTTGACAGAGTATGACAGCTTAGTAGCATCTACATAAATCTAAGCTACAGCTCTATGAGCTGAAAGTAGGTAAGTGTAGTAATGTGCTTGGTTTTGGCTTTTTTTTCCTTCTAGGTTACTTTGACGTGTTTTTTCAAGATGCCTGTGCAGAGGCTTTCTGCAATAGTTTTCCATTGCTTACTGGTGAACCAAAGGAAAAGCCCTTCATAGCATGACTGAACTGTGTATTGTGTTACCACTAGAATAATATTCAAAACTTCCGGTTTGAGTCTGTCTGTCCACAGATGACAGTCCCTGTCCTGGAATTCTTCTTAAAGGTGCTAAGTTCCTCTAACAATCTCAAAACTGATTTAAAGATTAAAATCTTCTCTGAACTTACAAAGTAATATAAATTTTACAAATAGACAACTCTAATAGAATAAGTTTGATTTCTTCCTATGAGATTAACACTGGGATTGTGGTTATTTTGTTGTTTGGTCATTGTATTTGCAAAGTTTTACAGTAAATCTATGAGCTTGTTGGCTTCAAATTCTGCTAATCAAAGCTATTGTAAGTAGCCTTTAAGATCATATCTTAACTACTGAAGCCTTTGCCAAATTGGTGTTACATTCACATTCATGTGTCCTTCTGTTGAAAGGTACTTTATATGTTGGTTTATTGTAAGGAGGGGACGGAAATATAATCGAGACTTTGATCTCTCAAGGACTTAGCACGTGAGTGTTCTGACTTCTCAAGACTCCTTACTAAGAAATGTTCCTCTGGCACTTCTCCATAAAATGTACCTTCTGCTTCTTTAGTAATATTGAAATGGGCATAACAGTTCTGGGACTGGCCTGGGAGCACAGATGAGTTCTGGGACTGGCCTTGCCACTCTCCGGTTTGCTTGGGTGTCTTACAGCCCCATTGCAGTTTGCTTACCTGTTAAATGGAAATAATGCTCTTGGAACTTTACAGTAATTTTAAGTTATGTGGAAAGCTGCTAGAATAAAGTTATAGACGTATGTTTAGTTGAAGTTGTAATACTGCCAGTTAACTTTTATAGACTACTGCACTTTAGAAAACTCCTATAGTATGACATATTAATATGAAGAAAATTATATATGGATAGAATATGGTGGAAGTTATCTCACCTAAGAGAGGTAATAATTTCTTTTGATACTGTGAACAGGCAACCAACAGTGCTGCTGTTTGCTTTTTAATTTCATTTTATTGCCATTTCACTTCACTTTTAATTTGCTTTAATTCAGAAGCGGATAAACATGTTCAAACTTTCCAGAAAACTGAACTTAAGTAGGGGAGAGAAATAGAGCATGAGTAATAGAAGGAAGTGAATATAACTGTTTTACAGTCCTTGCATCCACACATGCTTGCATTTTCTTTCCTTAGAGTCCTAAAACATTTGAATTTGAGGGTAGGGTAGATATTCTCATCAAGACACTGAGTTTGGGTTTTGGTTTTTTCCTGGCCATTGAAATGTAGCTAGCTGTGAGAAATGAGGAAGCTGTTTAGCAGAACACAGCAGTGCTGCACAGTATATCAGGATACAAAGAACATACTGAAAGTACAAGGAAAAGCAGGATTTGGCCCAAACTGTGATCTGGCCAGAAGGCTTGGGCTTAACTTAAGAATAGTGCTTGAAAACAAGAAGAGCCAACTCACTGCTTGTCTCAGGATGTTTGCCAGTCTCTTCAGCTTAGAAATCAGTAACGGGCTGTACTGAAAGCATTCCTTTAAAATGGTGGTGACCTTTGGAGCCAGGCTAGATTGGCGTACCTTATGCTAGCACAACCTCAGCACAATTGCAAGATAAGTAAGGCTTGTATGTTAGGCCTTTGTATATTTGAAGGTCATATTCTAATAAACATGCTCTGCTTGCATATTTCTTCTGCCATCTTACACATCAAATTGCAAAGTGAGGCTAACAGGAAGAAGAAAACAGATTGCAAGATGATGGCATTCTCCACCTATGATTGCAAAGCTGACCTTCTAAAAGCTGTAAAATCAAGCTATGTTAGTCATACCTTTTTGGGAAGGTAGATACAAAATAGTAGTTAATTTCCGCAGCTGCTTGCAGGAGTTCCAGTGTTCAGTTTGAGGACGGGAGGACAAATCTAAGCCATGTTTTCACTTACATAGATGTTTTCTCTTACGAAATTCACATGTACTTAATGTAGGGTGCCAGGCTGATTACTGCAGCTGTTTAAAATAGAAAAGCAGATGGAACAAACAGAAAGATTTACCACACAGCTTGATCTCTTCCCCTGAAGCAGCCATTCATCAGCAGCGCTGCTGAGACAAACAGCAAAATGAGTTTCCCTTCGGAGCTGCGATTGGGCTTCCAGAGATGGCAGAGTTGCACAACAGCCTCGGGATTGGCCAGGCGGGAACACACCTCTGAAATCTGTTTATTTCCTAAAAATAAGATACAGTCTTTTACATTTCATCTAAAGATCTTTTATCTTGCATTTAATACCCAAATAAACTTGAGCAAAGATAGTTAACCTGTTTGGAACAGCTGTAGTACTTGAGCGAAATAGTGGAATGAATTCAGGTTTTTGGGAGTTTTGTAGTGGTTGCTTTTTTTTTTTTCTCTCCTGAGTACAAGGAGGGCTATGTGAGTTGCCTAGATCTGTTGTTTGTGTTTTTCTGGGTGGGTATATGTGATATTGAAGAACTTTCTTGCATCTTAACTTGAGCTGAAAGTTGTTTTTCAGATTTTATAATGTACTGACCATCTTACACTGAATGTAGTTATACTTTTAAAGCTGTTTTTATGTTTGCCCTGTAAAATTTTGTTTACGTTTGCAATAGTGTCTTTAATTTTTTTAAAAAATATCAAGTAACTATTCCTGACTGTGTTTTAGTGAGCTGCTATGGCTTCTTTTTTTTTTTTTATCTAAATCAATTTAAATAGAGCTGGAATTGTCTTGGATTTTTTTTTAAGTTAAGGACTTAAAAATGTTGTGAAGTCCTATGTAAAATAACTTCAGACCATAACTGAATGAGAGATTTGATCAGCTGCAATGAATGTTCCAGCTGAGTAAGTATCTGGCATAACTGAATACATCAGAACTCATTAACCTACTTCCTCTTTAAAAAAAAAAAAAAAATCCAAGGGAAGAAAATTATATGGAAAATACATGCAACTTTTGTTGTGGTTCAAATGAGATGCATACAGAACCAGAAGGCTGTGAAAAGCTAGTTTGTGAAGCAGGAACTTGTGGGGGTTGTTTTATCAAGTAACAAAGGTTTTGACAAGCACTAAACACAGGAATATTGACTATAGGCGTTATTGCCTTCAGGAAGAAGAGGCAAAGATACATAGGAGAATGAGAAGGGAAATGGATCAGAGGGAGGATTAAAGGCAAGAGAAGCTGACTACCAGAAAGCTCTTATGAACAAAGTTCAGCCTTTTTCTCCCCTGAATAATTGTTTTTGCTTATGATATGCTTAATTATGGATAAAGTCAGTAGCTGGTAATGCTTAGGTTGCCAGTCAGCTTTTGAATCAACGCCTGTGTTTTCTTCGTTTATATAGAATTAACGTTTCAATATTTTCAAAAGACTAGCCTTGCTGTATTATTGGTGTTTCTTAACCAACATTAAATGTTTCATTCTTAAATCTTTGTACCCTCAGTGATGGTTTTATAAGCTTTCACATCATCCCATTAGAATTTCTTGCTCTTTGGAGTGAAGTGATGAGGAAATAACACCTGCACTTACAGAGGAATTACCAGCAACTGATATTTTAAATTCTCCGATGCACAAGTCTCTTTATTTTGTTTGTTTAAATTCTTAACCCAGAAATGTGTCTGAGAAAAGCCTTCCTCAGAAGGTAACAAAAAAAAAAAAATATTGTAATTCAACAGCTGCAAATGGGGGAGTAGAATGGCAATGGTATTGTTGATCTCTGAATATTTTTTTTTTGTAAGTTATAAACTATATGACAAGCAAAGGTGGCTTTTGCTGTAGAGAAAAAAATTTCCTGTTGGATAGGAATGGGAGGGCTCACAACCTCCTATCTCCTATGTTAATTTTAATAACTGGTGACTGGAATATTTTTAAATTAGTGTAGCTAAGGATAGCTGTGTAAAGGAGGGAAGCTTGTTCACTGATGCAGAGGTTGCCGGAGACCTGCTTAAAGAAAGACCGAAGACCTCTGTCTACTTCCCCCAGCCCTAGTTTTCTTTTGTAAACTGTAGGAAGTCCTGAGAAGAACCTTTTATATCTATGCCTTGGGGCTGATAGAACAGTTTAGGGTTTCCTTGGCTTACCAGCATTATGCTTGCATAACCTGAGACTTAGTAAGCCTATGTTGAACGGTGCAGGCCTTAATGCAAAGCTCTCCCCTTTACATCAGTTTTGTTGCTGTTTAGCCTCTCTGCAGAATAAAGGATTCATCCCTTCCCTTTCTCAGGGGGGGCGGAAGCTAGCGAGGGAATTCTGAGAGTTCTTATCTTGTTGTCTTAAGTGACACTCTCTTAGCCTCCTAAAATATTTGCTGATAATAAGTTGGCTAGTAAAACTGGAAGCTGGTAGCAGAGCGCTTCAAAAAGTGTGATTGGATAGCAGATGGTGTTCCTTACTGACAAGTGCAAGACGTGTGTGTAAGGCAAAACAAATTCTCATTTTACATGCTGTGGTGGGCTGTGCTCTATGTGTTTGCTACTCAAAAAACAGTGAAATTACAATAGAGCCATTTCATTCTCGGTCAAATAGCAGACAAAGAATGAAATAAAGAAACATCATAACAATTAATCCAAGGTGTATTCCAGTTAAAAAAAAAAAAAAGTCTAGAGTAAGAAGAAGAGTGAATGGAGAAGGGGAACAAGGATGACCAGAAGAATGGAAAATATTTAAGCTAAACAGACTGAGAGTGAGGTTGGAATAGAATTGTGAAGGAATGGTACGGCACAGTGTTAAAATCAGTAGTGCAGAGAATAAGAACAGTATTTCTCTGTTTCCTCCTCATATGAAGAAGGAATAAGAGCTTTCAGTGTCATTATTGGGTGGTGGGTTGCAGGCAAAATGAGATTTTTTTTTTATAATTTTTTTTTTTAATAAGGCACAGCTAAACTTTGAAACTTTATTTCTGTAGGCTAGGATGGATGCCAGTAGCTTATACTGGTTCTGACAACTAGATACAAATTGGGTGAGATTTTTTTTTGGAAGACGGGCTACTAAATGCTGTGCCCCACCTCTGGCTGAGTCTGCGTGGCAGATTGTTGGAGGCAGGCAAGGAGTGCTTTAGCAAGGCAAGTGGGCTGTGAAATTTCTACCTGATGCTGTTCTCTGGGTGTTTGGTGTTGGTTGCTGTTCCTCTTAGTGCTAACCAAGGGATGACTGTGCCTTCGGCCCAACCATATGAGTAGCTCTCCCTCAGAAACAGAGAAAAACCACAGTGAGCCCCACCGCTGGGGGAGCAGGAGGATTGCACTTGCAAGTGGAAAGAAAAAAGGGCAAGGGTCAAAAATGTAGATATGGGGACACTGCATAAAGGGCCTGTTAATAGGATTTACCTTGCTGAAGGTGTCCCAAGGAGGGTTGTTAGCGGCAGAATGCTTTTTCCCAGTTCCCTGCTTCACATGTATGAAGTGAGAAGTGGGGAACAAAAAGGAAATCCCATAGTTGCTTGGATACCCATATAGCTGCGACTGTTCAGCCATACCATTTTCCCCAATGTTTTGGGTCCTCAGGTGAGGAGGGGGATATAAATAAAAAGAGGAGGGGAGAAATACAGCCAAAATCTTAAAACGATACTCTAAGGAGCTGATGCTTCAGGCATGAATGAGAGACGGTGTCCTCCTGCAGAAGGACACACTGAACAGCCGTGAACTCACCTGTATCTACAGCACCAGGGAGGATTTTCCAGCTCATGTGCCTCGCATGCTGTGTATTAGCTCTCATTAAAAGCAACCAGCACTGTTAAAGCCTTAATTCTCCTATGCAGCTTAACTTAAAATCTTACTGATATTTAACATTTTTGTGCTGTTTCTTATGGAGAAAGTAGATCAGTCCTGTAGACTTGATTAAATGCTCTTCTGTTCATGTTTGTTGTGGTAGCTGCTGTAGGGATGCAGTTTATGCAAAAGGAACAGGGCAAGAAAATATCGATAGATAATGCTTTAGTTTGAAACTTAATTCCTTTAGTGGATCTTATCATTCACTAAAAAGTTGGAGGGTTTGTTGACTCTTACCTCTGCACAGTTGTGCTTTTACTGTTTGAAGATTCTGCTGCTTCCCTAAATTTTACCTAGAGTGCAACATTGCCCCACAAAACTCCAGCCAACTCCAATTCATTACTTTGATATCAGATAAATGATGCCAGTTTTAAAGCCAGAAGTGGAAGGCTGTGTTAAGTTACTTGGTTTTGTTTACTTTTGGTAAGATTTTAATTGCTAGGAGATTTGTCTTCTGTTTCCATCTCAACCTCAAAAAGCCTGGACCAGTTTTCATCTTCAGAGGTGGATATGTTACTAAAATAATATTTTACAATTCTGGGAAGAATTGGTATAGGAAGAGGTTAGTCTTAGGAGTTGTGGGTGATAGGTGTCTAGAGATGCTGATAGGAAAGAGGTTAGTGTTGGTTTGTTGTGTGGGGGTTGGTGTGTTTGGTTTTTTTGTTTGGTTGATTTTTTTTTTTTCCCCCCCTCAGGGAGGCTGTCACCTCACATTTGACCTAAATAGTGTAACATCTGTCTCTCTTGAACAACAAAACTTTTTTTTTTTCCTTTCTGATTTGTAAAACAGTCCTGGATTTTGTCAGATCACCAATTATTTCCAATACTTAAGAAATACACAAAGCTTAACATTGTAAAAGGAGTCTTTAGACTGCAAAAGGCTCAAAACCCAGGACTGTGATTGAAGACTGTATTCCTGAGGTATAGGGAGGGGGGGGACGGTGGAAGCACAGAGTTATTTGTTTTGCAGGTGAATGTTTCTATATTATGAATGAAATGCCCATGGGGAGACAAGTATGCTCAAGGACGCTTGCAGCTGGTTTTTTTCCCCCCTGTAAGTGTAAAAAAGAACACATCAAGCTTGCTACTTCTAATTTAACAAATAAATCAAAAGTTATATGAAAATAAAATACTACACATACAGTCCTCTTCCTGGGACAAGGGTTAGAGAGGAATGTGGACTACTAGTAGCTAAATTTTATGACACTTCGCATACTGCTGTAAGTCACTGATGTGCATGTAATGGCAAAAGAGGATCCTACACAAAGCAGAACTGAAAGTCTGTGTAGAAATGGTTTAGTACCCTTGTTTGAATTAGGTCAATCTGGAATTAACCATTAGTATGAGTTTTATAGTGCCATTTGCATATGTACCATTCAAATAACAATACAAAATTCCGGAGAAATATACTTCAGATTTTAGTCATGTCCATTATTTGCAAGGAAACCAGGAATTATTTAAATTTGTTTTACTGTAGTCTAAGAAAATTCTTTTAAATCATGCATTTTAATGTAGATCAGTGTGATAAAATGGTAGAGTCGTTTGTTTTTGAAGCTATTGAGTCTGGGGAAAGTTCTGTTCCTCAGTTTGATCCACGTGTCCATTCTTGGCTCCCAGCAATCTCCCAAAACAGTGAGAAATTTGTTGGTTTTTCGTTGGAAATAAGTTGTAGGTTTTACTTATTGCCCTCCGGTTCTTCAGCCTGTAAGATTCATATACTACAGTTAAGTTTTATTTTTCATTTAAGATTCTTACAGGTTTTTATAATCTGAGCAATACATATATGCCTAAAATATGTCATGAATTGACAGTATTGGGTACTGTAGGATCTCATCACATTTACTTTATTAAATAAAATGGGAATGGCCAATTGGGTAACACTGCACACAGGCAAAACCAATTAAATATTTAACAGTGGTTACAGTGGTTTGTAGGAATGTGTTCATGTTGGCCTTCTCTCTACTCTGCTTTAAAGCAAAGGTAGCATGTATTTTTTTAAATACATATATATTTGTACTCCTTGCTCTTGGCTTGTCTTTGCACTTGTCATTTTTTTTTTTTAATATCTTAGCTTTAATCTTGGAAAACCTAGCACATATGAGTTACCCACAATTAAACAAGAGATTTCTCTTTAAGCAGAGGAGACAGTCACTGCTTCTTGTGTTTCATCTTACCACCTCAGTTTAGCGAAGGGAAAAAGATGGAGTGATAGAAAAGAGGGAAAGCACCCTTTACTCATTCAGTAAAGCACCAATCTATTGTCTAGTGAAACTGAAAAGGAAGTTGCATCTACAGAGATGGTAAACTAACTCCTCAAGAACAGCAGATGGGGGAGGCCAAGTACAGCTGTTTTGGCTGGGAAAACAGAAAGTGGATTGGTAGGGTAGCTCAGAGAAGAACTGATTAATTCCTTATGCTCAGAGGATGCAGTAGTTTACAAATAATAAAAATAAATGTAAGGGGGGGGAAAAGTGCAAAGTTCTTTTGTGTGAGTTTCTTCTTCTAAATCTTCAAGGAAAAGGTGAATTTTTCAAAAAAAAAAAAAGTTTGGACTTCTTTTAGAGGATAGAGGCCAAAATTTTATCGTTGAACAAGGGAAATGTTTAGCTTCAATTATGCTCCCTTGTTCAGGATCTTTCGTCGTGCAGCCCAGGGAATAGGCAGAGCACAAACATTTCATGAATTCTGAAATTAAATTACATGTCTCCTGGAGGAAGTAGGAACATATCTGTTGTGTCAGCAGCTAAAAGCTAAATAAAGGAATAGATCTTGTCAAGTCTGTAGTGACTTCAAAGTTAATGTGAACTTAGTACCAATTCCAGAGCTCAACCAAAGTATTAGCTTCATTGGCTGATTCTGTTTCTTACAATGGAGAATCATAATCTAGAAACGGAGGTGGCAACCATATAGCAGTTTTATGTCTTCAGGCTGGTTTTTGGAACAGCATGTACACACATGCTTGTTAGGTGAGACCGACAGAAGAAATCCAGAGTTTTAGTAACATGATGTGCAGTGTTACTCTGTGTGTGTATATATAAAACTGTCTGTTATCTCTGTGGCGTTAGATGTAACTTGTTCATAATACTGTGAACAGTCTAACTGGGGGCAGTGGGGAGGGGGACAGTAATTCCTGAATATACCAGCAGTCTCTACAGTGCTGTGACTAAACATGAGTTAACAGCGCTTGCTTTGGTAGGAGACTATTCAGAGTTGGAACCCTGTGTTGGTGGCTATTAGAATTATATTCCCTGTACCGTGGGGCATCACGCTTTCTGCGATATCCTTTTTATCTTGTGTTCCTTGTTAAAATAAATCATAAGCCTGCTGTGATAAATGGCTGAGCAGGAAACACCTTGGTACCCTCAGTGCCTGAAAATAAGAGGTGAAAGAAATCTTTGCCAAAAGGAAGCTGATAAATAATTGCCTCCTACACAGAGGGATTGGACTGAGTTACACCATTCTGTTTCAAGTGGAAATTAAGGCAAAAATATGTAAACAGTTTGTTCAGTCACTGTAAAAGCTCCAGATACTGTAGCTTGAACTCCCTTCTGTCTGTCTTTACTTATCCAGACAGGTGGCTGTAACCTCTCCGTGTTGGAAAACTGAAAGAAGAGAGTGAAATACCCTGAAGTAAACGTACTTAAGACTAAAGGCAGATTTGAAACAAAAAGATAGATCGCAAGTGATTACAGTGTTTGAGGCCACTAAATACAGAGCTGGAGAAAACACTGAATGGGTTTTGATTTGGGGGGAAGAAGTGCTTGATTCAATAATTTAGGTTGATTGTTTGACATAGATGGAACAAAACATGGAAATCACCATGCCTCGAGATAAGTTTCAGTATTTTTGCACCTTCTAGGGCCTCCTCCCCCCCCCCCCCCATTTTATAATGCTACTCTTCGGAAATGTTTCTCAGTATAAAATTTCCACATTACAAATTCTTCTCCGTTTTATCCACAGCTATAAACTGTTGCACTAGAAGTACTTTTGTCTTGTCATTACTATATCTTCATTTGGGAGTTTTATAGCTATACCCATATTTCTTTCTAAATTAGTATTGCTTTCTATTACTGAGGCAACGTTATGTGGAAAAACCTGCATAGATGTGCCCTAACTTTTCCTTGGAAAGTATTGTTATGACCTTTCCTTTGTGAGCGTCTATCCATTTTTTTGCAAGAGATCTTTTCATGTAGCAGGAGCAGTTGAACTGCACAAGAGACCTTTTCTTTTTTCCATGACTACTGCTCAGGTTTGTCAGGCATATAAGTATTAAAAAGAAGGATTTCCCTTTGTGCAGTTACATGCCTCTGAAAACTCTGCAGCACTTACGGGCATTGCTTAGGAATAGGAGGGATCTGTCAGATCAGTTGTGAGGGTGGAGGTGTAAAACGGAAAAACTGGACTCTGTCCACAAATCTGCAGTCTAGTCACTTAGTCATGGTAGATTTTTCTTTCCCCTGGAGCTGAAATGGGGGAAGAACACTGCAGCTGGAAAATGGGTATAAGTGTTGCTGGTCATTAGAATTTCTGGAGTCTAAGAACCTGCGATGTAGAAAGAAACTTCTACTGGTGAGTAAAGTTATCCCTGTAACCCAGGGCACCAGCAGCAGCATTGTGATGCAGTGCCAAAGTTTCCAGGATTGAAGTTTAGTGGGAGTTTATGCAGGGTGCTATTCAGGTTTGAAATCATTCATGCAAACTAGATTCTTGTCTCTTGAGCACTACTGACATTCTTTTCAATTACAAAGTAAATGTGATCCTCACCACAGTCACTCTCCGATTAAATTCTTAGAATATAAACTAAAATTTTAGTCAAGGGCAAGTTTAGCATTTTCCTGCGCCCAACCTATATCTTCTAAACTTTTTGATGTAGGATATTATATGGATCAGAGACTATCAAGAGTTGAAAAAAGGGAAGTGCCTGTATTTGCGTACATTGTCTCAGATCTCTGGTGGAGCTCTGTTTCATTGTTGTAGTCTATTTATGCCTTCCTGCAAGTTCTGGAAATGCTGAAACTGCAGAAAACAAGAATGTGGTTCTGAGCAACTGTACAGCAAGTTCTATTTTAATCACTTTCATCAGCTTTATCCTACAGTGAAAGCTGTGTACTGTATCTCTTGATCGGGGGGGAGGAGGGGGAATTTAAGTTGTAATTAAGCCCTATTTTAATATATGATTTGCATATGAAAATCATACATATGAATGCTACAACCTTTCCTAGGACTGCCAGAGCATTATGAATCAATAATGTAGGTTGAACAGTTTTGCACCAGCAATTAAAATACAAGCCTATCAGTACTGCTTCTTTGTCTACAGATTCAGAATTAGGAGAAAAGAAAGGAAATGTCAGTTTGCTTCCCAGAATGACAGCGTTGCAACATGAATTTGATGTTAAGTAGAAAACTCAAACCTCCTCTGGATTCCAAAGCTCTGAGTATTTGATCTCCTTGCAATTTTATATTGGTTGGTTGAGGTAGTTCGACTAGGAAACAACTATGCACTGTTGGTATTGGTACAGATGCTGGGGTAAAAAAATAAGCTGATAGCCTGACTGTTTGCAAAGTTTAGAGTTTTTCTTCCTAGGTAGGTTGAGTATGTTCTTGGCTCCCATGTGAAAATTAAGTATTGACCGAAGCAGACAACTCCTGTTTGGCCTGTTCAGCTGACAAATACTTTCCTGTAATGTGGGACCTTCTTACTAGCTCAGTAAGAAGGTATTGATGCTAATGTATCCCTTAGGTAATAAATTAGCACAAATTTTAAATTTCACTTTTAGCTTAAAAAACCCCAAACGTGTTTATAACAGTTAATTGGAGCTGAGTAAATATGAGCTGATGTTACATATCTGCATTAAAATCAATTCTTCAAAATACTTCAGAAATTGATGCTGCTGTTAAAATATCACAGGCTGTACTGTCACTCGTGCTTCTGCTTTAGTGATACTGTATTGTTCTTCTGCATAGGAAGCAGTGTTTATAAGACATTTGAAGTTCAATTCAAATGTTATGAACATTTACAATCAGGATTTTGGAGATTTTGATAATCTTGGCAGTGTTAGAAGATACTGGTATTAAATTGCCAGTTGTTTAAGTGGCTGTAAAGTAACCAAAACGTTGAAAAGCGGAGCAGAACCTACCTTGTAATACTGTGAAAAAGCCCCCGTCTCCTAAACAAACACTTTGTCTCAGTATGCTTTGTGGAGCATTTCATCCCTCAGAATGTTTCCCGTGTTTGTTAGATGGCTCAGCTCCAGAAGTGCTTTAACATAGTCAGCTTGTTCTTTTCTTGTATGCCTTGCTGATGACATTTTCCTTCTCTTTGTTATTCAGGTCTGTAATGTGTACTGTATTATAATTTCTTTTTCTCTGCACATCTCTGATATATATATATATGTGTATGTGTATATATTTCCTCATATATCTAAACTTTACCATGTTCTGTTGTTTCCATGTCACATACAAAATAAGGTTTTATCTTTCTGTCCCATGAACTCAAAATTTCATTCAGGCAGAAATGGAACTTCAGGATTGAGCTGCTCTAGGACTACTTTCCATATCACCCTGTGTTCCATGGGTGCCTGAACATAGAGCATTCCTATAGAAACACATGGTAGATACCCATAAGATTCCAAATCCCGATTATTTTATTGTTGAGATTAATTTAAGAAAACCGTAGGCCTGTCTGGTTTTGAAATCAGATTTTCAATCTGAAGAAATCCAGGGTCTCCTGTTATTTTCCTGCACGTGACTTTGGCCACAAATCACAAAGTTCTTTCCGTGGTTTCTTGTCTAACATACCACACTTAACCCTGTCTGTGGCTGCTTTTCTTTGTGTGTCCCTCCTGCCTTCCCCTGCATCTCTTAGCAGTCACCAAAAGCTTGATAACCCTGTAGCAGAACATCCTTTCATTCTTCTGCTTGGGAACTTCCGGATCCCCAGGTCATCATCCCTTATGACTCCTTTCTGAGTGTTCCTGTCCAAACTCCAGTATGCATCTAATCTAACTATAATTTAATCCAAGTATATGTTTCTTCTAATGTTACTAATATATTTACTCAAGGCTACAGAGTATGAGTGTATTCTGTATCTCTTTTAACTTAACTCAGTCTGACATTATCTTCCAAAACAGCAAAAAACTCCTAAGGTTCTCCCTGTTGTATCATGAATAAATATATTGTCTTGGCTACTCTGGAGTCATGTATGTGTTCGCAGCATAATAGGTCTTCCTTATTATTAGATTTTTAGAAATCCTTTCTAAAGTAATATCTTAAATTAAGAAACTAGTTATATTTAACTTAGATTCTGTTTTCCAACCACTTTATAATATATTTTGACATAAGAAATTTCATTATTACCAACTTTTTGTGACAACTTTGTGGCAAAAATACTGAGACCTTAAGCCTGGGAGCTGTAAGTTATAAGCCCGTCAAATATGCTATTTTGCTGTCACAGAAAAGATCCAGCTGTACTAGCAATTCTTAAATTTTCTTTAGCAGACAGGTAGCATGAATTAGTTACATTGCTGAAGTCCTCTGCTGAGCATCCAGTAGCAGTCTTGACAGTGTTTTGGAGTGCGACTTGATGCATTGCTGGCCAAAGGGAGAATTTGTTCTAGCAGTAGTTGTTAGGATGGGCTGAAGGTTAAATTGCTATGACAATAACCACACTTGGAAACATAATCTATTATTGGAAAATTTTCTCCTGGTTGTTAGTATAGGGAAGGGAAAGATTCCTTTGGAACAGGTCATACAGTAATTAAAATGTAAACACTGACTATATGTAATGTACAGGGTAGGTTTAGACGTGGATTAATCAGTACAGCAATAATATTAAAATGGATGCTTATTTTTTATGATGTCCCTGAAAGCAAAGTGGCTCTGGAACTGCTTTGTCAGGCAACTCAGAGCCTATGGAGGGATAACAGAAAGCCTCAGGTACAATTAATGTGTATGTCTGGCAGCCTTTAGGGAAAGTGGAATGTCGTTTTTTTTCTTTCCAGTCTTCAGGAGCAAATGAGTTTCATTTATCTTTGCACATGTTTCATGCCCAGAGCCTTTTCAAGAGGCAACTTACCGTTTCTTCCCTGATGGATAGTGGGCATCTTCCTCGTGTTATGTTCATTCTTTTTCCTTGCATCTTTCCTATCCCTATGGCCCTTTGAGTTTTCTACTTTGCCAAGTCTTAAAACTCCTTTCTTGCTTTGTGGAATTTAAGGAATTATTTTTATATGGCCATTGCCTTTGAGGTACCTGAAACAGTATTCTTTCTACCTATTTCTGCCTCAGGTTTGCTTTTGTTACTTGGTCCATTTGGTACTCTGCTGCTGCAAAATGCATAGACTAGGAACCATCTAATATAATAGCTGAGGGAAAGAAGTGTTTAGGCTGCTAGGCCAGGTTAGAGAATTGTGATAATCTGATTCAGTCTCTTGTAGATGTAGGTCATGGAGTCTTGTTTTTCTCCCAGAATCTGAATATATCTTTCTGAAAGATCTCTAATCTTGCTTAAAAAATTGAAGAAATGGTGTCCATTTCCTGTAGTAAGAGCTTTCAGAGTTTCATTGTTCTTGATGCTAGGAAATGGTATCTCTGCAAGATACATTTGGGTAATGTCAATTTCCATTCATTGTAGCTTTCTGTGAGTTAATTTGTCTGAAAAATCTTGATTTTTTTTTCTCAATCTTTCTGTCCTTTTCAGCCATCTTAACCAGTCTTAGGGATGTGTATGTATATAACTGTATATGTATGTATATATGCAAAAAATCAAGTCACCTCTCAACTTTCATAATTTGTCAAGACCAAAGTTTTCAAGCTGTGTACTAAGAGGCACCTTTTCTTTATCAAGTCGAACAGGAGCCATAAAAATCCTTGCAGCATTTCCAGATAATTTTTGCCATCAGGAAAGTCATCACAGTCTTAAACAGTCAGATCAGCACAGCGTATACAGGAAAGGTTGCAATTTGTTCTACCTGATATTCCTACTTCTATACACTTTAGATCAAATTAGCCTTCTAGGCAGGTGAACCACACTATAAATGCACAGTGGAGCCTGATCTGCAGTTCCCAATGTTCTTTTTGGAGACAGTGCTTTCCAAATTACTTTCCCAGGTGTACATGTTGATTATTTTCTTTGTCCTTATGTGTAGGATAGCAAGCT
Organism: Chionis minor; assembly: GCA_013398295.1. NCBI lineage: Eukaryota > Metazoa > Chordata > Aves > Charadriiformes > Chionidae > Chionis > Chionis minor. Next base: position 542,751 of record VZSF01001350.1, read on the forward strand.
ATATTAAAATGTGTTTTCGTAGAATCACGGAATAGGGAAGGTAGGGAAGGACCTGAAGAGATCTGTTACATCTATCAAGATGCCCCAGGGAAGAACCAATTATTATATCTAGACTGTGCATGACAAGTTTATCTGCCTGTTTTAAAGGCTACCAGCAGTTGAGGCTCTACAGAATCTCCTTTCTCTTCTCAGTCTCCTCCTCCTTAAGTCAAGTATCTTTGTGGTGTTTTGGCTTTACTCCCTGTTCCTAGCCTTTCTTTCTCAGTCATCTTTTCTAGGCATCTGATCATTTTGCTGGTGAGAATACAGAGGACGGCATTCAGTTCACATCTTTGATAGTTGTTGACCAAATCAACGGAGTATTCCTGCTGAGTAGGAGAGAGACGTGTGCTTCCTCTGTCTTGCGAGCTAAATTACTATGTATGAATCACATGAAGGTTTTGTTGGGTTTTTTCATGTTGACCTTATGATGGCATAATCCTTTATAACCTTAACTCTTTTCAAGCAGTGTATCTATTGTCTTGTTTCCCTTTCCTGTCTTTGTATAGTTGATAATTTCTATCGGAGAGTAATAACTTAAATCTGTGCCCTAAGAATTGTATTCCTTTTTTTAGGTGAGTCCAGAACATTTCTCCAATTTTTCAAGAACCTTTAGAAGTTCAGGTTTGTCCTATCAGGTTCTCTCAGTACTTAGGAGTTTTGTATCATCAGTTCGTTAATGTAAGCATTCTCTTGACTCCATAATTCAGGTTGCCATTCTGTGTAAAACAGAATGGGGGCTTTTGCTGTGGAATCCCACGTGCTATGTCTTTTCATGCTATCAGTGTGCTCTTTCAGCACAAGAGAGTTTTGTGTTCATATTGCTGTAGTCTCATCGAGGAAAAAGCTTCCTTAGCTTTAAATCATAATAGTAACATGTCCTAGTGTCTTCCCTTCTTCAGACCTACTATCCTGTTGTGGAAGGCAAGTTAGAATGATTTGTTGAAGATCTATTCTCAACATGCGTGTAGAACTGATTATTGGCTTTCACTTAGTCACGTATTATCATCTAGGCACTTACAAACTGTTTTGCTGAATTTTGGGGTTTTTTTTGTTTGTTCTGTTCCAGTTTTTTCAGGAATTTAAATTCAGCTGGCTGAACTGCTTCTTTTTTTTTCCCATTCTCTAAATAAAAGCACTGTGTTTCTTGTTTCTCTGGTTTTTTGATACTTTGCCCATCCTCCATAAATTCTTGAAAATAACGGTAGCCATTTCAGTCAATTCTTTATATATTTAAGGTGAAATTGAGGAATCCCAGCCAATTTAAAAAATAACTTAAATTCTCTCTTAAACTCCTGACTTGCTGTCTTTTAGTCTGACAGTTTGTGTTGATGTTGAGCCCTCAGGCTCAACTGAATTCAAGGCTTCCTTGAAAAAGGAAATTCAGATGGTTTTGTATGAGTAATGTTACCTTTTTGTTATTTTCCGTTCCACTTGCTATCTCATCTCCAAATGTAAAAATTTTTGCTTTTAATTCCAGGCTAGGAGGACAATAGATGCTGAAATACTGGACCTTCTGAATTTCTGAGTTTTTGGCAGTCTTTTCACCTTTCAGGGCTATGTAAGTGTGTGTTCCACGATATACCTGTATGTCCATGTGTTGCCTGTGTCACAACATCTTGTCAAGTCCTAATTGCATATGCTAGTGGTGGAAATAGCAGCTGTGCCAAATAATTCAAGTTATTTTTGACCATTAACAGTATAGGCTACAAAATGATAGGTAAGGAAGGATAATGTTGGAATATGGACAGAAGATCCAGACAAGGGTTTTTATTAAGGTAATATAAAGTTAGCTTGGCCTTGATACTTGAACTCTTTAACTGAATGCTAGATGGCTTGTACCAACGTTTGCCTGGAGAGGTAGCAATGTGCGCTCTTTTTTTTTATTTGCCTTAACTTCTTATTTAGGTCTAATGAAAGAGTAGGAAGTCCGCTATGGCTTTTGTAGCCGAGACCAGTCTCCCTGTCAGGAAAATGCTTTTATTTAAAAAATACATATTGTGTACACACATAGTCATGCTTTACATTGTTGTTAACACAAAAAGTTTAACGCCAGATCTCTGAAATAAAAGCTTGTCAGCCATTTCTGTGGAAGATGATCATCTTAATTTAGCAATAGCATTTAAACAGTGCAGTAATCCCTATGTTTATCAAATAGCTGTGAATTGTTTGCCAAAGTTGCAGTAATTTGCAATCAGATGAATTACAAGAATCTTTCAAGATATTTAAAGATACAGATTTTTTTGGTTTAGGCAGCCATACTTGAAAAGGTGAATCTTTGTTTCAGAATTTGAGTGTGAGCTAAATTTTCTTGGTAATAGACTTTGACAATTTTTTTGTCTGATCAAGTTGAAAATGAAAAGAGAAATGTCATGTCCAAAGTGAGTAGAAAAGTTCACTTATAAAGTTAGCATCACGCTAATTTAAACTTTCAATAATACTGTAAATAAATTTAAATTTTTGAGATACAGCTGTATATTTTGCCTCTAGTCTTTGTAATATATTTGTTTATTAAATAAAGTAGAAAATATCTGTTCTTAACAGAAGGTGAGTGCAGTCTACCAATGATTCTTTGCTCCTTTGTTTTCTGTAAACCCCCTTTTCATCCAGAATAAAATCCTTTTGTAGTCAACTCTTTATCACAATTTTCTCCTTGTGCTTACCCAGATGAGTAGTATTCTCTAGCAGTCAAGTCACACGGCCTAAGACTGAACCAGAGGACCAAAAAGTCTGGTGGAAATTTCATTGTCAACAAGGCTGCCACTTAATCTGGAGACACACGTGCTTGTATGCCTGTGTCATGGCTGGACAAGAGCTGGTCTTGGGAGGCAGGACCTGTGCTAGAGCTTGGCCTTCCCTTGTCGAAAACAAAAGCCTGAAATTCTACTTCCAAAGCTTGGCCTTCCCTTGTTGAAAACAAAAGCCCGAAATTCTACTTCCAAACCGTTAGGCAGGTGTGCAAAAAGATGGTATTCCTGGAAACAGGCTGATTGGCAGGGCCTTTTAGGTATTAAAGTACAGTTGCAAAATGAATGAGTCATGCTAAGCTTGGCTATACGCACTGTAATTTATGACCAGACTTTTACTTGCTTAAAATTGCAGTGTAGCTGTACAAGTTCTCTAGTGGCTCAGGTAAACAAGGCCTGAATTTTCAAGCTTAGCAAATAAACTTCCTTTACCTCCCCCATTTTTTTTTGAAGGAGGAAGAAGAGCATATTACACAGGCTTTCTCAGCTTCTTTAAAGACTGTTGTAGATACATTTAAACTTTTGTGCTGGTCTTATTGAGCAATGCAGCATACATTTTTGGAGCAATACAACCAACGCCTGCTCGTTAATTTGTGTTTTGAAAAACTATATGCATTGAAGTATTCATATTATACAAGTGTTTATCATAGATGGCATTTCCAAAGATTACAAAATATACCAAAATGTACCGTATTGTTTTGAGCTGTTATCACACAGGCTACACAGCAAGCAGGTTTCTTTGTTTTTTGAGGTTTAAGATTTGTCAGTTCTAGAACTTCCTCATTGTACCTGAAGACACACAGAAGAGAGAGCTGTTTCCACTTCATGCTTTGCTAATGCATCTCTCTGAAACCATATTATTACAGTTCAGGTACGCGGTTTTTTTTGTTGTAGAGGGTGTATTACCATATTTGAGAAGTGAAGGAGGCTGTTTTTTCAGCATGCAAACTTTGGGGATGCCTGGGTAACGTCTGAGTGAGCGATCCTTGAGCTTCTTTTCTGTCCTCCCACATTTATACTCATTGTATGAAATTAGCATTTCAACAATAAATTGACATCAGTAATCCAGCAGAATTTTTTGAATGCAGTTACAGAGAACTGTATGCTAATTCTGAATTACAGGTAAACAACGTGCAGATATTTGAATTATGTATATTTAAATTTGCTAATTTGTGGAAGCTAAGCTTTTCATAAATATCTTGTCTGAAGCTGAAAAGCGCCAAAATTTGGAATCTTGCTTGCCTCATCCAGTCTTGATAGGCAGTGTCAAGTTCAAATACTTAAGCTTCGGACTTGGCAGTGTTCATGTTTAAAGTCCAGAATTACTTGCAGGTATGTCACACAGAGCTTTTGTTATCCTAGTGAATTTATGAAGAATTGAAATTGAAATTCTGTCTTTATTATAATAAATACTCCTACAGTGTCTCTTATCAGATCTTAAAGTGCTTACACTTTCACAAGGAAACCACAGCAGTAGCTGTTCCCAAGCTGACTTGACAGTACTGCAAGAACAACAGCATACGTTTACACAGTTTTGCAAGTAGTCTGTTTTGCAAATGTTGTTCCATACATAACCCAGTTCATCAGTAAAATATAAGCTGTTTTGATTCCTGATGTAAATAAACATACACTGGCTTGTAAAAGCTTCTTATTGATTTGGTTTTATCTCTTTCCTTGTTTAAGCCATTTGTAAACAGTGTTTAAAAAGGTACACACATAGTTTGTGACAGTTTAACCAAACCCGTTTTAAAAAATCGGTAGCAGTTTAACTACAAATACTGCATATAGTAAGGCTATAAAAAGACTGCTTTCTCAACGGATCTTGTCTCCTCTCACGATATAGTTAGCTGCTGAGCGTAGCAATTTGCATGAATGCTCAGTGGTTTTGACTCCTGTTAGTTTGGTGAACTCTTTAGTAGAGTAAGAATGAATCCAGTGATTGTCCAGGATTGAGCAGCATCAGCCAAGCCATTTTAGCTGCTTGTGATCTGATACTGTCTCTAGTTTTGTAGGGTTGTTAATGACCTGAACAGAGTGATATTGCAAGTATGTATCTGGGGTGTAACTTGACCTTCATTGGCTGAGTGTGTTCCAGGAGGCATAGACCTGTTTGTCACAGTAAGAGGCAGGGTTTATTAGCTCTGAAATGGCGGAAACAGCATCACAGTAATAAAGTTTTCTGCATTGAGGCTGGCTTGCATTCAGCCACCTTCTTGCACTGGCAGAGTAAGTGTAGGGCTGCACTCTGTAGATATGCACTTTAGACTTTTGGACCCAAATGAATTTGCAAGCCTATCTGTACAACCATATAGATTTATTTTTTTTAAAAAAAAAAAAAAGCTTTTGTTTATGGGCTAAGTATATTTCATGTGGAATCACTGAGATACAGTGCAAGGACATCCAAATAATGCTGCTTGAACGCTACATTTTAAAGCAGATGTAAAAGAACTCTTTCAGACAAACTGTGGAAAAATAATTGTGTCTCTTGATGATAAAGTATGTTTTCAGTTTCACGTAATTGTAGTGCTTGGATAAGTAAGATATTTAAGGAGAGCAATAATAGTAATAAATCTCCGTCAGATATTTGCAGAGTGGGATTTCATATTGAATTTGATTACATATGTAGGCCTTTTGCCTTCATGGATTAGTATACTAATTCATATTATAATTTGACAAACAACAGATTTCAGTCTTTTTCCCTAGGTATTCATTTGTTGTTATTATGACAGCTCCTAGAAGTCATAGTCGTTGACTGGGTTCCCACTGTGGTAACTGCTCTAGCATGATGTTTTCCTTCTGCTGCTCTCCAATGAGATGGTAAGCTTGTACATAGGGGGGAAAAAAAAGGCATCTTTCTAAGACACTTTATCTGCATGGGATATTGTTCCATGTAGATTGAAATGCCTGATCATTGCCTCAAACTGAGCCATAATTATGAATAAGCAGCCAGTTTAACAGAAGAAAACCTAATGCTAATTGAGAAATAAAGGCAGAAATAGAGCCTATGTGCATGACTACCACAGCACAGGCACAATGTTTTTATTGAAAGAGTTCCTGAAAGGAGCCAGGGTGTGTTAAGTTACTTTTAAGTGAGAGGAAAGGGCTAATAACATTGGCTGTTAAGAGATCACCAGTTTTCCAACAATCATTTTCCCCTGTCTTTACTGTACGTACAGCCTCTCTCTGGCACAAAAGTGCACGAATTAGTCCGAGGCTCCCGTGGAGGGGAAGGTACTCATCTCAGCTACATCGCTGCCTGTCAGAGCTGCGGTCAGCATTGTCTCCTGCTTTTGTGGCTATGGGATTGATTTCTGTTGTCACATACGTTCAAGATTCAAGGGTGAGCAACCAGTAGCATCCTTGAGCTACCATAGGCAGGTAGAGGGCATGCAAGGTGTAGCTGTTCTATGGCTGGACATGCTGAATGGTATCCTACTTGGCTTTCCAAAGATAGCCACGGCATTTTGAATAGACTAAGAATAACAACTAAAACCAACTGATCACGGGACGTTTAAAAAGGTCTTTCCTTAATGTCACAGCAGAATGTTCTGTAGAGCCACATGTTGAAACAAATTGCAGGAAAGAGAGCTAGTAGCCTTTCTGGGAACTTGGTGTGCATCTCTTAATTTCTTTTGGATCAGACTGTGCCCGAGTTGTCTCTTTTTAAGGCAGCACTGGCAGTCTTGATTGACAAGAAGTGCTACTTCTGTCATGTTGAATCACCTTCTCTTTCCTTCCCTCAGCCGGCTGTCTTGTCCTCTTTCCCTTTGTGCCTGCCTTGGCTTTCATAAATTCAAGTGCTTGGAATCTTTTATAGATGCTTACATCTAACCACCTGGCTCAGGTCTAACTAGAGACCTTTTTTTCTTCCCCATCTCTTCCTCCTTTTTATCTTTTCACCTAGAAGCTGATTGGGATCCTCTTCACTTTCCTCTCCATTCAGGCTCGATGGAAGCTCTTTCCCTCCTACCCTGCATTTCCTCCATAACAATTAGTTAGAAATATCCTTTCACATTGATGCTGTAAGACTCCTGAAAAAACCTATTGTTATCCATCTATCACCTACATCTCACCCTAGCTGGGGTCTGTACCTCCACACTTCTGTTTCACCTCTATTCATGAAAACTTGAAAAGAGTTTCCACGCGTTTCTTCCCTTAATCAAATGTGATAAGTTTTTTGAAATCTGAACATTATGCACTTGGTTGAAGTCTTGCTTGGAGGCGCATTGGTCCTGCTTTTGTGTGAATTTTCAGAAGTATATTGAGGGTACTCAATAAGACTTTTATTAAACAGCTGTGTATTTTTGTTTCCCTTTGTGTGTGCATTGAGAGGCTTGCTGGTTATCATCTCTATTCTTTAATGCGATGACAGGGCTACTACTTTCGTGTGAGGAAAATGAATACATGGGCTGGATGTAGGACAGGATTGTTTTCTGTTTGCAGAATTTGTGTGAGCAGGGAATAGGGATATAATTGTAGTAAATTGCCAGCAAAAGAATCAATTGAAGAGAGCATAGGTGAAAAGCTCCTTTTGAACTTTAGCTACTGTTAAGTAAGCACAGTGATGGACCCCTTGCTAGGCTTTTCTTACTGCTGCTCTTCAGTGGGGAAAGGTCTAGTCTCTGGCTTAAGAATGGAAAATAAGATACGAAGTGTTAGGAGCTGATTCTTCAGTGGATAAGCTGTGGATTTCTTGGATCAGCTAGAGCTGGATATCCAGAAAAATTACTTGGAGAAGACTTTCTGCCCCCAGTTATGCCAGGGTGAGGGGAACGTCATTCCTCCCTCTCAAGGAGTGTTCACTGCAGCAGTAGTTTTCAGCAGTACGTGAGCCACTACTTGTTCTCCTCTTCGGTAGCAAAGCGTTGTGCAGAACAAGTACAACATTTTGTCCCTGTCATCTGAGGCAAAGAGGAACTAACTAACTTGCTGTCCAAGGCCATTACCGATCTGTCTCGGAAGAAGTAATTTTTGTCCCTGTAAATAACTAACTAATAGCGGGGCTGCTGGAGAAGAACAAGAAATGCTCAAAAACTAGCAAGAGGTGGTGCTAAAGTGGGAGTGACCAGAGATGGCACCTAAGCCTTTTGAAGCACCCTTCTCAGTGGTATACTGCAACTGATCTTATTAGGGAGTAGGAACAGCACTGTCGTCTTAATTTTTTTTTTTTCTCTCCCCCTTATCCTCTGCAAAACGTTGTTCTTGGGAACAGTAAGATGTGTGCTGCTGCTTTTCCTAGTAGTTTCATTCCCTTGCTCTGAAAAGTTTATCACAAAGTGATTATTCATTAGAAATTTTAAGTCACTCTTTTCTTTATCCTTGTCCCCCTGCTTCTCAGTCACAAATCCACTGTGGCCATAGAAGAATTGAGAACAATAATGCTTTGAGCCACACTTAAGTTGAAATACCTGCTGTCAGCTGTACCCTGTCATGCATTACATTTGATGCTGTTTGCTCCTAGATTTGTGCTTGTTTCACTTTATATCTAGATGAAAAGACAGTTGTAGACACATAGAAACAGCATAATAAAAATCTTTCTTAGCAGTATATTCTGTGAGAACTGGTGGTGTGTTAAATTCTTCAGCAGTTAGAAAAAGATGATTTTTCTTTTTATAAGACTGGAGAGTCATTCTGCATTCACAGATTAATTCAGATAATGGTACCAGGTAAAACCTAGATCTTAATAATAAGGACAGTCAAGCACTTTTGACCTTGGGAGTCATAGCATATCTGTCATTACAGGCCTTCAAACAGGTTAGGCAAACATCTGTCAGGATGACAAAGCTGCAGCTGATTCTGCTGAAGCAGGCTAGTCTAGAATAGGCTTTCAAGGGTCCCATCTGTCCTTTTTCTACAGCTGGGATAATTTTGTAATTTCCTTGTGACTGTTTCCTAAGTATTCTGCATGGTGTGCTGTACAAACCTCTTTCAGATGTATTTCTCTTAGTGGTCATGGAGACTGAATCATTGAAGAGTATCTAATAATTTTCTGTTACTTTCCATTAGACCTTTCTGTACCCATCAGGTAAGCCAGGCAGAGTTCAGTAACTATTGAAACTAAACAGTGGCACACTTTACAATGTTACCTCAAAAATAGCAAAGCTGTTGGATAAACCTCTTTATCGCTTCACTAGCACAGAGTTTTTCTCTGAAATCCCACTTCGTCCAGAGCATGTATCTCTAAAATAAGTTGTCTGACCAGTATTTCTTCTCCTGCTCTGGTATTTGTAGCAGTGGAGCCATTAAGGAAAGAATTAATTACTATTTTGATGGGGTGAGAAAACAACTAAAATCTTTTAGCAAATGTTCTAAGCTTGTTCTTTCCTTTTTGGATAAAAATAGTGTACTTGGGGTAACAGCAAATCAGACTTGTGGGGAGAGGTAGTGGCTTTCCTTAGATGAGCTCATACAGTTGATAAAAGTAGATAAGCTTTTAAGCCTGATCTGAAGTAGAGCTTGCCCTGTAGTTTTCCAACTGCATTAGCTGATCTAATGAAATACATTATTTAAAAATAAACCTTATTTTCTTGCAGGATCCTTTGGTAAATATTTTTCAAACCGGAAATTTCATATTCAGCGATCTTCATATTTACTCCTATGGAATTTCTGTTTTATAACACTGCTCCACATGAAATAGATTTCTACTCTAAGTATTATTAATGGAAGATGTAATATAGAGGAGATTAAATGCAGGTAACTAGAATTTACCCTCTTCTAGTTTGGGTAGAACTTGGGTTTAGCTGTTTCTCTGTGAGATCACTAGACAGTTGAATCTACCCATTCTTGGGTTTTAGTGACTTTCTGGTAGACCTTGTGAATAACCAAAGACTTATTCTTCCTGTCAGTTTGCCAACCAGTAACATCTATTGGTTTAAGGAAGAAGGTACACAAATATTAATTACTGGGTTTGAACTTTTTTTCTTTCAGAATGTAAATTGTTTCACTGTCATGTCCAGGGAGCTTTAAATAGTACTTTTCCAAAATGACTTCATGGGGAGAATCTGTCCTGTTCCAGCAGTGTACACTTGTTCAAAAGGGCAAAATTTGTACAAAATTTGTACAAAGGGCACTCTGAAGTGCCATCAGTTCTTGCCTATAGCAGCAGGATACTTCCTAATGAAAATAGGTATTCAGATTGCTGGGTTTGGAAATACTGTTTAGAAAAATTATTCTTCAGAGTATGGTATGCCGAATTACCACAATAGCAAACCCCTTCTTTAAAGGAGTCTTTCTTTATGGAAAACTGGGGAGGGGACAGGAAGGGGAGGGAGAAGAGAAAACCCCCAAAAGCCCTATTTCTGTGTTTCCAGGTAACACAGTAAATATTCCTCATAGAATAACCTAAGCAGGCTCAGAGGCTTGTATTTGTGTGACTGTGCTGTGTTTACACAAGCTGCCTAGCTGAGATCACTTGCTTTGCAGTGTGATTGGTACATGCCATGCTATTAGCAGCTCTGCTGCATGGAGCTCTGGCTATTCATAAATGCCCAAATAATGTCATGAGGTTACAGTGAGGGAGCCAAACTGCACTTTTTTAGACCTTAATCCTCTAACTACGTGCACTGAAGCAGGGGACCTGTGACTAATACTCTTAAGGAGTTTCAGCAAGGCAGCTGCCTGAGTGCATTGAGACGCAAGGTGTTTTTTCAGTTTTTAAGGTTTGCCTCGTCTTTCGTAGCCCTTATAGAATAGCAATCCAGTCCTTTTGTTGCCATATAAACAGGTAGGGGCACTAATAAATAGGGAGACCCAGCTATCTTATTGATGCTGACTTCGCAGCCCAAACAGAAATAAGGATCAAGAAACCCTCCTTTTTTCATGAGCAGGAACTGCACGAAGGAGCGATGAGCTTTAGGAAGGGATTGGGTTTGCTACGTTTATTTCCCTGGGTATGTCATCCAGAGCAAGGACTGGACCGTGAACATGTTGCTGCAAAATGAATAGTCACAAATATGTTTTGAATGACAATATCCTTCTTGCTCTGCAGGATGTAAAGCCATACTTACAAAATGCAAGGAGCGATACTCATGAATACAAGAGAGTATACAGGAAGCAGATAACAACTGTATGATGAAATCTGTTGAAGGAGGCATTCGTCAAACAATATTTGTACTAGGGCTCTAGCTTCCTCACATGAAGGTAAAGAAGAGTGAGAAGATTGCTGCTATCATGGTAGTTTCATGCTCTAGCAGCCTAGTGGAAGCAGGGTTTTGTTGACTTACAGTAAAAACTGCATTTAAAAATTAACTTTGCAGCCATTAGAGTTAGGAAAGTATATGTCCTACAGAATTGGAGTGGTTTGTGTGGTTTACACAAATACAGCAAGTAAGCTGATTAGCTATTTGAAGCTCCCTGGGGCTATTGTATATTGATGTTCTTCATTTCCGCCATAAATTTGCGTGGAGGAAATATACTCCCAAATATCTGTGGCTTGTTTGTTTGTTTCTTAAATATAACCCTACTTCCCAGTGGAATAGCTGTCCCCTTCTGCAAGTAATATTCTGGTTATGTTTATATAACAGTTTGTGCAATCCCTTGGAAAAAGCATAGGCTGATAAATATCACAGATAAGTAATTGGAATATGTTTACAACATGTTTCGTGGTGCTGTGTTGGATGCACCTGAACTAGCTCTGACAGGCTGGTACAGCGCGGTGAAGGACTGCGCCAAGAGATAACTTCGGGTCCCAGAAGGCGTCCAGCTTTGCTGCCTCGCACTGCGCTCCTGTTAGAGCTGAAATGGCAATACTGCTTCTTCCAGAGCTGGCTTGTTGAGCAGTTCTCTTTGGTGCTGTGTGTCGTGGCTAAATAGTCCTTGTTCAAATCGATGGCCCAGATTCTTACAGAGCTTTTTCATAATGCTCTTATTGTATCCTGGACAAGAACAAAGGAAGCAAATCAAATGTTAGGCTATGTTACAGGCTAGGAAAGCCTAGCCTGTAAGACATGGTATTGTACATTTTCACCTTAAATGCTCTTTAGCTTTGGCCATCTTACAAAAGGTACATCAGAAATAGGCAACTTAGGTTACCAGAAGAGGTTAGATTTTGGATGAGATAAGAAGATGAGAAAGGATGGGGGGATTAGTGAATGAAAAGAGCTAGTTGTGTGTTCCTGTCTGTCGTCTTACTCTAAGTGATACATGAATTATAAAAGCCATGATAACTTTTGTGTAAAGCAGAATGTTACAGGATGCTTTGGAGGCAAGAGGGGAAAAAAAAAAACCTTACAGCTAGTTCTCATCTCCCACCCATCCTTCCTCCCAGAAACCCCAACTTGCCTCCCCATTGTCAATATTTACACTAGCTCTGTTGAAGGTGTACAGTTATAAAAGTCTAACAGAGAATAACAAGATCAACAGTTACATAAAGGAGGGAAAACACCTAATCGTTATAGCATGCCAGGGCAGACTGTTGCAATTTCTGTCTCTCTGGTAGCTGCTAGCTGTACCTGGTAAGGATGGTAAATGATGATTTTTAGTACACGGTTTTAAAAGAGTGAGAGGGGGAGAGTGAGGGGACAGTATAGCTCAAAGCACCATCCAAGCATTAAATAGCCCTAACATGGAGCCCACCTCACCAGCTATGAATAAGGCAGCCTGTTTTACCCCCACTGTGTGCCAGGAGAGTGAAACAGAGATAAGGTTAAACAGCATGTACAGAATTCAAGGGCACAGTTTCTTTTTGCTTTCTTATCTCTACCGACTTTTCAATTGACTTTTAATCCTTCTTACACAGACTGTTTAAATCCCATCAACACTGTTTATAAATGGAGGCTTTTTTAATAACTTAGCCTTACCCAAGCAGACAGTTTTCAAATTGCTGCTAATGCTGCTGTATTCATTAAATCTCTTAGTGTTGCCAGCTGTCCACTATTTCTTGCCTACTGAAAGGCTTTGAGTCCCTCTTTACTTTGGGACTTAACTGTTTTTGTTAAATTGTGTTGAGAGGTACTCCTACATCTTTTGTCACTGGCCTGTAGTGTTAATTGCAAAGTCGATGATAGTTTGATGTCTGAAAAATCTGTGTGACAACTAGATGCTCTTTGTCACTGTGTTTTATTGTAATTGTTCTGAAGAGGAGAAATAAAGAAAGGCATCTGAATTTTCTTTCTCGGATGCTATAGACTTAGTAACATATAAGGTTGCCTCTAAATAATACTGTTGATTTTAGAAGGAAATTGTAATAAAGTCCAAAGAGTTACGCTGAAGATTAGTTTTTGTATGTAACCGCTGCTGTATGAACCACTGATGTAACCAGCTGGAATTGTCCCAAGCTTGGGTGAGTGTTTGTTCAAAAAGAGAAAACAAATACAGTAGCTGCAGTGGAAGGAATAGTTTCTGAAGCTGCTGTCCTAGGTGAGTCCCTGTACTAAGGGGGGCTGTCCTGAAGCCAGACAAGTAGAGGGATGCGTTTCCGTAGGAGTCCTTGGCACCAGATGTTCTTTCTTACTCTCCCCACCTAAGCCTCTGGTTTGCCATCCTTCATTTCCAGAAACTGCCTTTTCTGGCTTTGCACTCTCCCCTGTCCTTAATGACCAGTGGATCCTGCTTTCAGGCACTGGGCAGGAGTGCAGCCTGTTTTCTTCTGCTTGTACATGTATATGATGTACAGGGAGAGTTTTCAACTTCTACCACCATCTGAGTTCTTCCAAGGTAGAAGGAAATTGTGGTGATACTAGCCCAAACTCAGCCTGCATTTAGTGAACTCATGCGAGTTTCAGGTTCATAATAACGAGCTCAAACCCAGATAAATTCTGCCAGACTTTGCGTTTCCTGGGACAGTTCAGACATTTTCAGTCTGCAAGTGGCTTTGATAATGAGCCATCAGCAGAGTAATAACGTGCTCTTGCAGAGCTAGAAGTCTTTTGGAAATAGCAGCAACCTGTAGCATAGCAGAAATCAGACTCTTGCATACCTTGAAAGATCTTTGCAGGTGGAGGTTTAGAGGAGTACTGGGGGCCTGGTTTGCTTGCGGCAAGTTGTCCTGAAGCTTTAGCACATCACTCTAACCCCTTCTGCAGCTCTAGCTCTTATGTCACGGAAGAGCCGAGCTGTCCTAGTTCGGGAAGCAGTAGGGGCAAGAGAGATTGAAAACAATGAAACAGTAGGAAAATGTCCTGATTTATTTCCTGATTTTATTTTCATATAAAACATGCAGTTTTATATGACCTAGGTCATAGTGACTTTTTGTCACTGTTCTTGCTGGAACTAGCACGTGCTCCGAAGGGAGAACATTCTCTTTCTGCACGTGGCATCGCTAAGTCCTCTCAGGTGCTCATAGTAGCAGTGTCTAGAGTCAGGTGAGCAGGCAGGGCTGCTGTACAGAGCACAGTTCAGCTAATTACAGCCCAACCAGGCTAACAGTATGCAATTCAAGACAGGGTAGGAAGAGGAAAATCAGATTTCTTCTGCAGTAATTCCTGATTGTTTGAAGTAGAGAAGTAATGGTGGGGAAGGGGGCAACAGTGAGAGAAATGGAGTGATATAGGGAGGAGGGAGCCCAGGCTGACAAGAGGGAAGTCAGCTTGTGACTGAATTGTGATCAGTGTGCCCTGATCTGAATCAAAAAGCCCAGCTGTTCTCTATACGTTCTCATTTCTTTTAGGTGTTATCTTCAGTAACTGGCTTTTGTCTTCTGAATTTTGTGACTGTATTTGCTGAAGGGGCTTCCCAGCAGGGAAGAACTTGGCGTACAAGCCTTACCGGTACACATGCATGAAGGGATGCACACATAAGTCAATATCATCTAAATTTGAAGAGTTCCGGTTTCTACATTTGATTCGTATTTAGGCAGATTTCCATTACATAAAATAGGTCATGAACCCAGGGTCGTGCTGAAATGTCTTTCAGTGTGCAGTCTTCTGAGTCTCCTGTCTGCGTTTGGCTGTACTTTGTCAGTTTGCAAAACTACTGGGCAAAGGAAAATGTTGGAAAATAATTTCACAGTATGGAACAGAAGTGCTGATTCTTAGAAGAAGTGTCACTTAGAAGTTAATTGAAAACCTTGGAAGCGTTCTTTCTGGGTCTTTCCCCACCCACTTTTCACATAATTGCAACACTGCTTTAATTTAAAGTTTTCAAGTTGGTTTAAGGGCACCTAAGATGGGATCCTCTGCTTGATGTAAACTTGTTTGTGAGCAGCAAGCTATGGAGATTAAGTGCCCTTCCACTGCAGGAACTGTATGCTTTCCAGGGTAATGTACACAATGCACTTATGTAATGTTCAAGGTTGTTATCAGACTAAAAATACGGGCTGTTTCTCTGGGCAGTTCATTCAAATCTTCAAATCTAATTTGTTGACTCTAGTTGCCTTCATGTTCCTTTCACAATGTACTGTTAGTTACAAATTTTCTGAGCAGCTGCCCACTCCCTTTGCCCCCTGAGACAACCGGGAACATGGGCTAAAGGTTGTAGATGGTCTGATCAGGAAGTTCACATTAGTGTCAAAAGCAGTTGCATAGCTTCTCCAACAGTTGGTGGAAGTTTTGTGTAAGGAGAGGAGGAAAACATATTTAGGGAGAGCCTTGTATAAAACATGTGGGAAAAATGGATGCAGCTGTATTCCTTCAAATCTGATGGTGACCAAAATAGCAGGATAAATGCCATTAACATTTAGTTGATACTTTGTTAGTTGACAGAGAAAACATGAGATAAATTTGCTTTTAGAGGTTTTACTTACTCTTTGAAAACTATAATGTAAGGTGTTGTTGCTCTTTTCTGTCAACAAACTGTTCATAAAAACCACCACCCAGTTATCGTTATGTTCTTGGTTTTTATTAAAAAAAAGTTTTAACCATGCATAGCTCAGTTAAGAATTTAGTAGGATCCTCAAATGCAAAATTCAATTACTTTAAAATAGACAGCTTCCATCAAGAGAGCTTGTTCTAAAAAGGAGTGGAAAAGGTATTTACTTGCCAAGCTCAGACTTCTGTTTCTACTGCAGCTCTTGATGATATTCCCGACTTTTAAATAGGCTGCAGTCCTTCCCATGCTCTAGGTGCTTGGGACTGAGCATGTTTTCACTTGCTATTGACTGAGAATTGTTAGCCAGAACCTGTCAAAGTGAAGCTGATTGCTTTGAGACTGGCGTGGACACCTCTGTGTCCACTGTTCCTTAGTGGTGTACTTTTAGAAAAAAGTTTTGCATAGTGACTTGTTTGTGGTTGTTCTCTCTTTTTTTGATAGCCGCATAAATGTCAACAAGCTGGCACACAAGGCAGCATGGCAGGGTTGTAGGATAACTGTGGCCAGTACCTTTCTGTCATTCCCATATCCAGAAGCCTTCTTAACTTACCCTCTTTCTTGGAGAGTATTCCTGTGATTCCTCTATACTCGGCCCTGGATTTGTGCCATCTGTCCCATACGTACCGGTTGCTTATTACCAGGCGGGCCTGTCAGTGTTTGAGGATGCAGTGTCCCTCTCTTGGGGCACTTGTGGCTGGTAAGGCTTCTTAAAACAAAGGTTCGTTTGTTGATACGTAGAGCAACAATTCAGAGGCAAGAATATTGAGCCAAAATCTAAATGTATGTTTTGTTTTATGTGAATGTCTGTCTTGTTATGAGGCAGAGCAGGCAGTTGCGTTGGGTTGTTTTTTTCATCAGTGAGTACCCATGCAGAGACTTGGTCTGTTTTTAGGACCCCATAAATAGCGCTGTCGTTACCCACACACATTCCTGTCCGTTCCACCCCTGTCCTGCCCCTCCCCTCCCCTCCTGGAAGATTGTCTAGACAAGCGAAAAAAGGAATTTGGTCATTTAGGGCTTCTGGTGGCTGGTTACATAGTCTCTGTAAAATGACTGCTGCATGCATACACCCAGGTGTCTGATGTGTGTGGGGCAGGTTCTGACCCACGTGATACTTGGGAGGTCACAGGCGGTGCCGGTGAGCCGGATGTGTTCTGGATGCACTGCAGTTACTTTTCGGGTTTTTCTCAAAATTTGTTGATTAAACATCGTGTATGCTGGCCACCTGGGCTGTGCCCACAGGTGTTCCCATCCAGAAATGCAAGGCCATTATCCAGGGATTTCTTTTATTGTGAACCAGCTCCCCAGCTTGCCTCGAGCTACTCTCTTCTTCCCTCTGCCCCTCTGAGAAGCCACTTTTAAGACGGGTCCAGAGCTGTTAGAATTTGTCCAGTTGCTGTATCATGCGAAACAGGGTAAAGTCCCCCACTCCTAACATATTTGCTGTACAAGTTTATATGGGGGTTATCTTTCTTTCCTGTTCAGGTCAGTTTAGGCGTGCTCAGATGATGAATTTTGATTGCTTGTACAAGACCATTTCCCTTAGCCAGGGCAATGTGCTGCCAGAAACAACCTGAAGTCTCAAGTGACCCTAGCATAAAACACTCCCAGCAATGTCTTGATTGTATTTCAACAAAATAATTAATGCGGGACAGCTATTAAGAAAGTGCCTGCCTGTATGTGTAATGCTGCATTAATCTTCTGTAGCCCCGAGAAGAAATTTACTGTAGAATATATGGCCCTTGCACGTGAAAGAAAGATTATAGATGTGTCCTGGTTTTCATTGGCCAGTCTGGCCCAAACCACGGCAAGATGGTATTGCATTATGAATTCAGGGATGTGGGGTTTTACTTGTTTGTTCTTACAGAGCAGAGAATCAGCCTCTTAGAAATAAGAGGGGCCCAGGGACCCCCCAGATGAACCTTCCTTTCTGTATCCTGGTTAGCGTAAGCTCTAAACTTCAGCTGCTGGTAGTGGACGTGCAAACACCTTGTCTTAGCAAAATGACTCCCACTGGGCTTAAGTTTAAATCTAGATGGCTGATCCTTAGGAACCCTCTCTCTTTCTCTAGCCCAATGCCCAAATTCTGCCCTGCCAGTCTTTGCTGGTTCAAATCCTACTGCAGATCCTGGCTTTGGTTTCTCAGTGAGCCCCAGGTCTAAGCTCACCAAAATGATTTCTGGACTCATCCCAGTCTTGTTTGTTTCTGTCATCGTGCGGTGATCCTTGACAGCTCCAGACCTATGCTTTGCCAAGTAATTCCTTATTTGCTACAGCTCTAGGAGTTGGTCTCTGGCCCTTGTTGGCTACAGTCCAAACGTGGTTGAGCCTCAGCCCTACCAGCTTCAGAAGAGCGTGATGGTACATGTAAATTTCTTTCAAGTCACATTTCACATTAAGTTATAAATCATTTGGTATTCTTATGAAAACTATCTATAAGTTTACAAAAATAATAGAATGAATGACTTTTGTGTGACTTTTGTGGTAGTCTCTCACAAGAGACGGAAAGATGACAAACATACCCTGATAAAGAGAAATCATCCTCTCTGTCACTGTTAGTAATACAGGCATGTCAGCAAATGAACCAGCATTTTTTGCTAGTAGATTAGTTTACAGGCTTCAGTGACCATTATTGCATCTTCATTGGTAGTGAACACATGGTCCAGTTCCACCCAAGTTTTCGTTTGCTGCATTGTGTTTTGCTGACTTGGAATCTCTGCTGAGCAGTTAGAGGGCAGTTGTCACACTGGTGAGAAACAGAGACGCGAGTATGGTTTTGAAGCTTTACTGGCAAAATGAGAAGGTGTCTGAATGCTATAGCTTTTTGTCAGTAAAACAGATTTATAAGCTCAAATGTCAACTGTAAACACCAAACCCCATATTTAAGGACATTATCCTTGTTTTCATATGGTCTTAGTAAAATTTGTGTGTATTTAGTATAGTGTGTGCGTTTTTATTTATTTACTTGTGCTTTGTTTATTTATTTTACATTTTAAAACTGCTATAAATCAGGCTTTAATGCTAGCTTGATTGCAAAATATTGATTCTGCTATGAAATCCGAGAGCATTGTGTCTTCTGCAGCATGTCTGCTGTATGTGTTTTGTGTGTGGTTTCAGGGCATTTGAATCTGAGGGGCTATGCATACAGTGCTGGCCTTTCCCAGGACTTTTGAAGTATGGCATGTTTAAAACGCTGTACAGTAAGTAGTCAGGGTGGTCCAACAACAGTAGGTGGCCTTTCCTCTCTCACAATAGCAAGTCGTTGATTTAAAATTATGATTGTTAACAAAGAGTGGATTTAAGGCTAAGTTCCAATATTGCACTTAACTTTTTTAAAAAAAACAAAAAAACCCAAAAAAACCCCCAAATACATGCTTAACAGTATTTGAACAGAAAGAGCTAGAACGGGTTTCAAGCCTGTTTTGATTTAGTTCCCCTAGCAAATACGCGTTTGAGAAGGTAGGTGGGGGGAAGGTATTAACAGTTCCGCTGTTTGGACATCACCGTTGCAGACAGCAGCGTTGCAGAAAAGTTTGTGGATTTATTGAGCTCCCAAGCAGCTCAGTTGCAGAAACCTCCCTGCAATTTTACAGTTGTCCTGCAGGGACCCAAAAGCCTCTGTGGCCAGTGGAGAAGCACCAAGGTGGCCGTGGGTAGGGTAGGTAAGGAGATGTAGGGTAGGTAAGGAGATGGTCCTGCATGCCGCTTGGTGGCAGGCCAGCTTGTCCCAGGGGCTTTGTGAGAGCTTTCCAAGCTCCAGAGGAATGCAGGATTTAGGAAGGTGCAGAAGTTGTGCTGTGTTAAACAGGGGGACAGTGTACAATGTCCTTGAAGCACATGTTGGTAGTGGCATTGCAGCTTGCTACGTCCCTTCTGGGGCTCGTCAGAGCGGGTGTTGGCTGCCGCTGTTGCTGGTCACGGGGCAGGGGTGACCCCCAATGGGTCAGGGGACTTCTGCTCCTTGCTGTACCCCCAGGGCAGGTGTCATCAGGATTTTAACGTACAGTAAGAAACGGCATATTAATGCAATTGGCAAAATAGTAAAACCCACTGAAGGAAATGGTCTTGATTGCTGAGTAGGAGACAGACAAGATCTTTTAGGAATTGTATCAGCAGGAAAGCAGTGGGTCTTTTTCAGTTCTTCTCTTTCAGAAAGCAAAGGCCAGTAAACTGATTGGGGTCAAAATGTCTTAGCCACGTCATCTTCTCAAATAGGGAAGAATGAAAAATAACAGTGCTGTCTGAATTTCAACAAAACACCGATAATAACTGCCAAAAGTGGCAAGAAATACGCAATTCATCTGTTTTTTGTTTTCGTGATTTTCCTCAAGCTTTCTTCAAGTCTTCGTGGGTTTGTCTTTGAATATAAAAGTAAAAGAAACAGATTTGATATAAAAGTGGCACGTCTGGTATTATCTCCTTAATTGATAAGTCAGATGTTGAATAGTACCTAGAGGATGATCTGTTTTCTTAACTGCTATCATTAAAACAGTGATCTAGGATGATGTTACTTTTGTACTTAACTTTTTGCCAAGATAACACTCTAAAGGAGTTGATAAATCCTGTAATATTATTTTACTTGGCTCTATATATTAAAAAAATATGGAGAGAGAGTCAGTCTTGAGGAACTTGCAACCTTACCATCAAGGTGGGTAATTGCAGAAAATGCAAGGGGGGTACAGGTTTATAGGTATTTGGATTTTTTTTTCCTATTAAAAAAAACTTTGATGGTTTTCCAAGACTCACAAACTCAGACTAATAACACATATTATTTGGGTCACAGCTAGACTGTGAAAACTGACAATAAAAGAACTGGTTTTTCTTTTTTTTCCTGTCTGCTGCTCTGAGACATACTGAGCATGTGCCTGAAAGTGGCAAGTATAAGAAGAAAGCCACAAAACAGTTCCCCAGACTGCAGTTGCTGATACAAGGGTTCCTGAATCTCTAACAGCACTTCCCATATTTGTTTAGTACTATTTAATTTGATTTGATCTCATTGTAACAATCAAGCTATGCAAAAATGGCCGAGAGTCGTCTTGAAGTGCATTAAATGACGTCATGTTGTTGTTGCATTCCATTCTTCTTACTTGTCTTTTCGTGGGGAAACCACTGAAATTATTTTGAAAAAAAAAAAAATTTTTGGCTGTAGTGTGGATATATGTGAGATTAAAGGTTGACTTGAAGTCTAACAAAACATTTTATAAATTGCTAGTTTGTTCCTTGGTGAAGGCTCTGCAGAAGTAAGCTTTTTGTTTGTTGTACCTGCAAAATCAAGTCAAGCATGAGCCTCAGGTCTGTTTCAAGCAATTTTCTAGAAATACACCTGAGCCCCTGAGGGTAAAGATGACAAAAGGCTTCTGGTGAGAAGAGCAGTTTCTGGGTTGCATGTCTGTATGTACCAGGGTATGAAAGTAGGTTTTAGTTGCAACTTCTTCAGAGGACACTTGCACAGCATTTCCTGCATACTCACTGTAACCTCTCAGCAATGCAGCTCCGGGTCACTTGCTGTCATGGTCTCGCCCGATTCCAGTAAGCCAGGTGTAACACTCCAGTATTCCTAAAGGCATTTTTTCCTCCTGTGCATGCTGTTATGCCTGATTTCTGTCAGAAGCTAATAACGAGCTGCATTTCATTGCTTTTTCTCCTGTTTTCATATAAAGACTATTTCTTAGGTCTAATTCAGTTTAAAAAACCCAGAAGCTTAAAACTCGCCCAGAAATTATTTCGGTGGCCTTCCCTCTCAAGATCTCAACTTCTTACAGCTCCCTAAATTAAACTTTGTACTTCTGCTACCTAATAACTGCAGAAGAGAATGTTAAATTTGAACCAGCTTTGGAGAGAGAAAAAACAAAACAACTTGTGGTTTAGAGGTGGGGGAAGCTGTAGAAATCTTGAAGGCAGAAATTACCAGAAGAATGACTGTTTGGGGGGAATAAGAGTCCTGAGTAACGAATCAAATAGTTCAGGGAACAAATAAAGCCACTGGAGTTCTTGGAGTTTGGTGAGTTAAAATATGTCAACTGAGAACAGCTCAGGTGTAACAACCCAGTCTCACAGCCTCTTGCAGCTCTGAGAGAAAAGATTCTGGGTCTTTTGATGGGGATACAGTGTGCTAGAAATGACCTGATTTGTAATTACTCACAAAACCCCTTGATTACTTGCAAGTCGTTTGCCCATTAAAGCTGATGATGTGGCCATTAAGAAAGCAAGTAAGAAAGAGCTAGAAATAGAAAAACAGTATTTCAAGGATGAATAAAGTTTGAAGAACAGAGAATAAATACAATCTCTGAATATTGTAAAATGTTTAGTCTTAGCCAGCCTTGCAAGCCTAAAGACTACAAAAGGAAAGCTTTTATATGTATATTACTCTAAACTTATTTCCTGATTAGGCCAATGGTCAGCCCTCTGTTCTCTAAAACAACTTGTTTTTGTTATTATTACAAAGGTATCAGGTGCAGTGTCATTTGTCAGGGCTGACCCTTTTTGACACATACAGCAAGAATGTAGATTGTACAAAGAATACAGTATATCCTCCTCCCTAGAGTTATGTACTAATTCTAATAATAGAGTGAGTTTTGTGAAGACTAACAAATCAGATTGTTTAAGGTTACATCAAGAAGAATGCTTTGAAATACTGACCATTTTTTCTTGACCCGCATGCTAGGATGATGTATTTTTCTATTTAAATTCTTTCATCACTGTAATGAATGATTCAATTGCTGTGTCTCCCATAGTGTTACGATGATAAAGATTTTTGCTATTTTAGAAATAACAAATGTATAATAAAGCGATAGAAGAGATTAGGAGATACACTTGAAATTTGTTACGAAAAGGGTAGTGTGGCTGTGGACAGCGAGGAACAAGAGGAATCCACAGGGAAATGCTCAGAGCGGCTGGTGTGGAGCTGCTTAGTCATTGCTGAAACACCTGGTGACTTCATTAAGGCACCAGATTAGGTGGAGCTGCTCAAGCTGTTCTGGTTAAAGAGATTCTTGCCCCTGTGCTTTTATTGCTGCTACTTCGCGAGAAGTCACGTCCCCTGAGAGCTGGTCACTGTTAGCAATGCCTAACCTCTATCAGTCACAGTGAGCTAAAGCAATTGGAAAATAAATAAATAATCAAAACCTCCCTGACCCAAAATAGTCCTCCGATGGCTTGCTTTGACCGTGAGCAGTACTGAGTGCTGTTCGCAGCAGCTGGGTGGGCAAGTCTTAGGGGGGAGACTTGCCCCCCACCCCCTTGTGGGGGGCAGTGACACCGGGCAGAGACCGGTGCAGAGACCTCTTCAGCCGGCGTGGCTGCAGATCTGTTAGCCGTCTCCGGGGGTTCAAAGACACTCCGATGCGAATGCTGGTATTTACATCCAGTCTGCTAAGCTTGCTGCATCTTGCCCCATACAAAACCACAAGAGAGAGAAATCCAGTCCTAAGAACAAATAGAAATCAGGTAGCTCAGAGCCTCAAAGAATTATCTGTTCTTACTTGTAAACGTTCCTGGCAAAGAATCGTCTGGTCATCCTCCGAGACATTAACTGGATGTCATAGGCATTGCAATAACAGGCGTTTTGAGCGCTCCTGGCTTTGGATAGCTTTTCTATGGAAAGAATTTAAGATCTTGGTTTGCCAGTTCTTCGGAATCATCTGCTTGTGCTGAACTTGACTCAAAAAAAAGTCGCCCTGTTGGACTGAAATGGAACTGCTCCAAATTACAGTGGTGAAGTGCACATAAATGTGTTTGTGGGATCGGGCTTTTCACATTGTAACAGGTTGGTCTGCTTTTAGCTTCACCAGGATGTTTCTTTAACTGTAGCAGCAATAAGGAAAAATTGCATTTCTGATGACTTAACCTGGAGAGCACAGACGTTAAACGCCATCCTTTTACACAAGCAGCTCTTATGGAAATGCTTGCTATGAAAGAGTATGTTTCTGTGCTTTGGGTAGTGTTTGCTTTAGGTGACTTCATGTGTATCTATCATAAACTCTTTCCCGGTGAAAGGAAACTTGGTATCTATCGATATTTCATGTTAAACATTTGATGTTGTTTTTTTTCCTTATGAGTATTTCACTCAATCTCTGTTTACTTGCATCAATACAGGGTCAAACATACTGTTGTGTTTCCCCAGGGGAACACTCAAGTTATGCAAACTGTACCGTAGATCTGTCCCCCTGTACCCCAGCTGCACTGGGTTCTGCACTTATTAATCCCCAAACAAGCTTTGTGCCGGTGTCAAACCAGATTTCCTCTTGAAATCGCGCGTGTAGCTTGTCTTACTAGCCCCCAAATGGAAATAATTTCAGTCTACAATTGTGTACTGATTTAGAGGTGAGAATGTGGCTCAGTTTTGTGTGTTCTTCGGTTTGGAGGAGTCGCATTTTGGAAATACTTGTGTGAGGGCTGGGATGGAGAAAGCACCTGCAGCAAACTGGGGTGATGAGGTTCTGCTAAGGCAGAGACATACCTGGGGCCTGAGCAGAGCTTGTGTACTCAGGCCATATGGGAGAGCTTTTAAGACCATTATTATTTGTTTGCTACGGCTGTGCAACTTCCTCTTACCCTTTGTACACACTTTTTCTGACATGCTGTCACTGCCTTCATCTATCCTGATTCAGAAAGAGGATAACATGGTATAATTTCCTACCTTCTGCTGTTGAGTTGGTTGTTTAATGAGAGAGAATTTTCCTTGGACGATGTCAGAGAAAAATCTGTCAAGGTTCTTTTGTATAGGAACAAATGTTAACATAAACAGGCTCCCTCACAAATATCCAGGCAGGGTGAACGACCACAGTGCGGGGGAAAAAACACTTCAGGCAACTGAGGGAGTGCTGCCTCCCCCCCCTACACANTTCATTGAAGGGGATGAACTTTCATCTGACATCCAGAAAGACTTCTTCTGGTGAGGCATTTTCCTGCATTTCAGCTTTCAGGTAATTCCTCTCCTTTTCAACAGTTTTTCTGAGCGCAAGCCAGTTCTTTGCCTGTGTTGCAAGAGGACCTCATTCCTTCTCTTTTTGTTATGTTTTGGCCTGAAGTAAGGAAGTAGCCAGTGGGAATTAAACAGTGTTCTTCATTAGTTTATTTTATTAGCTCACAAAATGCAACCTCCCTTGCCAGTGTTGCATTCTTCTTTTTCCATGCTTCTGTTGAGCGTTTTATGAAGTGCAAGTAGGTAGGAAGCACACTTCATTTCTTCTGGAGAAATTTAGCAGCTTAAAGCCAAGGCCCCAGGTAAGGAGCTGTGGTACCTGGGCATCTCTGGGAAATTTAACCTTATAACTTTGGCTAAGCCTTCAAAAGTAGAGCATTCCTTGGCTCCCCAGAGTTGATTGTGTAGCCCAGAGAGGTGGTGGTATTTGGGAAGCGGAGAGGAAAGGAAGCCTTTAAATAAAGCTTTAGCATTAGAAATGTGCAGAACTGCTGCCTTGAATCATGTTGCCACGTTCCCCTGACAGCGCTGTCCTCCTCATTTTGCAGCGAGATTTGTACACCCACAACAGGAATAGCCTGTGAACAATTTTTCAGTGTTCAGTTTTACATTTACCAGAAGTGTAAAGTTCAGTGTCATGGAATTTCCCTGCTTGGTTGGTAGATGGCTTGGAAGGACTCAAAACCAAGCAGCCTGACCTGGAGGCAGAAGCCTTCCTCCCCTAAATGAGTATGTTCACGGGTTCAGAGCTGTCCTGGCCTCCTCCTGTCAAAACGGCAATAGAATTTCTCTTCTCGGGGTCTGTCATATTTTATTTTAATTCAACATATTTGAAGGAAAATGATCTAACAGAATTCAGTTTTATAAGTCTTAGTGTGCTGTGGAACACAACAAAAAACAAAACAAAACAAAAAAAAAAAAAGTGGGCCAGCTCAGGGACTTGTTTTGTTTGAAATAGTTGATGCCATAAAATCCCAAACCAAAAGAGGTGGGAGATGTAAGGCATCTGGCAGAGTTTACAGCCCTGGGGGGTCAACGAGAGAAGTACAGCCCCGTTGCAAACAAAGGCTGAGTGTTTTGCTGATGTGATTGCAAAACATATGTTTGCCCGGGACTGTTATGATCTTGGGAATAGGCAGGAGGCCAGACTTCTGCAGCAGCGGCCTGGGCCGCACAAATAGCTACGACATGTTAACCTCCTGCCGTGTCTCCCTGTAAAAGCCGTTTTGCTTAAAGAGAAGGTAGAAACTCTTGCATAAGGAATGAGGGAGAGGGGGAAAGAAAAAAAAACAAAAAAGAGAGAAAAAAAGAAAAGCGTTGTCCAAAGAGCTTCACCGTGCCGGGGAGGAGAGACGGGGGCTCAGGGGACCGGGCTGGACCTGGGGGGCGCCCTGGGTCTCTGCGGGGCCACTTGCCCCCAAGCCGGGGCNCCGGCGGGGGAGGGCGGACTGGGGGGCTGGGGTGGCGGCGGGCGTCCCCTCCGTCCGGCCCCCGCAGGGCGGCGGTGTTGCCCCCCGGGCGCGGCCCCAGGGAGGAATCCCTGCTGGAAGGTGGGGCGGGGGTCCGGGCGGCATCCATCCCCCTGCCGAGGGGGAGTCCCGGCTCGGGCTGCGGGTCCGGGCAGGCGGGGGCAGCGCTTCCTTGCGGGCTGCTCGCTCGGCCCGTGAAGAGGTCGTTCAGAGCGACTGGAGGGTGATTTTGGGGGATTTGCAGGTCTTTTCTAGCTCCCTTCTCGCGGATACCCCGCTGCTGCTGCCTGCAGTGCCAGTGCGGATGCTGTCCTTACCCTCCCGAGTGCCACCTGGTCCCAGAAGGGCTGCGTACCCCTTGTGTGTGTGGTGGTGATGGTGGGGTGTCTACTGGGTTTTTAGGCTCATCCAACTAGTTTTTGCCTCTGAATTGCCTTGTATTTATTTCCTTCTCGCACAGACTTGGGTTATCCTTTTGAAACAGTGAGGTTGGTCTTGTGTTCTGATAGAGAAGAGCTTGCTCCAATTGTAAATGAATCCAAGTCAATAGTGTTAGTTTGGACAGGAATTCAAGTGCTGCTTTGCATCTCTTTTGTAAGTTTCATAGCGTCACCACCTTAAGATTTTTCTTTTAAGGGACGTTTTTAAATCCTCAAGCTGCTGCAGGGTTGCCACAGAAACTATTTTGTATTTTGGGGGTTTGTACAGATGTAGTACCTCTTGCATTCAAATTGCTTTGCTTTGACATAATCCAGCAGCACGGGCTACATAATGCAGTCAGTAACTGTCACCTTTAAACTTGTTTTCCTCTGTGTCACTGTTTTATTGGTATTTAAGCGGTGTTTACAGCTTGGAAATTGCAGACGTTCCTTCCAAATACTTTGCCCTTTAATACTTTTTGTTTCATCGTACGCATCACAGAGCTGGCGTATGGAAAAGCTAAGCACTAGCCCTTGAAATTCAGCCTCTTGGTTTCAGTGAGCTCATATCAAAAGTAAATTGGGTTGTGGTGTCTAGGCAGTTGTGTCACAAAACCACTGCAGGAAGAGCTGTTGCTGCCAAGGAAGGGTAGGTAGCACTTGGGTGCCTCCGGACTACCCCAGTTGGACCTGCTCTTACCACTCTCTCCGAGAAGGTGACCGGAGAAGAGGTGGTAGAGCTTGAGACCGAGGAGCCTGGTCTTTGATTCCTGCCAGCGCCAACAGGGTGTCTGACCTTGGGCACACGCTCGCTTGCCTTGATTTCTGTCTTGAATCAAATCATATAAACTAGGGGGGAGCGTTTTTAGAATCTGGTATTTCAAAGGACTTTTGAGACTTTCAGAGAAAATACCCATACTGATATTTAAATTGAAGTAATTTAAGTATTTAAATTCATATAAGAACAATGTATTCTCTGTGAAATAGAAACGGTTCAACGTTTGCTGTGCTCTTAATTCCAGCGAAGAGCGGTAGGTCTGTGGAACAAAGTGCTTTGTAGCAGAGGGGGAGTACTTTTCTCAGTTCTTCAAATCTGTGCAAGTGCAGGCATGTCCAGTGCTGCAGCTGAATGACGGTCTGAGATACCCAGAAGATGGAACCAGTGTGAAAATGTAGAGTACATGGGCTTTTTTGAGACGATTTTTCTGTCATTTTAACGGTTGAGGAAAAACCCAACAACTGCAGCTACTTCTGGATTAGGTAAATGAATAAAACAGGGAAAACTGCCAGTTGTGTTTAGCCCCACATTTAGAAAAGCTGTAGGATTTGTGGGATTTATGGGTTTTTTTAGATGTTTGTAGGAAAAGAATCGTATTTATTACTACTCTTTGTGTCTTAATCCCTTCATTTCCAAAAGCAACCCACCTGATGAAGGTGCTATGGTAGCTACTGCAGTTAGCAGAATTGAAAATACAGCTTTTAAGATGAGTATGTATTAGCTTGGTGATAAATAACTTGTCCTGTGCGGCCAGTTGTGCCAGTCATTGTTGTTAAGATCCTAAACAAGGAAACTCCAAATTTGTAGCCTGTCAGTGTCACCACCAGTGAGGTTTTGCTGTCAGTGATCTTTAAAGGGGAAGCAGGAACCAAACACTTGGAAATACAGCGCGAGCTTCTTGGACACTTGGATGTGTTGAGGCATGTCAGCCTATAAGAGTAGGAAGGTCTAAATGGGTATTTTTAATGTCAGCTTCAAATGTATCCCATAGTAATATACTAAGCTGAATTTTTAGCACTGGGCACATTGAGGGGGTTAATTCTACCGGGAGATTGTGTTGAAGAGTTTTTAACGACTCATTGTGCCTTTCTTAACACTGATCTTGGGTAGGACTGCACTTAGATTATATAAAATGATCACTAGGAAAACGTTACCTCCAAAAAAGGTCCCCTCAAAGTCCTTTCCCTTCGCTGGTTCCTTCCTTTAGATTGTTTTATATTGCATTACAGTGCATGATTTTCATACAGTTTTGTTTGAATCTAGGAGTATTTAGTGCTTAGTCAGGACACAGATGATTCAGATTAAGATGTTAATCTAAATGTGCTTTAGTGATCTAAATTGATAATTATATTTTCACTTTGCCCGTGTCTTGTCTATGATAAAAGTTTCTTTTTGCCGCTTAGAGGAGGCTTCAGTAAATATGTAAATAAGTCTCTCTGGGAGATATAACATTTGATATTGGTACTGACTGTACTTGAGGGGAACAAAATGACTCACTGTGCTAACACCAGGGAAGCAGTCTGAAGATTGTGGTTCATAGCTAGTGCTCGGCTCGTGAGTCCTGAATGACTGAAAATTAACAGTTTGGTAACAGTCCCCGTACTCATCTGACAGGAACTATAATGGAGTTTTGGGAGAGGTTTTGTGACAAGAGGCAGAGCTGTAGCTGCCAGGAGCCCATAGCGGGGGAGGAACAGGGATCTGAAAAAGCATTCTGGGCGCTATGGAGCAGGAGCAGTAGCTGAGGTTAGGTTCCTGTGCTAGTCTCAGCGGCCAGCCCAGCCCAAACCACAACAGCCCTGCATCTCAGCTCGTAACTCTGCCTCAGTGTTTCTAGGGGGAATTTCTGATATTTGGTGTCTGTTTAGAAATGGCTTTTTTTTTTCCTTCTCCCCCCCCCC
>VZSF01001350.1:571862-628690 GCA_013398295.1 Chionis minor
CATTTGCAGTTCAATTTTTCATCTCAAGCTTTCACTTAAATTTGATAGGAATGCTGCTCTTGACAAAACACTTTAAAAAATTACCTAAGAGTGGACTTGATTGGCAAAGTCTTAAGATACAGAAAAGCCATAAATAGAGCGAGTTCATACGTGCTTGTGGTTTTAGAGTGGTCTTCTCTCCGTGTATATGTGCACGCACTACAGATTTTTGGTCTGATTGGCATTGTGGAGTTGGGTGTACTAAGTGGGCCAGACTGGTGAGAGAGGATGGTGGTTGGGAAGTATATAATTAAGTTTGCAGACTTGTCTCATTACGTCTCCTGTCTCAGCTCTGAAGAGCTGTTTCTTGGTGCAAATTTGCATAAAACATATTTCCTGGTTGAGAAGTCTCTCAAAAGGCACACAGTCTGATGGTTGGGGCATTAGCCCGTGACTTCAGAGATCTCAGCTTGAGCTGCCAGTCTTCTGTAGCAGCCTCTGTTAAGACATGTGGCTTCTCTGTTTCTCAGGTTTTTTCCTAAAGGGCAGATAATACACTCGCCCTACCTCACAGGGGTGTTGCGTGAATTAAATATATTAGATGAGATGCTCAGATATGGCAGTGATGAGGGACATGTAGATTCAGAAATGGGAGGTATCAGGTGAACATAATTCCCATGGAAATAATAATAGTGGCTGCACAGAAATACAAGTGCCATTGCGTAAGGGCAAAGAGGAGGCTTTTCTGTCATTTCTGAGCTCGTCTCTGCCAGTGTAGCGATGCAGCAGTAAAGTCTTGCTTCTCTGTCAAGGTACATCTGGAAGGTGAGCAGTGGAGTAGACTGCCACCTGGTGAGTCCCACCTCCCTCCATTAGCTGTGCGCTTCTGAGCATCGAAGGGGAAATCTGTTCCACCCTTGGCTCTCAGCTTTGCAGCTGAGTTTTATGTTCTGGCTTTGAAGATGGAGTGCCTCTGATGCATTATTACGTATTATTTGTACCTAAAGCCTCAGTTGTGGTTGGCTTTCTGCTGAGCTGGGACCTCTATTCAGCTGCAGAGTTCCTACACCAAATGGAAGCGGTGTGGCAAGGTTAACAAACAGGAGGAAAGAAGCCAGGAGAAGTTTGATGCAGAAAGCACGGCACTAAGTACGTCACTTTGGTGTGCAACTCGGTGGTCTGGAATTGCATGAAAGTTGCTTACACTTTTGTAATAGCCAAAATAAATACCAGTTGCTTGCAACTGCTGCTGGTCCGAGCCCCGGCTGCTTCGCCAAGTGCTTGTCGGTGCTGCAGGTGAGGTGCTTTTTGGAGAGGGAGGTGCAGGAGAGAGACGTGGTGGTGGTCAGGATGTAGGTCTTGCCTTTGAGAGGGAAAGCTGGAGAGCGGTGCTCCTTGAGGTAAGCGTATTTGGAAGATGGAGGCTTAGTGAAGGGCATCGTAGAAATACGTTCAGAACGAAGAGAAGATACTCTAGGCCTGTTTTGGGAAGTATTCCTGTGTTGCCTATATAGTATTTGAAATGTTGGGATACTGGGATTACCCGGAGATGCCCACTATTTCTCAAGTACTAGAAGACCTTGATTGAATGCTGCTTCTGGAAGAAAAAGAGGGGCAAACAGTTTTTAAAAGGTCTGCCATGCCATAGCTTGTAACTGAAGAATATAAATTTTTAGAGGATCTCCAGTGGGTCAGAATTTATACAACTCTCACGACTGTGGCAGCCATGCGCTGCATGACAACAAGGTTATTTCTGTTCTCAGCATCCCCTGGAAGAAACATATTTACCCCCGTTTTGCAGATGGGCAACTGAGGCTCATCTTCACAAATTCTTTGCGACGTCTCTGCAGAACAGAGACTGTAACCCCGACTTCTCAAGTTCTAGGCTGGTGGCATGATTTCAGCAGGATGCTTGCTTTCCTGAGGGAAAACAAAGCGGCTTCTTCAATTCCCCCAAAAACCTGGAGTCACTCTGCAGAGAAGGTTTATTTTTTACTGAAGTATTGTAGTTCAGCAGCACAGTCATAGTGGTTTGACCTCTGCATGCTTTAAAAAAATTGCTAAGTGTATTGATACTAACGTATTTTAGATTGTGAGGCAAAATATGTTAGCAGCTTGCTGATCTCAGGTTCAGAAATCTTGGGGTTTTTTTCTTTTGATAACTGTTCTGGGAAAGGGGAAGACTGAAATGTAGTTGTTCAAGAAATGAGCTAAAAGGCATGTCTCTTGGAGTGCTTGAGCTGGCAGACAACTGCAGGCATCTACTAAGTTAAATGACGCATACGGGCTTTTTTTTTCTTGTTGTCATTTGGATGTAAGATGTTTTTCTAATTTGCTAGGGTAGTTGTAGCCGAGATAAGAGGCTGTGGTAGAACTTTGAGTTGAGAGGCTGTTTTTCAGATATAAATTCCATCCAGTAAGTGGCATTGCTGGAGACTTGGCTAACAGGTAAAATGTTTGTGAATGTTGGGACCCTTGGCAGGAAAAACCTACGTTGCAAACTTTACTGTCACGGGGGAAATGTGAAATGTGAGAAGACCAGTGTAAGAGCTCCCATTTGATCTTGCTTTATCCAAATAAGACTTGAGAAATAAAGAACCTCCTTAAGGTTTAAGGAGACCATCAGAGTCTGATGGGCTTTGGTAGTTCAGACTTAGACCTGCGCTGATTGTTTCTGGCTTTCTGAAGCTGGTTTTTAATCTTAGGGGAAAGTTCAGGGAACGGTAACTGATTAATAAAATTGCTTCTCGTACAATGAACTCGTGCAAATAGAAACCTCAACTAAAGACAGAAAAAGTGCAATAGTAAGTGAGACCAGTATTGCTTGTTTGTAACCACCTTTATCTATGTGGGGAAAATGTAGCAAAGTTTAAAACTGAATTTGGCCAGCAGCTTTTAGGGGCTCGATTTGCTCTTGAGGCCTAAAGCAGCTGAAGGTGCCCCTCTGCTCTGTCTAGCCTGAACTGGCTCAGTACATGGTACTTATTTATCTGCCTAAACCCAGCTGAGAACCTGGATGGGGTTGGTGTCATCAGAAAAGGAGCGGTTTGGGCTACGGAATGGAGGCAATGGAATGTGTTTTAAAAGCAGGGGAGAAGGAACAGATAAGAGGCCAAACCATTAGTTTATGTATAGCCTAGTGTTTAGCACTCATCTCCGATCCCAGCTTTAATCCCAGGTCTTCCTCCATCCCTAAGAGCGCCCGTGCCATCAGCTGCCCCATTGGGAGCTGCTTTGGGTGTCAGGGCTCCCATCTTTCCTGGGGAGGCCGCGCAGTAATCCCCTCGGGAGAGCTGGTTTGCCCCGCGCGCTGCATACACAGAGGAGGAGCGAGCCTCCCGGGAGCCACGCGCTTCCCAGCCGGCAAGGTGGGCACGTGTGAAGGTGGGAGGTGCGGCTGTCCCCCGCGCTGCTGCGACCCTGCTGTGCCTCCGCTGAGGGCTGCTCCCTGCCAAACGCAGAAACTGCCCTTGAACCCGTGGCTCCCAGCCTTCCCAAGGGAACGGTTTAGCAAGCGGGACGCAAACGCGCCCGAGTCTCTTGTGCAACTTGCTCCTTGGCTGCAGAAAGGGGCGCAGGGTGCCGTCGGTCCGGCAGGGCGGAACACCTGGCTGAGGGGAGAGGGCAAGTAGGGAGCTGCTGGAGGGGTATCCAGCCTCCCTCTTACCTGCAGGGCAACGTCCCCATGGAAGCATGTGCAAGGATGTGGCTGCTGCTGTTCTGATTGAGCAAAGTCCCCTCCTTCCCTCCCAGTGTGAATAGCTATTTATCCTATCTTGAAAAGAAAGCAGATGCAAATGTAGATCAGGTACTTTCAGCAGTCTCGGAGCTCTTTGAGGTCGGGAAAAGAAATCTGATTAGGGTTACAGCTGTTTCATTTCCTGACAGATGCACAGAGTGTTATGTGCTGGCGTACTGCGGATGTACACACACACACATCAGTCTCGTTTTGTATCAGTGGCATAACCACACAGCAGCCGGCTATGTACTGAACTCCTTGTCCTGGACACCCTGCCAAAATATGCTTTATGCAGAATTTTCTGCAAACCCAGGTTGTAGAGAGTCTGTGTGTGTGTGTGTGCGTGCATATAAATTTGTGTGTTTTCTTCAGCTGGCAGGGCCTTTGTTGTGGAGTTTTTTGTTGCTGGAGTGGGACAGTACACTGTAAACAAGCGTGGCTAATTATAAAGCACTTGTATAAAAAATGATTTGCATTTGTACAAATGGTACTGGTAGAAGTACCCATGTAAGAGTACCACGAGTACCCAAATAAGCCCAGCTCTGAATGGACAATTCTTCTGTTTCTTGCAGCCACAGCTAAAAAGCTGTTTATAACTAAGTGCTGAGATGGTGCAATTTTCTTTTCTAGGAACTTGGAATAAGAATTCCTAGACCACTGGGACACGGACCAAGCAGATTCATCCCCGAGAAGGAGGTGTGGTACTGTTTTCAAGTACACAGTGAACTTTATGCTTTTAAGGAACAGCCTTTTAGTAGTAACCCACATTTGGTTTCAGGACAGCTGCTGAGCTGCAAAACATTTTCAGTCATGCTCACATTCAGTCCTGGTAAGATTTTGGCCACGGCTCTAGTGTACAGAAGCAGCGAGAGCCCTGGGGAGCTTTGAAATAGTTATGACCCCTCCTTCGCTGCTATCTAGCATAAGAGAAACCCAATACCGTTTTGTGTAAGACCGTCTGTTTCCTTGTGAACATCCGGATGTAATTTCCTACTGGTCCACAAGGCACCTGCCCCCCTGCGCTGGGGTTACTTTTTCTTGAGCCGCCTCTACCGTTCTCAATAACCCGAGAAGCTCCAAAGCGCTGCGGCTGAGCGTTTCTGCTGCTTCTCTCCCCATCGGCTGGTAAGAGAATTGGGAGCAGAGGAAAAGTTAGTGGTTTCCTAGGAATTTTAGAGCCTTAAGCTTCAGTTTCCTTTTATTTCTCTCTCTTGTCATCTTAGCAAGCTTTTTACTTCTTTCCCTCTTTTTTTACCTCGGTGAAAATAATGACTCAGTTACCTTCTTGTTATAATAAACTGAGTTTAGATCAATTTGCACCGTTCAAGAAAGTGAAGGTGAGGCAGTTAAGAATGAGAAGTCGGTCTTTTACAAGGGGAATTGTAAAGGCAAAAATCTCCTTTTGCTGTTATAACCAGCTGGGATCTCCTAAATGAGAGGTGTTAAAGGGATTTTGTGTGCCTTGTCTTACGTGCACTGATTTAATGCCATTAATAGAATTATAACGTAATTCCTTTCACCGGAGCCTCTCGGTGCTGTGGTAATGCGTTTATTTACTGTTTTATTGCTACTTCTTGGGCAGTATTGCTAATTGCTCTTTCTGTTCAATCAGACAATTCAAGTGGGAAAGGAAGACGCCATGATGCACGCGCTGTTTGCAGACTCTTTTGCTACACTGGGCCGATTGGACAACGTTACCTTGGTGATGGTTTTCCACCCACAGTATCTTGAAAGCTTTC
Organism: Chionis minor; assembly: GCA_013398295.1. Taxonomy (NCBI): domain Eukaryota; kingdom Metazoa; phylum Chordata; class Aves; order Charadriiformes; family Chionidae; genus Chionis; species Chionis minor. The sequence continues at coordinate 577,320 of VZSF01001350.1, forward strand.
TAAAAACTCAGCACTATCTACTGCAAATGGATGGTCCACTCCCGCTTCATTACCGACACTACATCGGGATAATGGTATGCTGGAACAGAAAACAGCAAGCAGAAACAGCCACCTTGGCAACAGTCTCTGGTCTTGTTTAATAGCAGTTATTACTGTGTTTTGCACTTTCTAGTTGGAGAGGCATTTCATCAGGAGCTAAGGAGAAAAGCAGAGTAGGTTTGTTTGTGTCTGGTTTACAGATTGTTTCATAAGACCAGTACTTTATGTTAGTTTTGCTAGGACTGTGAGAATGAGGGTGAAAAAAAAAAATCTGTTATAAAAATAAGACAATGGTTTGTTTTGGTTTCCTTAGTATCTCAGAAACTGGTTTTCAGGAAAGCCTGTTTGTGTGTATGTGTGTCCTGTCGAATGCACCTCCCTCTAACTCAATAATCCCATCCTCTGTTTCTGAACCTCTGCATTCTAAGCAAGTTTTCTGCCAGAAGCACTTGGTTTCGTAATTTCCAATCTGCCAGTGCAAGGATTTTTGTCTGCTGAAGTTGAACTAAAGTTTTGGGCTGTGTCTTAATTCGATGGGGAAAGTATTACTGTTTGAATAAATGATACTAGGTCTGTTCTGGGCTGAAAAGCTGCCTTTAGTCTCTCTGTAGGCGTTCTAAAAATCTGCTTTTGTTTTAGCTGGTAAAGACACGCCTAGAGACAGCCTTGCTTCTTCCCTGCTGGCGAGTACTCTGCAGTATGGATTACTTGCTTCTCTGTGCCTGTACTTCTCCCTGGATATAGGCATGTTGCATCTGCAGCCAGCATAATTATAGTGTCTATGAGTGAAGAGTACTTGTGTTGTGAGAACACTAATCAAAATGGGCTGAAGCGTTAATCGCAATTTTATTTTCTTCAGCCTTTGATCACTGCAAGTCTTATTCTTGAATATTTTGAGGAAATGGTGACTTACGTTTTTGGTCATAAAGCACTAAGTTATTGTAATTGTTTTCTGTATCGCAATTGTGTTTTACTTTCTAGGCTGCAGCACGACATCAGTGCTCTTACCTCGTTAACCTCCATGTGAATGACTTCCTTCATGTCGGTGGAGACCCAAAGTGGTTGAACGGTCTAGAAAATGCACCTCAAAAACTGCAAAATTTAGGAGAACTGAACAAAATGTTGGCTCACCGACCCTGGCTTATCACCAAGGAACATATTGAGGTAAATCTTTCATGGACGAATGTGAATATACTCTTTTTTTTTTTTTTTTTTTTCCAGTAATGCAATCACAGATCCTTAGGGTTACCAGCCAAACAGGGTGAAAGATGTTCTGCGTTACTGACTTTATTTCAGTGTTACGTCACTGTGACACTGCATGATACAACACTGCTTGTGCCCTTGTACGACTAACATGATCATAACTAGTCTTCAATCACTAACAAATTTAATTTAAAACGCGCTTCCAAAACGCGTTGGAATTTTGTTGGCGCGATGAGGACGTTCCTAGATGCGAACTTCCCTAAGCCGTGTGCTTTCCGCAGCCAGAACCCCCTGAGCATTTCTGAGGTGCCGCAAGAGATTAGGCTGGACACCAATCACATTTTTGTCTCAGTTGCTGCTGGTTCATGTAATTAGTTTCCGGGCTGGCTTGGAGGGAGCAGGGCTGGCAGAACAGCCCCAGGGAGCGGTGGTGGGCCAGGACCATAGCACCAACAAGCCACCAGGTGGCCGCTTCTGCTGCCCCCTCCTCTGAGGGCTGCTGGGTCAGCCAGCTTCGAGGGTGCGTGCAGCGTGTGTGCAGCGGACCCCAGCTCTCAGGGCAGGGGCGTGCCTGGCCCTGGTTACTGGCACAACTCCTCCTCCTCCTCCTCTGCTGCTCTCTTTACCCTCAGCAAGGAGGAAGGTGGGCGCTGGGACCCTCTCAGCGCTGCCTGCCAGGTGGGGAGGTGGCGGCAGGTCTTGCTGGGAAGCAGGACGCTGGGCTTGTAGGCGAGGGCGCGCACTGTGCCAGAAGGCCCCGAACCTCCCACACTTTCCTGCCTGAAGGGGAAGTTGGGCTTTGAAATTTCTTGTCAAATGTAGAGCGTTCCACCCACTGGGACGAGATGGAGGGAGCCCGGTCTTGATGGCAGGTTTTGACACAGCTGATCCGTGAAGAGTTGCCAGGGTTTTCTGAGACTGTCAAGACCGGCTGAAGAAACATGCGACTGTTGTCGTTGCATCCTCATCGGAGGTGTGAAATTTCAAGTTGGTCTGGCCTCAATACAAACCGTATGGTGCAAAATAGAAACCCCAACTGATTCAAATAGCTGAGGGCCAGAGAGGGGAGAGAAGTCACCTCCTGTGTGGCTTAACCACGTGAGCCTGTGGGTGGCAGGTCAGCTGGTAGCAGGACACGGAACACGCTAATGGCAGCAGAGAGTTAGGAAGCAGTTGTGGGCGTCAAAAATAATTTTAGCTGGTAAAGAAATGTGTTGATAAACTGCATTCAGGTGGGACCATTTGAATCCCTCTTTAAAAATGAATGCTTTTGTCTCACATTATTTTTAAAGCAACTTTTGAAGACTGAAGAGAACAGCTGGTCCCTGGCGGAGCTGATCCATGCGGTTGTGCTCCTGACACACTACCACTCCCTCGCTTCCTTCACGTTTGGTTGCGGAATCAGCCCGGAGATCGACTGCGAAGGGGGTCACACCTTCAGGCCCCCTTCCGTCAGTAACTATTGCATATGCGATATCACGAATGGTTACCACGGGGTGGATGAGACGCATGCCAGCCCAGCTGGAAGTGTTCCAGTAAGTATCTGGTCTCAACAGACGGTCTCTTTCAGTAGCAGTAGTTCCTTTGTAAACCAAACACCCGGAGGATGCCCCTCCCTTTTCATTCAATGAGAGCGGGATTGATTAGCCGAATCCAGATGAGGGTTTCCCAGTTGAAAAGGTATATTTAGGAGAAGCTGACATGACACTGGTAAGCTGGGGGAAGCTACCGAAGAGAGAGACAAAGATACAATCTCCCAGTTGTCTATTTTTTTTTGGTTTCTTGTTATTCTTATAGGCCAACTGAGAAGATTCCTGGCCTCACCTAGTGTGTGATAGGTGTCCTGAGCAGCAGTGGCCAGGAGAGCCTTTTTTTCATGGGTGCAGCGGAAAGCTGGCTCTGCCCTTTGGTTCTAGTCTTGGACTTCGTTGCCTTGAATTGTTTGCGATACATCCCACAACAGATCATTCGCGATTTTCTGACACTGTTTCTAAAACAGTATTTCCTGCCTTGCGGCACCGAGCTGTACTTGCTTCCACTTAGTGAAAAGCGTGATGTGAACTGAGCATTGGTGTGACGTTTCAGTTTTGTCTGATGGAGCTTCCCGGTTCTCTCAAGGTGCAAACCGACTGCAAAAGGCAGAAAGGAAAGGGGCGGAACAGTATAAATTGAAGATAACTTTATTTTCCTTTGTGCTGATGGATTTTTACAAGACCAGATGTTGAACTAGTAGTGTGTTGTGGTGCTAAACAGCTCTCATGAAATAAGATTCTCTAGCACTAGCTTTGCTTTGGGGTGTCATTAAGTCTGCGTTTACGCTCACTCTTCCTTTCAATATGTTTCTTCTCTGGGAGCAGAGAAGGGGAAAAAAAACACAGTTGGGTAGTAAATTGTGGTTACTTCCTCTATCAGAATTTCTGTTACAGCTCTTTGTTTTTCAGTTGTTAAACATTTAGATTAAGTAAGAGAAATTACTTTAATTTTAGTGTGAGAACCACTTGTTCCAAAAAACTGCGGTTCTTAAAATATGCTAAAAGTACCAGGGATCTAACTGAGAAAAGATGATGACTAAATGCGGACTGTTGTGTCAGCACTGATTTCTTTCAAGAACCGTTTTCCTCAAACAATCAGTACTTAAAGATGCACATGAAAGACATCGCTTGCATTTAATTTTTCTGGCTTGACGATTTCTGCCATCATTGTTAGTTCTTGTTACATGGAAGTGAAATGTGTTTCTCTCCTTCTCAAGTCCACAGAGTCTGTCTGTGAAGTTGAAGCTCTTATGGAGAAAATGAAGCAGCTGCAGGAGTGTAGAGATGAAGAGGAAGCCAGCCAAGAAGAGATGGCTACGCGTTTTGAAAGAGAGAAGAGAGAAAGCATGTTCGTGTGTTCTTCAGGTAGAGCAGATGTAGTGTGTATATGTATTTATTTAGACTTTTTCAAATCACTTGAAGAAATACTTACTACCGCAAAAGGGAAAAAAGTGTTGTTATAGGTCACAAAAACATTACCGTTTCTCTGAAGGAATCAAGATTAGGGGTGATTTGTTTTCTTCCAGGAACACTTAAAAGCAAAGTAGGGCCAAGATTTGTGGCTTGTCTCCAACACGCTGTAATACTCACTACGTTTAATAGAAATTTCCAACAGAAATGGAATCTCTTTCTTGAGAGACAGAAAATCTCACAAGAGATTTAAGTATCGCACAAGATGTTGTAAAAAGAAGTCCTTAACCATCTTAGATATTTAAGTGTCTGAAACATGACTTTGCAGAGGACTGTGAGATAACACTTAACCTGTTACAAGCTTAGGGTTGTTGTGGGCTCTTCAACAGTTTCCTCTTGAAATAAACGTGGCATGAGTGTCTTAGAGGTCTCTCTTTTAATAAGATCTCTGTTCCAAAACAGACTTTTCCCTTGACATTTTTACAGACCCCTTGAATTAGGAGCAAATTGTCCCTTAGACTTAGGGGACAGAGTGAAGACTGGTACGCAAAAGAAGGGAGAAAAAGATGTTTGTCTATAAGAAAGAATCCGAGTGGGTTTGGTGGAGTTGCCTCTAAAAACTGTAGTTGCAGTCACACTGAGCTGTACCAAAGAATTCTAATACAGGTAGTCCAGTGAAACTGTGCGTTTATTTAAAAAGCATATAGATTCCCGTTCTGCAAGAGTTCTGCTAGTACCCATCCAATTCGCTCTTACTGAAATTCTGTTTGAAATTAACAGAAGATGAAGAATCGGCACCGACAAGAGACGTGTCTCGTCACTTTGAGGATACCAGCTATGGTTACAAAGACTTCTCCAGACACGGAATGCACGTGCCCACCTTTCGCGTTCAGGTAACAAGGATGGGGGCTGCTGTCAGCTGGGGTTTGGTGCACGATGGGTTTGTTGTGCCAGATACCAAACCTGGAAACTGCTAAATTGCCATGCTGTAACTTCCTGCCCCGTGGGGGGGAAGGTTTAAAGCAAGCAAACCAACAACCCTCCCCTGCCTTGCCCCGCATCATCTGCCCCGAGGGAAATTACACTAAAGCACTGACCCTTCATGAGTTCATTTCTGAACTGCTCCCTTCTGCGTTTTTGCTTATTCTAAGGATTATTCCTGGGAAGACCATGGCTATTCCTTGGTTAATCGCCTTTACCCAGATGTGGGACAGCTACTTGATGAGAAGTTTCATATTGCATATAATCTGACTTACAACACAATGGCCATGCACAAAGACGTGGATACCTCAATGCTAAGACGGGCTATTTGGAACTATATTCATTGTATGTTTGGAATAAGGTCAGTTTTACTACTTTTGTTCCGTGCACATCAGACTCATTTATGTCAGCATTGGCTTTTTTTTTTTTAATTTCTCAGACTGAAGCAAAGCTATTTCTTAAGCAAAGGCGCGTGTATTTTTAAACATATTTTTATTCATGGGGAAGGGCCAGTAGTGGTACAAACCACACAATAATTTATTTTGCCGTAGGAAGTTAGGAACAACGCAAGTAAAATACCTGGTTCATGAAAGTGAAAGTGGTTTTCTTTCCTCTCCGAACAGATACGATGATTATGACTATGGTGAAATTAATCAGTTGTTGGACCGCAGCTTTAAAGTTTATATCAAGACTGTGGTTTGCACTCCTGAGAAGACCACAAAAAGAATGTATGATAGCTTCTGGAGGCAGTTTGAACACTCTGAGAAGGTAAGAGCTTGCACGTGTTCCGAGGGCAGGGGCGGGAGAACCGTTTGCCACGCTAACAGCCGCTGCTCGAGCTGTAGCTGATGTTGCCGGGATTCTGCTGGCATTCAGCAAATTCATCAGGAGGTGTGGTACTTCCCAGGCTGAAAGATCTGGTTTTTTCCGACGCTGTTTGCCAGCCAACAGCTGGCACGCGCTGTGCAAGCTCTGAACTGTACGGTGAGGTCACCCATGCAAGTGGTTACAGCTTCAGTGCCACCGCAGCGTCACTTGGTCCTGCCTGCGTCCCAGGGAAGGGCAGGGAAGCGACGCGAGATCCATTCCTTGGCCTCGGATCCAGAGGAGCCTGCTTGCTGGCCGAGATCTTTGCCATCCTACAGTCATTTTTAGTGTGGATGGCCCCAAAGCAGTTACTTTGCGTTAAGGCCTCAAGTCCTGCTGCTGTGTTACAGTCCAGATCACACCTCCCAGGAATACTTCTTGCTGGTCAGTCTGGGATGTCTGCTCCATCCTCCAGTTTGGCTTGGAAAAGTATTTCTAGGGTCCACTTAAAATGCACACTGATACAGGGCTAAAACGTAAACATGCCTTAATCAGTGTTCATATCATCAGAGGCTCTATTTCTTGCTAAACTCTTTGTGAAAGTAGTTTGGAGACACCCAGTTATAATAGGGGCACTATAACTACCATGATTTAAGGTTGTTCAGGTGGAATCACAGAATGGTTTGGGTCGGAAGGGACCTTAAAGATCATCTAGTTCCAACCCCCCTGCCATGGGCAGGGACATGTTTGTTTTGGTTAGACTAATGGATAGAGACGAGCCTTTCAAGCACACAAATCCTTCTTTAAAGCCCCAAACTTTGATCTCCATAGCCATCAGAATCCAAGGATCATACACATACGTGTCACTGAATGCAATTGCCATCCATCCTCATGGAAGTGATGCGTATGAAACCGAACACGGCCGGTCCATGCCAGAGCAAACTGACAGCCAGGCTGCTGTCAGGGAGAGAATACTTTGCACCCCTTCCCCCACATGGTTTCCGATCTCATCCTCAAAGAAATACAGTAAAGATGCTGAGGAGATGAGTGTGGAACAAAACCAGTAGCTGCTGAAGACCTCTGCCTCGGCAGAGATCACATTTTATGGCTTGTCGCTGTCTTCCTTGCGCTCCCCCTCAGCCAACCCCTCCATCTTGTCCAGGTGGTAATTACCCGTGTGGGTCTCTCTCCATCCCACAGGGGCAACTGACCTTATCACCTCTTCCTTTGCTAACAACCCCCTCTGCTCCCCAGGTGCCAACCACCCTTTTGCCTTTAACTAATTGATTAACTTAATTAAGCTACTACTTGAACAATCATTTTCAAGCTGCGCGCAGTCTGCTGCTGAAGGAGGGCTTGTGTGCTTGAAAGCGTGTCCATTTTTTCCATCTGAAACCAGCTGGTCTACGACAGGGTGACAACCTCTTCCTCCGAACCTGGCCCTGCTTGGTGCTGCAGGGCTCCCTGCCGCGCTCGTTCAGCCTTTCCTTCCCTCGGGAAGCTTTACAGATGGAGCTGGGTCGCTGAAACGTGAAGTGCTCCCCGCGTGTGTCCCCCCCAGCCCAGCCGCTTTTGCAAACACCAGTACAAAAACCCGAGAGCCCCGCAGACTTCCTTTCACTGGAGCACCTTACTGCAAGCGTGTCGTTAAAGTGGAACTTCTTGTCTTTCCCGCAGGTCCATGTAAATTTGCTTCTGGTAGAAGCTCGGATGCAAGCTGAACTACTTTATGCTCTGAGAGCTATTACTCGCTATATGACCTGATGTCTCCAGCTGCCTGTCGACGTTGGAATGTTCTGCAGCTGCAGTATGGCAGAGGAAGATACGAAGCCTCAGGACCAACAGTAGCTATAAGTTAAAATGCCCATTGTGCCATAACTCCTTTAGTTTCAGCTATTTCCGTGTTTGGAATATCACCGCTGCCCCTGGGCAGTGAACGCTTGGCAGTTGAAAAGCCAGGGTTGTGCAGAAAGTGCTGCCTGCTCCTGGTATTTTGGCTTTAGACAGCACGGGACACTTGATGAACTTGTGGCAATATAGCAAATGATAGATACATAGATCTTGTGTTAAGGCAAATACTACGGGAGTTGGAGTGTGACAAGAGGTGGGACTTGATGACGTTTGCTTTCCCTATGAGAATAATTTTAGAAAATCTTGATGCTGCTATTTGTGCTGGTGGAGCGAACAGACACAGGCTGTTCCAGTTAAGCTAAAAGTGAAAGTGAGCACTGCTATTGTCTGAGCCTTTAATTGTGTGTGGTTTCAAAAAAGCCTTGTTATTTAGATTTCTTTTTTAATCAGAACTAAACCTCTTCTGTCCACACTGGTAATTTGAAAGGTAGCAGTCGATTTTCTCAAATAGTTTAGCCTTAAAATGCTACGGGGACGTTTGTTCAGCATTATTCGGTGAGCTCCAAAGTGCAATGGTCTTCCTATGGAAAGGAGAGGACTTGAGTCCTCGGAGCTTTTTAGAGATCTGACTACGTGAAGTGGCGAGTAGCTTCTTGTCCTGTTTTCCGAGGAGGAACCGATACCTGTTCAGGAGGAGCTAGGACAAGGTGTGGGAATGGTGTTCTAGACTGCCAAACAGTCCTACTGTATTACATGCCCAACGCTGGTCTTACTGATTTTTGCAGTTGCTTAAAGAACTAGGCTAAAACCCATCTATTTTTAGTAAATCAAAACATGATTAAAATGCTGAGGTTTAATATACAGTGGTTTTGGAGAACACATGAATACTTTTGTATGAGTGTGAATTGCTTTTTAAATTTGTCAGTATTATTGGTATTTTTTAAATAAAGGTAACAACTTTTTCTCTTGGTGTTTTTGCGTGGTTTAACTTTACGCTTCTGTTCTTACTGGTTTACTTACTGGTTCAAAGACCATTTTAAAATGTTTGAAACGGTAACTGAGGTATGTTTACCTAAAATGACAAACCGTGACTTTTCCAACCGAGTCTAAAGCAACGGGAGAAAACAAAGTTTAAAAAACTGAGTTAGATCTTCGCTAAAGGGAGAGTAGGAACATCTCTCATATACTCCTGATGTTTTCATCCTTCCCCTGGTCCCCCATCCTCTCTTCAGGTACACTCTGTGGTTTTCTCTTTCCTCACAGGTAACGATTGCCGATTCCAGCTGTACGTTTATATACTCGCTTATTTGCAATGACTAGGTCTAAAGGTTATTTTGAGAGTTAAACTGATTTTAAAATCCTCCGGTAGTGAACTTAGTTCCAGATCAGGCCGCTAATTTTCAAAGGCCGGTGCCAAAAGGATGTCTGGCATCAGCAGGACGGCCAGGTCTGTGCAGTCAGAGTGCAGAATGTATGGCAAGAGGCAGCAGGAGGGGGATTTGCTACGAGGGAGCAACAACCTCTTTTGGCCACGCTTCTACAGCTGGCTCTAACGGGGGTTACGGTGCACTCAAGTGTAGAAACTCCTACCTGCTTACAGGGAGGTAGGAGCCTTGTTTGTAAAGGCAGGAAAGAAATGGATTTTCTCAAGCCCCCAGGTAGATTTAAATAAAGATTTCTGTCCCCTGGCCTGCCTCTCAGTTAACTCAGGCTGGTGTCTCTTACTACAGAACAGTCAGACAACAGTTTTAAGCTTACAGTCCAAAAAGGTAAAATATCTAAAAAGATCTAGGGGAGAAAGATTAATAAACTGTCAAAAATTGTGACTAACAGGAAGCATCTGCTATTTCCTCTTAACTAAAAATACAGGATTTTTAAAGTTCCAAAAACAGAGCAAAACTTTCCTGTCTAAGGGCATATCATAAAGCTAAGCTCTGCCTAAGGACACACAAGTGTCTTTCCAGTCTGTAAATGGAGTCTCTACAGCACCTGATTCTCCTGCCGCTTTTTGGGGGGGTCAAAGGTAGACATGACATTTTCTGAGGAGCCCAAACTGGCCATTTCCATTCCACGCTCTCCAGAGCGAGCGGGTACCTGCAGGCACTCCTTCCCTTTTCAGGCAGTAAACGCTGCAGAGTGTGTGGCAGCAGCTTCAGAGGGTCACATTTTCAAACCGAGCACTAACCGCAACACGCAGACGATCCTGACGACGACACACAAAGCTACTTACCTTGGAGAAAAGGCCTGAAAATATGTGGGGATTTTCCATTAAAAATGCTGAGGTGTTTGTGGTCCTAAGTAGAAGAAAATGAGCAAGGCTGTGAAGCGCAGTGGCAACCAAAGCTGCTGGTGGGGTTAGTCTTTAAAAATAAGAAAATGGTTTAGTCACCAGAAGCTCCATGAAAGTGGAAAGTGGCGATGGCTGCACGGAGCAGCACCTGTGCATGACGCCAGGGCACGAGGAACAAGCCCCAGCACTGCCTCCTTCCCCCCGGCTCCCGAGTGTCTCCAGCCGAGCCCCAGCCGGTGGGTGCGCAGCGCAGCAGCGTCTCCTGCACCCCGGATGGAGTGGGCACTGGCAGCACTGCCAACTCGCCCCAAAAAACCACGTGGGCTGGGGATCCCATCCAAAAGGCCAGGCAACGTGCGGAAGGAGCCTGACTGTGCCGGCGTGAGTGCAGGGAATGAAACAGCTGGCCCAGGCGGGAGACTGTTAAAAAAAACCAAACCACACAAAACCACACAGAATTTTCTTCTGAGTCCGTGCTTAGAGGAACGTGGCAGAGCCATCTGCCCTGCGAGCAGCAATTAACACCCCTCCCCGGCAACCCTTTGCCTTTGCGGTCTCTGGTCAAAACTTTGTGCACATGTGTGCGCACACACACATCACACACCACCCCCCAACTTTAAAAAAAAAAAAAAAAAAGGCAGTGTGACAGAGGCCAAGGGCTTGGTCGCTAAACAGGAACGGGCTCCTGAAGTCAGAAGAGAGCTGCTGCACTGAGGTTTGTGGCAGAGACACCCAAATGGTACAAGAAGCCACATCAGAAATTCAGCATTTTGGGGCTTGTTCTTGTTACCCACACATTTTGCTGGGAGAAAGACGCGGGTCAGTGCAGGTCCACAGGAGCCACCGGTGGGTTTTGCTGTTCAGTGCTCTGGGGCCTCTGCTGCCCTGCCTGCCCTCCCAGCACCTCTGGATGCGCCTCTTCTTAGAATCCCCTTGGTTGGAAGATGATCTTAAAGGTCTCAAGTCCAACTGTCAACCTAACACTGCCAAAACCACCCCTAAACCATGTCCCTCAGCACCACGTCTGCCCATCTTTTAAATACCTCCAGGGGTGGCGCTTCCACCACCTCTCTGGGCAGCCTGTCCCAATGCTTCACAACCCTTTCTGTGGAGAAATTTTTCCCAATACCCAATCTAAACCTCCCCAGCATAACTTGAGGCCATTTCCTCTTGTCCTATCGCTTGTTACTTGGGAGACCGACCCTCACCTCTCTACAGCCTCCTCTCAGGTATTTGTAGAGCGTGATAAGGTCTCCTCTCAGCCTCCTTTTCTCCAGGCTGAACCACCCCTGGTCCCTCAGCTGCTCCTCAGAGGACTTGTGCTCCAGGCCCCTCACCAGCTTCCTTGCCCTTCTCTGGGCACGCTCCAGCACCTCCATGTATTTCTTGGAGTGAGGGGCTCAGAGGTGCAGGCCAAGTGCTGAACAGAATCACAGAATCACAGAATGTTAGGGGTTGGAAGGGACCTCTGGAGATCATCTGGTCCAAGCCCCCTGCCAGAGCAGGTCCACCTACAGCAGGTTGCACAGGATGGCATCCAGGCGGGTTTGGAATGTCTCCAGAGTTGGAGACTCCACCACCTCTCTGGGCAGCCTGTTCCTGTGCTCTGCCACCCTCAAAGGAAAGAAGTTTCTCCTCATGTTTAGATGGAACTTCCTATATCCAATTTTATATCCATTGCCTCTTGTCCTGTCACTGGGCATCACTGAAAAAAGCCTGGCACCCTCCTCCTGGCACCCTCCCTTTAAGTATTTGTAGATATTGATGAGATCCCCCCTCAGCCTTCTCTTCTCCAGAGTAAAAAGACCCAACTCCCTCAGCCTTTCCTCATAAGATACTCCAGCCCCCTAATCATCTTCATGGACCTTCGCTGCACCCTCCCCAGCAGTTCCCTGGAGCCACACGGCGCTCCGGGCCCCTGTTTGCCATTGGATGGGTAAGGACTGACAGAACTAGCGTTTTCTTTGAGCGACTCTTAATCGCCTACGTACCCACCTTGACGTGAGCAAAACCTCCGTTTGAGGCTGCCTCCTGACAGACCGCGCTGGTCAGCTCTGATTAGACCTGCTGACAGGACTTGGCCACAAGGCCTTTTCCACGGCCTCCCCACCCGGCATTAGACAGCCTGGTGTTTGCCTGCCTTTGGCCATGGATACCAATGCCAAGAACAAACGCCTCCAGCTCCCTCCCCACAGGGCAGCGCTTACCCGCCTTTCTCTAACGCCCCCAGAAGGTAAATCCATTCTTTTTTTTTCCCCAAGAAACAAATGGGGCATTGAAGCCATTTATCTTCCCCTCAACTTCAGCTAAAATTAAAATGGCAAAAGAAGGAATGATAACTGAGATCTTTCTGAGCTCGGCAGAGCCGGTGCTGGAGCCAAGCCGCGCTGAACTGCGGAGCAGCTCTCTCCCGCGGACTGCGGATGTGGGGGCTGCCACGCACGCTCCCCCAGCGGCGCACCGGGGGGCTGAGCCTGGCTGGGCACCTCAAACACCCGAGCTGCTGGGAAAAAGGGGCTTTTGTTCAAATTTCATCACCTTCGCTGAACTTTCCTCCTCCCCCCTTCCAAAGCCTGGACCATGAAACCTCCCCTCTCCTGCCCAAGAATGTAGAAGTAGGGACCTACGCTAGGGGAAAAAGCTTCCCTGCTCTACTTCCCAGCCTCTTCACTTCAATTCCACACCTGGAAGCAGTGGTCAAGGCGCTGCCAAAGGCACAGCGGTGCCACCAAGGGAGCTCTGAATTGCTGCCTCAGAAAACATGCTCCTCCGGCCTCTCCGCGGGGATTGCCAGGCTGGAGACTTGCTCTTCTGGCACGCACAGCACAGTGCGAGGCCGCTGACCCTCAGGATCAGAGCCAGGAGCCCGGCAGCCCCTGCACAGCGGTTTATTCTTAGTAATCTGAGGTCAGAAAAAGAAACAGGTCAGGTCTGTAAAGCTTTCGGTAGCCAACTGGGCTGTTAAATGCTTGAGGCCAGTGATGCACCTGCCGAGCTAATCCATGGGCAACAAGCAGGGACTTCTACGCACTGAAAGGATGAAAACTGAGCAATAAACAAGGCAGCAGCAGTCAGAAGGAACGTGAAGAGCCTTTTTTCGCCCCAAGGACGGAGACACAAGCCCAGGGGAGACAGCTTGCCAAGACAATATGAGAAGTATAGGCACACCAGCAGCTCCTGGGAATGCAGGAACAACTGAAAGAAGATGACAGACTCGCTAAAAACCTGCTCTTACATCAGGGATAGGGGTGTTTTGCCTCAGGATGTGAAGTCCCAATTCAGAAAAGCCCCTTTCCTGCACAGCTGGATCTATATCCCACAAGGATCAAGGGAGGAGCTGGGATACCCCAGCCACACAGTACCCGAAAGGGGGATCTCCGAAGGAAAAGGGAGCAACTTTCCCCCCACCGCTGACAGGACTCAGTCTGAAGAGTGAAGCTTATGACACAACACAGCAGAACGCCCCAGTAGCACTGGGGTTACTCCGTCGCAGAATTCTACGTAAAGTAAAAGTGTGCCAAAGTCTGTAGGTAAGATGTGGCTCCTGTCATGTAACATTCTTTTAGGGCACACAGCATTTTTGGTACCACAGAGGTCCAGGTACTCACTCAGTGACAATTTACCTTTTAAAAATTAAAAGTTCAACAAACAGTTTTGTTTCATTTTCCCAGCCCAAGACCTATGCAATTAATGGGCAAATCACACTGAATGGAACAGCTGCTTAATCGGCTCAAATATATTGTAAAAAGTAATTAGACGTGCAAAAATTTCATACAAGCTTCTCAAAAGATAGTATCCAGTATATAAATGCTAGGCTTTCCTGACTTTTTTTAAAAATTAAATTGCCATGCTGTCCAACATGCTTACCAATGGCAATGTACAGGAACATTAGAAATAGAAAGCTGTACAATCTAAAGCACAAAAAAACCCCACCCCCGACTGATTAAAATGGAGTAATAGTCACAGTTGGAAGAAAGGAGCGATGGCTTTGAATTCTGTCAAGGAGTTTTTCTGCCACGGGTTTGAACTCTCTTTCCCAATATAGTTTGTGGTAGTTCCTTAAATCTGTGTCAAGGCTGTAATCCAATGCTAGCTCTTCGTCTGTAATTGAGGAAAATATTATCATCAGTTCTGAATAAAAATATGCCCAACCACATATTTCTTGACCACAGTACATAGAACTTATCAGTTGTGTATGATAAAACAACTTAAAAACAACTCCATGTTTAACTAAGCATCACCGTCTGAGGTACTTAGCTTTAATTAAAAATAAAGGATGTTAAGGTCAGTAAAACAGTAAAAAGGGTATTGTGAGCTCTATTATTCTTACACCTGATAGGTGTAGCTAAACTGTGTCTCTGAGATCAAGCATTTACTGTGACTGTCAGCCTGGTAACTACTCAGGTTTTAGCATTACTCACAGCAGGTTTGCTAATGCTAGTAATTATACTCGTCTAACCATGTTTTTCCTGTCACAAGCTGCTTTGCCAATCTGGTTCATGAAGACTCTTTCGAACTCTATCTACTATCACACTTAGAGAACACGAACCACACTGGTTACTATATTACTGATGCCCTCCCTTCCTCACAAATTTCATAAATAATAGGACACTCCTAACAGAGACAAGCAATGTTAGGCATGAAAGGATGTCACCGCTCGTTTTTCCCCCGCCATTTTGTCGGGCACTGGATGTGGCAAAGAAACAAACCCTTGCAGACAAAAGAAATCAGTCTGCAACCAGAAGCGTGCTCCTGAATCAAGAATCTACAAACACAACTGATAGTGCTGAACAAATGTTTTCATACAGTTTAACAGAAAGATATTTGACAGCCTTTAGGCCATAAATGGACGTAAAATGAAGACACAGTCCCGCACCCAACGGGTAGCGTGACTTACCTTTGTCCTAGACTATGAATATCGACCATCTGTTAAATAAATAACTCCGTAAGGGAGCTTACTGCACATTCACAGCAGGTAAAAGACAACTTGGAGCTCAAGAGAAACTTCAGTTACCCACATTTTGAGTCAAACTTTGTCTAGAAAAGAGATGCTCAAACAGCAATTATTCCCATTTCAAAGAATGCCAAGGTGCCTATGCAGAGCATATGGCCTGAGCGGCAACAGCTATAAAGGAAGAGACATTATTCTTGCACGGAGATGGGCTCCATTTCATGGAAAGTTACCAGTCACTGCAAGCAATACTTGACTTCTGTGTCACTACACTGGTTTTTTTAGAAACACTACAGTGTTTCTAAATTAACAAAATTAAAGAGATGCTGATTGTGAGGGAGATTCTGAAAGGCGTTCTGCATAAAGAGAAGATGGCATTTAGAGGCTTTTTGTAATAAAGAGGAAAAAAACCCACATTCTTTCAAGAAGGAAGACATGTCATATCTCTGCAGGAAGAAACCCTGTAATCGGAGATAAAATCCAGCCTCAGGTATCAGATCTATATTTGATGGTATGATAGGATAATTTAGGTTGGACGGGATCTCTGGAGCAGAGCCACTATAGACCAGGTTGCTCTGGTCCGTGTGCTGTTGAGTACTGAACATCACCAAGGATGGGGATTCCACAGCCTTTCTGGGCAGCCTATTCCAGTGCTTGACGCCTGCCACGGTGGAAATTTCTTTTCCTAATACTTAATTGCAATTTTTCTTATTGCGACTTGTGCCCTTGTCCTATCCAATGGCGCGGCAGCCCAACATATGTAAAATGAGTCTCGGCAGCAGAGAAGTGAGAGACCCTGAAGAGGAAGAGAAGGGATTACAGTTTTTGTTTTCAGGCAGAAGTGCTTTGCCTACTCCTGAAATGATTTTTCTACCCAAACTAACTATCTTCTAACACAGAGCGAGAGATATTTCTCCCTTTCAGTAGACAGCTGTGCCCTCCTGAAGTTGACTGAATGTTTATGGAATCACTGAGGTCGGGAATTCCAGCCTACAAGAACAAGGGTCAGAACCAGTTCAAAAGCTGAAGTGTTGAACCAAAACAATAAATTTCCCAAAGCAGAATGTGAGTAACACTGGGGATGAGCGAGGATCAGTGTCCCGCATGCAAGCTGTGCATCCTCAGATAATTTAATTTTCCCACGACCCTCCTCAAAACTAGTAAAATTGGGTACTGGCCAAAGAGCGTATGAACTGGCTGCAAGCCCAGGAACAAGACAAGCACACTGGGTGTGCATGCTATGGGGGAAGCTGGAAAGTAGAGCAGAGACTCCAGGCTGCAAGGGCTACCCATCCCTGTAACTCTGGTAAGAGTTCACTTGTACTGAGATTCCAAAATAACCTCCTCAAATCGACAGTGGAGCTAAAGGTGAGCAGAAGAAAAGTCTGGAAAAAGAGAGGCAGAAAGGAGATTTCACTAAACAGCCAAAGAGAAGAATGTTCTCAAGACAGAGGCTCATCTCCACATGCTCCTGAGGGACCAGGGCAAGGCAAAGCTGCTGCCAGAGGCCTGGAAACACCACCTTCCAGAAGCTCTGAGCCAATAACGTGACATGAAACTCAAGAGTAGCTGAAAGATGGCAAATGACAGTGCCATTGGAAAGCTGTGCCACCACATCTCAGGCTGCTGGGATCAGGCAGGGAAAAAGAAAAACAAATGGCACCTTTTGTCCAGCCTTCCTCAGGCCCAACATCTTTTCAGGCTGTTTCCACTCCCTTTTTGGCTCCCTAGTATCTTCTGTCATCTTGTGCCAGGTAGGGGAAAGAAAAATAAAGGGGAGGAGGCCAAGCACAGCAGGTGAAGTGAGGTGTCTGCTGTGCCATGCTCCACTTTTTCCGCTTCCTGAGGGCGTGCTGATGCTTAAGTACAGTCCACTGACTGTCAGCAGTTGGCCTCCTGCTTCCTGAACGATAGAATCAGAGCAATGACAGTTCAAGGCTTTTACTGGATACAATGGGAGGACGAAGACGTAGGACAATATTAACCAGCTGCTATTACTAAAATTTGTTGGCTTTTAACACACAGAGAAACCAGTTCCAATGCACAGCACGCACTTTTGCTACAGCTACTCTCTGTCTATTGTGTGAAGAAAGATTACCCTTCTGGTTTAATTCTGACCTATTTTTAATTAATGTCATTACAGTTGCATTACACTTGCAATTGCCATTACAACTGCAATTGTACGTGAACTTCCAGTTCACAAAAGCTGTACCAGTTAATGAGAGTTCCAATTACTACCCAGCCTGGACTCTGCAGTCAAATTAATTGCTGGAATAAGCAGTGTTAAATGCAGAGGAAAAAAATCAGTAAGAATTTTCCAAAACAAAGGCATATATTCCTTGCTGCATGCCAGAAAATTCAAGCGTGATTGCAGCTGTAAAGTTTGCAGTTCTGTTGCAGAGTGTTAAAAAGTGCACTAATGATCTTGAAACACTGAGTATTTTCAGATAAACAAATGGAATTACTGTCCACATTAAGATATGCTCTATCATAACAAGGAATTATTACAACAATGAATAACAGTAATTTTGCTGTAACTGGAAAAAATGCTTACAAATCCACCCACTTTTCTGATTGTCTAAAAACAAAAGAGACCATGGGGAGCTCACTTTCTAGCTGGCTCTGACTAACATGTAGCATTCTTCACAGCAAGCATACATCTTTAGTAAATTTCCAATTAAAACCAAATCAAAATTAGTTAAGGTTTGCTTTAATTTCATTTATGTTTTAAAGATTAAAAAAAAATAAATAATCGTAAATGACTGACACAAAATATAATCATAACCAGAGCAGTGCTCATAAAGTAAAGGAAGAAAGTTAAATATAGTGACTTTAGGACTATTACATAGCAATTAAACTCTATAAAATTTAAAGCAAACATAAATGTGCAGATAAAAAGATCCAACTGGGTAAGCGAATCAGGGTCTGAACATTCACTTGCAGGGACCTTCCAACCTGTATTTACGGAGGAGCGCACCCCTCCTTAGCTTTAGGGAACAGATGAGAAATTGTCAGGATGTTGCCCTTGCCCACAAGGAGATCGTGGTGAGAAAAGAAGGGTGTCCAAGAGACTCTTGTCACAAGCAGCAAACTCAGCCCGTTGCAGCACAGAGCGCTCCCGACTAAGGGGAAAAGCCCGATTCCCCCGGCTGCCCAGTGTATCCTGTGCAGTAACCAGGTAGGATCAGAGCTGAGCCCCTGCTTCTGCCAATACCTGCAACGACCTTTGAGGCTGCAAGGGCCCGCATCCAGTGAAAAGGATGTTTTGAACTGAAGGTCTACGGGATGCTTGGCTCAAGCAGGCAAAAAGGCAGCTGGTGAAAAGCACTAGCAGCATGCTAACTAGAAAAACTAGAGTGGGGAGTGACAGCAGCCAATTCCACCTTGGCAATCTGTAAGATCTGAGGGAATGTGCTGAATGGCAATAGACCACTGTGTTGATGGATAGTTTATACCGGCCAACGACTTAAAGCTGCATGACAGACTTCCCACCCAAACTAATACTGCTTTGATTTTGCTCCTATTCCTCTTATTAAGGAAAAGAGACCAAGATTATGAATCTCACCCAAGAGTGATGTGAGCAGCACCAGCAATGTGTCGGTACCTTCTCCAAAGCATGAGGCCGCACTTGTGATGTTTTCACTGTAGTTCCACAGGGTTTTGCATATCAAACAAGCCAACTGCCAGTCTGCAGGCCCAAAGTCTCGTAAACAGTCAACTAACCTGTCAGTATCAAACAAAAACAGTGGTTTGCTCCATGTAGTTTTCAAAATCTGGCATTCTAGATATGTATGCAGACTCCATGAAAGTTTGCAGGAAAATTCTACGTTAATAAACTTAGGATGCTACTTTCTTCCTCAGTAACTTCCCCCTTTTCACTTAGTCTAGTTCCCTATGGATGGGAACGTGCCTTTTGTCTACAGATACACATGTATGCTGCCTGCATCTGTCCATCCCCTGGAACTTTTTAACCCAACTGACCAATTTCAAATCAAATACATCACAAACGTAACTATCTCAAAGACACTAAAATTCCATCAAATTTCATGACAACCCGTGACTGTCCCAAATCTGTGGCTACCATTAGAGCAGCAGAGATTACAACGGGAGCCAAATCTTATCAGGTACCAAGAATTGACCGGGAAAAGATGGTACGAATGCAGAAAAAGGTTCAGCTCATTACTCATCAGAGGACCTGACCAGAAGACAGATCCAAAGGAATTTGCTAATTCCATGACTCGCAGAGTTACCTCTTCCATTCAGTGAAGTCTGATTATTTTGTAGATCTCACCACTTCCTGTATTTCCTCAGCCTGCACTCCCAACGGACTCCTCTCAGAAATGCCAGTTTTATTAAGAATCATTAAGTTCTTGACCTTTCTCCCAATCTCACTTCCTTGCAGATACAAAAGGCATGCCAGATCCTAAGCGGTTTTCTGAAATTAACTGCCTACTTTTCTGCCTGCACCAGTTCACATACAGTAGCTATCCAGAGCTCCCATTGCGAAACAGCACTGTTCACAAGTCCTGGGGAAGCAGCAGTAAACGTTTTTCCCCTGCTGTCCCTAGCAACCTCTCTAATAGCAATCCTTCACTGCTGTTCTCTTCCCCAAGCCTACAACACCCTCTTTCCCTCACTTCTCTGTTTCACTGTGAGGTTTACCATCTGATGATTAGCAAAAGGAACACAGGATAACTTTTACATTCAGGTATGGCTGAAAATAGCAGTAATTGAAAAGCAACCAAAAAGAGGTTGCTCTGAAGGCAATCATTGTGGAAGACCGGGAGGCACCTAACGAAATGCCAAAAGAATTTGCCCTAATTTTTTGAAGTTTAACTCCCTGGTGAGACTAATTCCATGCTTTATTAGGGCCACTATATATTGGTACAATAACCTCATTTCTAAAAATCCACAGAGCTGGTTTGGCACAGTGAGGATGGCCTCCTTAACAATCACTTACAAATTATCTAGATTTATTCCATACTGTTACTGTTTCTCCTTCCATCTTCACAAATTTTCACACAGAGCACAGAAAATTCTGTATTCTCTGTAGTTCTATATTCTACAGAATGTTCTATATTCTATGTAATAGAAATTTCTCACATTTATTACTCAATTTGCCTGTAAATTATTGTAATTCTTCCTTTCCAGCTTTATATTTTGTAAGTTAACTAGAATGCGGGAAGGAAGGATGAGCAGATGATGCATTGTTTACATCGTATAAAAAAGTAATTACATGATGTATGAACAGGAAAGCATTTCAAAGTTAGGCATATTGTTTCACAAATGTGGGTTGCATCGACTTTCTTTACAAGCACAGGAACACGATCTTTCATGTTGCTCCAATTAAGCTGGATCCGCTATTATCTGAACATCAAAGCCACAAGTGATGCACCCACAGTGGTTTTTTCAAGATCTAATACCACTTACAATACAAGTGCCTTAAACTTGAACACTCAGAGAGAGGAAACTCAGGAGCTATGCTCTGCCGAGCATGGCTACATCAGACAGTCCTCCCTACAGTACTAAGTACAAAAATTCCAAGAGACCGTGTGGGATATCACACTCCTGTAGTAACCTTCACACTTACAACATACACATATTAACGACGCCTATCAACTGTAGCTCGCACCGGATCCAATTAAGTCAAGCATAGGCAGTTACTGCAAAGCCATGCCTTAGTTGCTTTGTTGTACGCTGCTCTCCTCTGCTGTGTATGTCAGGCGGATCTTTGGGAGATTATTCTCTGGTTTTGGTCTCTTCAGTAGGCTAAACCACTCTAATGCTTTTGCAAAAAACATATGAAAGGCTCCTTATTGAATAACATTAGAAGCTGAATATCTATTAAGTGTGTATCCTTATTACAAGTTATTGGCCCCAGTAAAAAGGAATCTGAATGAAACTCTTTGGCCAAACTACTCGAAATTGCCTTTTTCGTAAGCATAATCAGGAACATACTTTCCAAGTCCTCCTTCTTCCATCAGAAGACCTCGTTTGTTCTTATCTACTGTGAGATTGAGCAGAACTCCACAGGCAGAAAAACAGACGTCTTGGTTCTTGGCATCAAGCAAAGCAATCATGAACTTGTATACTGGATTGTAAAAAAGGAAACAATATTACTGGGAAGATAGACTTATCATACAAGCGGCATTACAACATATTTATTAAACATGCATACTTAGAAAGCAGTCAAATGCAGGATACCCTACCCAAAAATGTAACCTTGTAGCATATTACTGTGGCATCTGTAGAACAGGCGCACGACCCAGAGTAACAGCCACTATTACATCACGCTGAACACCAGTTTTCTTCAAAGCAACACATACAAAATTCTAGTTATAAAAATACACCAAAGTAATGTGAAAATCCAATCAGAAGAGGTTAAGTTGAGCAAACTGAATTACAGCCTATTTTTAAGAGTATCACCCTCCCTTCAATCGCGCAGTCAGCAGAAACTGCTAGGATTTGGCACCTGGCACTCAGACAGGGAAGTTCTTACCTCTGTGAGTGGCAGGGTTGCCCTAGACTGCACCAAGTCCAGCTGGAACTGCTGCAGCCTGGGGCTCCTGCAGGAGACAGGCAAGAAGCAGCCGCTGGACGTGCAGCATCTCGCAGCACTCGCTGACGCTGAACGTGGTAAGCAGTGGAAGGCAACCCCAGCGAGGGAGTCAGCCTTGCCTAACGGAGAGGTGGCCTCTCCGCTCTTCCTGAGCTTGGCACACCAACACCACAGTCTCTCCCAGGTGGAAAATTCAGTCCTTTGACTGAGACAGCGTATCAGCAACCAGATAAGTGTCAGTTATACCTTTGCAGCTACCGTCTCCCTCAAAGACGGTGATACGTCCACCCTTGAAAAGAAGTGGTTGTATATTGTGGCATATCACCTCACTTTCAGCACTGACAGGTAGCTACAAAAAAAATTACAGTGAACTAGCGTTTAATTAAACTTATGACACACCTTCTGTGGATAGCAAGGAGTTGCCGTTTTTCCCAAAGCTCTTTAAACACCCAAAGCAAAAGGACTTGAGAAGACTTGTATCCTACTTCACCCAGAGGCAAATAGGAGGTCTCTGTTGAGGCAGTCAAACATCTTAAATGCATGTTGCAAAGTGCTAACAAGCTGTCAAACATGGGAATCAAAAATCTGTGATTATGAACCCAAATGAGAATTTAGTTGGATTTTCATTTTATATCACATCACTACTAACCTGAAGGATTTGAAAAACTGTAAGAGCGAAGGGAAATTTCAAAATCACAATCTTCAGGAAAAACTGAGGTTTTGTAGTATTTACCTTTGTGAAGGCATCACGGCATATTTTTCCTACTTCAATATTTCCACTTTAATGAAACTGAAATCAAATGGTGTTTATAATAACTACTATTGGATTCTAACATTTGCCTAATATGCAAAACATCAGAGAAGATTACTTCTACTCTGAGACAGCTACCTAAAACAGCTTATTAACAATATTGCCTTTTTAGAACTATGGACATTTAAAAACAGGACTCCTACAAATGCAAAAGTAACTCACTCTTTTTCTGCATGATGAAGTCACAGATCTCATGATACTGGGAAAGATTGCCAAAGACTCTGACAGCCTCTACAACTCCATCCATATTGTTGCTCATTAACAGCTTTAAAAGCACTATTGGTTTGGGGAGAAATGAAATAAAAACAATTACTTGTATATCACAAACATGTGCTTGGCTTTTTATCAATAAATATCAGAATGCAAGCAGCAACAGCAATAAATGTAATAAATGGGAACAGTTATCTGTTTGTTTGGTTGCAGTGAAGGGGGTGAGCCGATGGTAGAACAAGAGCTAAATTGTGTAGGGCTTTGGAGACAAAGAGCTCCAATATGGGACTAAATGCAAAGGAACAAATGAGGAGTTATGAAGACAGCCTAACCACAGATGTAATAACGGGAGCCAGTTTTGCTATCGAGTTTTGAGTGGGCTCATGAAAATCCAGGAAGACAAAGAGAAATAAATGTTGTAATATATAAGAGAATTGATTTAGATCCTGAACAGATGGTCTTATGGTGGGATGTCTCCTAAAACTCAAATTATTTTCTGATATTAGCTCTATTTTCTCTCAGTGCTGCTGAGAGAAACAAGCAAACACATTTTCTCTGAACAGCTACTTAATATTGCCCCTGGTCCGAAGCGTTTACTTGCTTGATGCTTTTCTGCTTAGCAGTTTCACATATGATTAGCGTGTAACTTCAGCAGGCAGAATGAGACCTTCAGCATTTCCTAGGAAGAGCTACTACCAGTGCCCGGCAAAGGAGCAATGTTACAGAAGTTACATTTATCAATCTTCTGTGAGTAATGAAGTGAACCACTGAAATCAATCCATCATATAAAGGACTCAAATCAGTCAACCCTTAACCCTTCTACCACAGAAAAGTGAGAGAAAAAATATAGAAAAGAGGTTGGCTTCATTCCCATTACTTCCATCTTTGAATGTTGCAATACTGAACATGCCTTGAGCTTGTCTAAAAGAGACATTTGAAATTATTATTTTTTGTCTTTGGGATCTACCACTTGTATCAAACAGCAAGCATTCTCAAAATGTCTCCTGGAGGAGGAAGCCTGCTGGCGTTCCATCAAAAGGTTTTCTCTCTCCTCAGTTCAGGCAGAGGGAAGGTGATGGGACTGGTTCCACATGCTAACAATAAAAAAAGGAGAGGGAGAGCAAATGGGACAGGCAGAGAAGTCATTTGTTTCCGCATTTGTCTGAGTAGCAATAAGAGACAGCTGGCTTATGGGTGATAAAATGACTCATGACAGAAAAGCAGAACTGTTACCTAGAGAGATGATGTCTACCAGTCAGGGCACTAAGTTGACAGCCAGAATATTTCTTCCAGAATATTTTTTCCTACTCCTCTTCCTACCTGTTACGTGAACTTCAGGCTGTGTCTCTCCGCCATGTCTTGTCTATTTAGACAGAAAGCTATGCAAGACTCTCTACCTTCTGTGTAACATTAACACAACAAATCCCAGAACTCAGATGCAGTTCCTACACATCATTAAAATATGACTTGTCCACACTGTCAGAGGAGAGAGAATCACACAACTCCTATACTGCCAAGGGATTCATAAGCCAAAACCAGACATAAATCAGATTTTGCAGGTTTAGGAGAAACTAAGAAGAAAAAAAACTTTCTTACCATACTCTGACTAGAAGTAGAAAAGCACAGAATTATATGGATTTTGAACAAGTCTAGCAAAAATTGCTAAAAAGAAAACAATATGGCACATTCCTTTAGGGAGGAAAAGAAGGGGGTTTGTCAACAACCTAACTATTTTCACACAACTCATAGAATTATGTTCCAAAAGAATAAGAAATCATTATGGGAAGAATTTAGCCCTATGAACTTTATATTCCTGCAATATGGTACCACAAAACACTATCAGTGTCTTTATTTTCTGTAGTATTAAAATATAGCATGAGTAACTTCCCCTTTCAAAAAGCTATACAAAAAGTACTAGTTTAAAAGTCCTTACTTTCAGCAATGTGCAGCTTCTTGTCTTGAACGGCAGAACTCTCCATTTTGTAGTAGGATAAATTGTTGATTGTTGTTGCAGCATTGATGACCAACTCCTCACAGTCATCAACTGACTTGTATTCTGGTAGTAAGAGAACACAAAAAACATATGCATATGTAGATACGCACGCACATGAATAACTTAGCAGTGCATTATATCTCAGAAGCAAACTGAATCATAGTATACATGGCCACTATTACAGACAAGTACTCTGTTTTTCAGTAACATGGCAGAAGCTAACAGGAACAACTGATCCAAAAATGGCCACGCAAAGTCACTCTTTCCAACTCTCCATCTACCAAAAAAACATTGTGACTAAGGCAACATGGTTTAAAATCTAGTTAGTTAAGACATTTTACAAATCCTATTTGCTGTTTTAAGATGGAACTGAAGAGAATCCACATGCAGAAATAGACCGGTGTCATAGACACTGAGAAATACCAAGGACTAGTATACTGAAATGTTAGATACCATGAAAAACTGAAAAAAAAAAGAAAAAGACTTCTTTAACAATATTTGAAAGATTGTCTCTCTTTGAGTTTCTGACAGACTGTTAACCAGTGTAAAATTACACCAGCAAGTCTGAAAGTTGTGTATACCAATTTATCTGAGGTTTATGGCCTCATAAACCAAGAATGAAGGATATAAGAGGGGTAAGTTCATGCGGAGAGAGAACATTCTGTAGTAAACTGATACAGTGCCCAAGAAGAGGGGAGGGTGGCAGAGAGAAGCTTTGAGGCTCAAAAGTGCTTACACAATGATTAAGACAGTTCCAACCCAGGAAGGTCCTACAGGGCTTAAGACAGTACAGATGAAGTCGTGACATTGCCTTCCCTAATTCATGGCTTGTGGGTAAAACTGGTAAGCTAGTATATAATCAGGTTGATGGTCTTTACATAATATTTAATGTTCTCATCACACACTAAAATATACTGAGTTCTTTGAGATGTATCGTGTCACTGCTAAACTCTGTTATGGTGAAAACAGACTGCCAGTCCTAGCCTGTAATTAGATTTACAAAGGGGTCAGTAAGTGTTAAAGGAACTGAAGTCCTAAACCTCCATTCAGAGGTAAAGGGACACTCTCTTCCACCTGAAAGAGATAAGGGTTGGAAATCTGAAAAAGAAGAAAAAATAAGAGGAAATTTTTCGAGGAGGCTAAAAGTTAGGGGTGCAGGGAACAAAAAGAATACTTAATCCAGAACAGCCACAAAACCTGTAAACCTTAACAAAAACCCCACCACCAAAACACATGTATGTAGCACCTGGTAAGAACAGACTTCCCTTATATATGAACTGTCAGTGAGATTTATTCAAAATATAATTTATTTCCTTATCCTTAATGATCATATCTGCAAATCTTATCACTGAATGAAACACTTCTACGTCTTTCCCCAGACATTAAAATGTCAGTACCAAAGCAGCAATGCTACCACTGTCTCAAACGGGCTTTCTACATAAAACAGTTCATGCATATCAGCAGATTGACTTTATTTTAGCAATGGAACCAATTTAGTTATGGCTCAAGCTAGATAAGAAGGTCAAGTAGGAAAGTTCAAGATTCTCCTCACAGACTGAACAAAGATAACACACACAACAGATTTTATTACCTAGTACTGTAACAAGTAATTCTACAATACGATGGGCAGCTGCCAGAGCTGCTCCTACACTGGGATGAATGGAGAGATTGGCCAGCACTCTTATCAGTTTTATCAGAACATCTTCTGCTTCTGAAGGATGCTTTGGGTGGCTTTTTTCTTCCCTTTCTCTTTCATGGCACCATTTCTGTGCATTCAAATCAAGTTCATGGTAGGTTTGGAATAATGCTATCAAGGTGTTAATACTTCCTCTTTCTTTAAAAAATTGCTCACGGGCCTGGTTATTCTTTTCTGTTAAATTACCAAGAATGAAGATGATACGGATAACCAAATCCTGCAATAAAATAAACAAACCATATTACATGGAAAATATCTGAAGCTATTAGCTGCTTAAAAAGATAATACTTAATTTGCTTCACAATTCAGTTAATAGTAGGTCCAGAACTACTGAAGGAATGCCAAAAACAGCAACTAGAAATAATTTTTTATGCTGCTATTTTTCATAACACCAGTCACAAAGGAAATTAAAAACATCTGACAGAACTAGCATAGCACTGGAGTAATTACCAATGGGATATACTTAGTATAGGTCATCTATTTTTACCAAGCCCAGAGTAAACTTAAAACATCTTAAAACAGCACTTTATATAACTAGAATAATCATATGGGCCAGAGCTTACTAATCTTTCAAGTAAGCAAATGTCAGTTGTGATGGGCAAGGACCACTGCCTTCTCTTCTTCTCTAGGACTGTTACTCATTGTAGAAGTTAAACTACTTCCCCTTGATTTATTACTGTAAAATCCATGTTATTTCTTACTCACTTCCCTGTAAAATTCAATTGCTTATAGATAGCCAAATTATTTGTTCCAGATTTTTAGCAAGAAATGTAATCTAAACTGACCAGTCTATTATTCCCCAATTCCTCCTCTTTCTCCTTTTAAAGACAGGTGCCTTACAGCCTTGCCATCCTACATAACTTTTCAAGAATCCCAGAAATATTACCACCCCTTTCTGTCCTTTTGTAAACACCAAAGTATAAATTTCATCACGCTTAGCTGGTCTGAAGACACTCAAATATGCTCCAGCTCATTTTTTAGTGATAAAAGAACTCGGGCTGAAGTAGAGATTAATCATTTGATCATACTTAACCCTTTCAGAAAAAGAAGCAGGTAACAACATTCCACACTTCACTATTCACAGTGGCATCTGTCAATAATTCTCACCTTCTTCTGAACACTGCAGCAATTTCCTTATTGTCTTCTCCCTATTAATGCACTATAGAAAGTTTTCTTGTTTCTTTTTATACCCCTCTCTAGTTGCATCTCATTTTGCGCTTTGTTTTTTTCTGATTTTGATTTTACGTTTTCTTGCTACCCCTTTTATTCTTATCATTGCTAAATGAGACCTACTTTCTATTTTTATACAGTATCTTGAGACCTTACAATTTAACAAAGTTGCTCTCTTAAAACACTTTCTATCCCTGCCATTCACTGGGATATAGAATTACATCTCTTGTTGCTTCATTTTGGACATACTAAGAAATAGCTTTTTTTTTGGCAAGACTAGTGGATCCTGACTGAATGGCATTCAACAACATCCCCATCTTTTTCTTACCCACCTGCATGGAAGAAGGGAAAAATAAATCCTGAAAGTCTGAACTAACCAAAGTATAAACGAACTGAGACATTTCCCTCTGGCACTTGCATCAAAACCTACTCATTTCCAAACAGAAAAGCCCATAGCTTTATGTTTACAGTACAGGTGAAGTAACAGCATTTCTTCAAGTACAGCACAGCCATCTACTCTTAGCTGCTCAACTGCTGTGCTTGCACTAACCTAGAAGTTTGCTAAATAATTTACATGCTGTTTTTCTTCAAATATAATAGTTATATTCACAGATATTCTAATCTTCCTTGGTATTAATAAAGTAAGTTAACCAGGCACATTCCAACCTGTTAAAGTATACATAGTAATACTAAAGTAAAAAAGATGTATAAGCAGTGAATCCTTCTTTCAGACATGCCTTCATCAGTAAGTCTCAGGTCGTAAGCCTGTGCCACGAGACATTGGCAATAATGTCCTCTTTAGGTCAAGAAGATGATGCTATCCCTGAATATGAGAAGCAGTCTCCTAAGTGAGGAATAGGTTCTCATATCCATGCATTTAATACAATCACTCTGTAGGACCCACTTGCACTTTTTTGTTAACTAGGCATCATATTTTTGCTAGCATCTAAATGTCATCAAGACAAATTTTTATGAACATTTATGACTAACCACTAAGAGCTTTCACCTTTGCTGGCGCAACCCCCAATTCACAAAGGCTGTAAGAATTGGAAATAAACAACTGATGAATCAGAAGAGAGAACTGAAAAAAGCAGGCAGTCTAGTTTGACTCGTTTATATTGACTTTCTAATTTTGGTCAAAACAGTATCAGCCCAGCAACAGCTCTACCCAATCAGAAAACAGACAAACAGGTACCGTACAGCAATCAACTGATATTTTGAGAAGTGTGATCTCAACTGTGCTTTCCACCTACAGGCTAGCAAAACAAACTTATAAAATACTTCTCTTTAGCTCAGCACATCCGGTTTTAATAGCATATTACTGAAGTTTCATTATCTTCCAGTGAAAATTTAACTAGGAGAGTCAAAGAGAAAAGCTGGTACAACTTCTCCTGAGTAGTATAATACTCAAGGGTTTGTATTATTTTTGGCTATATTTTTTTTAAAATGCTCAGAGGGTAAGCACTGCAAGAGTAAGAAACACCAGTTTAGAATTGCTGTCTAAAGAAATAAGTGTAAAGACGAATGACATTTTGTAACTGCTTGCAAGACTAAACCTGTACAAGGCCCATGGGCCCTTCTGCGCATAACAAAAAAAATCAGTATAATAAATGAGATTATTATGAATCTCCAAATGTTTGGAGTATTAAATGCATATGGAATTTCAGACATTCTTGCACACTTACAGAAACATTACATTTATCAGATTACTTCATATCATATGGAGGTTTTAACATGTATGGCACAAAAGACAAATTAGATTAAGAATAAGAATTACACTCAATTATTTCATCTTTTTATAACAAGGCATTTATGTGAGACATGCTGTTCAGACAATACCCAGACCTGACTGGAAGGTTATATATGGGACTACACAGCTCCACTTACACAAACAAATCTGAAGAAACATATCAAGAAAAGCTTGAGAAGGAGAACTGATTTTTTTTTCTTTGCTTCCAATCTGTGAAGAAACTGTGTTAATTTTGTTTTTAAAGCAGTAATGGCACCACATACTCCATCAGCATTTAACTCTTACTTTTCTAACAACTGGAACATATACATTTGATCACTGACATGAAAGAGTTCTTTGGTTATCTACTTCTAAAAATCTATTCCTTGTACTGCCCCAGTAGCAAAGGTACCCAATGTACTTGCTGAGTCACAGAACTTCAAAGCAGTTTATCTTGGCAATTACCTGCCTTTTAGGGTAAAGCATGGTGAAGTTCCCACTGCCTGGAAAAGGGGAAACATAACTCCAATTTTTAAAAAGAGAAAAAAGAAAGACCCGGGGTACTACAGGTCGGTCATTCTCACCTCTGTGCCCAGCAAGATCATGGAGTAGACCCTCCTGGAAACTCTGCTAAGGCACATGGAAAATAAGGAGGTGACTGGTGACAGCCAACATGGCTTCACTAAACGCAAATTGTGTCTGACAAATTTGGTGACCTTCTACAATGGTGTTAGAGCATTGGTGGAGAAGGAAAGAGCAACTAACATCATCTGCCTAGACTTGTACAAAGCATTTGACACCATCCTGCGCAACATCCTTGTCTCTAAATTGGAGAGAGACATGGATTTGACAGATGGACCACTGAGTGGATGAGGAATTGGCTGGATGGCCGCACTCAAGGAGTTGCAGTCAACAGCTTGATGTCCAAGGGATGACCAGTGACTTGTGGCGTTCCTCAGGGGTTGGTACTGGGGCCAGTGCTGCTTAACATCTTTGTTGGCAACATGGATGTTGGGATTGAGTGCCCCCCTCAAAAAGTTTGCTGACAACACCAAGGTGTGTGGTCCATCCAGAAGGACCTGGACAGGCTTGAGAGGTGGGCCAGTGCAAACCTCATGAAATTCAACAAGGCCAAGTGCACAAGTGTTGGGGCAATCCCAAGCACAAATACGGGCTGAGCAGAGAATGGATGGAGAGAGCAGCCCTGAGGAGAAGCACTTGGGAGCTCTGGTTCATTGCTGTCTCAACATGAGCCAGCAATCTGCTTGCAGCCCAGAAAGTCAACTGCGTCCTGCGTGGCCAGCAGGCCGAGGGAGGTGATCCTGTCCCTCCTACTCTGCTCCTGCGAGACCCCAGCTGGAGTATTGCATCCAGCTCTGAATCTCCCAACATAAGAAGGATATGGACGTGTTGGAGCAAGTCCAGAGGAGGGCCATGAAGATGATCAGAGGGCTGGAGCACCTCTCCTATGAGGACAGGCTGAGAGAGTGCGGGTTGTTCAGCCTGGAGAAGAGAAGGCTCCAGGGAGACCTTATAGCCCCTTCCATCACCTGAAGGGGGCCTACAGAAAAGATGGGGAGGGACTCTTTATCAGGAAGTGTAGCAATAGGATGAGGGATAACAGTTTTAAACTGAAAGAGGGTAGATTTAGATTAGATAGTAGGAAGAAATCCTTTACTGTGAGGGTGGTAAGACACTGGAACAGGTTGCCCAGGGAACCTGTGGAGGCCCCATCCCTGGAAGTGTTCAAGACCAGGTTGGATGGGGCTTTGAGCAACCTGGTCTAATGGGAGGTGTCCTTACCCACAGCAGGGGGTTTGGAACTACATGATCTTTAAGGTCTCTTCCAACATAAACAATTCTATGATTCTATGAACAGAGGTACCAATAGTACAGGTTTACTNAATCTCCCAACATAAGAAGGATATGGACGTGTTGGAGCAAGTCCAGAGGAGGGCCATGAAGATGATCAGAGGGCTGGAGCACCTCTCCTATGAGGACAGGCTGAGAGAGTGCGGGTTGTTCAGCCTGGAGAAGAGAAGGCTCCAGGGAGACCTTATAGCCCCTTCCATCACCTGAAGGGGGCCTACAGAAAAGCTGGGGAGGGACTCATTAACAGGAAGTGTAGCAATAGGATGAGGGATAACAGTTTTAAACTGAAAGAGGGTAGATTTAGATTAGATAGTAGGAAGAAATCCTTTACTGTGAGGGTGGTAAGACACTGGAACAGGTTGCCCAGGGAACCTGTGGAGGCCCCATCCCTGGAAGTGTTCAAGACCAGGTTGGATGGGGCTTTGAGCAACCTGGTCTAATGGGAGGTGTCCTTACCCACAGCAGGGGGTTTGGAACTACATGATCTTTAAGGTCTCTTCCAACATAAACAATTCTATGATTCTATGAACAGAGGTACCAATAGTACAGGTTTACTTATCAGTAGGAAAGGAAAGCCAATTTGGTCAGTAATTTCTAACTAAAACAAGACAAATAAGTGAGGGGAGTCCATTCTAGAATTTGTACACACTGGTCAAGTACCTGTTGTTAGTCTAATTGGTGTCTGGACCCTCAGAAGGGGAGGGGTAGTATGAAAAAAAATTCAGATACCAGCAGCTGGGTTCCTAGTGAATTTCCAGCTGTAAATGAAACATGCTTTCCATGTTACACAAACTTCAATGGAGCTAGTCAAAATTCTACCACCTACCCAGCCCTATGAATTGCTTCTAGAGCTCATTCAAATCTAATTCACACTTAATTTCCAAATTTGTATTTCTGCTGTATTATGTACCTTGTAAAGAAAATGTAAAGACTTTTATTTGCAGGGTCTGATAGTTTACTTATAGACAAAATAACAGGAGTTATGCCATCCTGCAGCTAATCTCTTCCAAACACAGTAAGGATTCATCTTGAAGCAACACTCTGCCTGTGAAAACTCCTGGTCAAATCCAGAAATAACAACTGACACAAAATGAAACTCAATTTAAAGAAGAAAAAAAAAGGGGGGGGGAGAATACCCTGGAAGTATCAAAAGCAAATGAAGTTCTTGACCAAGGAACCTGAAGTAAGGAGAAGCTCTGCCACAGTGATCGCAGGGAACTCAGTAAAGAGGTAACTTCCTTCCCTGCAAATACGAATGCATTTGAGGAGAAAGAGAGGCCAATTAGAAGAATGTTTATATTTCTGTGTATCACAAGCCACAGGACCATACACAATAATTTCTACACACGAAATTCTGATCTGTTTAGGTAAACTTTTTCAGAAAAGGGTTCATTTGCACTTAGTGACTTTTAGCAATGAAGAACTCACATCCTTATGTTTGTTTCTGGACATCTAGAGATCTGGGAAAGGTAACGAAGAAAAGTATGCACATTGTCACCAAAACAGTATCTGATGAAAAGCAGTGTACACTCTCTAACAAAAAAATATTTCAGAAATCACTAATTGAAAACCATATCCCCCATTGCTCCAATGATTACTGATCACCCTGGTTAAAATATTTATTATTTTTACTAGTTTAAATTTGCACAGATCCAGCCACTATTTCCTCCTATCTCTTTTTTCCTAGATTAAAGGATGGTCTAACTAACAGAAATATCTTCTATGTGCAGATTCTATTAATAGGCAACTTGCTAATGGTCTGACCTTTGTCATTGATAAATTAATTTGCTTAATCTTGAGTTGTTTTCTTTTAGCTCTAATCATTCTTTTAGTTCTTTTCAGAGCTGTTCCCAGGCTTTAAGCATCTTTTGTAGAAATGAATACCAAAAAATAAGGCAAAATATTTTAGTGACAGTTTCTGTCACACCAAGCAGTAATATCTTCTTATTATTCTTATTTGATATTCTAACATTTACCTATCTAGTAATTACATCCACTCTCTTGTATCTTTTGATACACCAAAACAGCAGGTTTCTATATGATATATGTCAATGAAGGCTGGTTGATGACAAACTTTGAGCTCTACGTTCCTGATCATTTTATAGTCAGAGTACGTCACATATTCTGCACTTTTCTTACCACTTTTGCCTTTTCTTTCAGACAAAAAGAAAGATCACAACCAAAGTATTAATGCAAATACACTATCAGCTGAGCATACTGACAGAAATCATATTGTAGGGAAAGGGTGACCTTCTGTGGTTATTCAAATTTACCAGCAGGGAAATTTCTTCAGAGTTGTCAGAAAATTTATCCTAAAATGGATACTTCCTTCTTGAAAAAAAAAGTTAATACAGAGAGAATGAACAATCAGTTATGAATATGCATGTGCACACACAAAACATGGCAGAAAAATCTTGTATTTTGTTTCTTTAATGGTCAATTACCATATCCACTTCATAGCTTTTTTTTTTTAATTGTCCAAGGCACAGTTGTGTTGGGCTAGAGGGAGGAGGAATGAAAAAACTAAAAATACGTATTTGGAAATGTAGGAGAAAAGAACCACATGATCTATGTAAATTCTTCATAGGGTTACCTTGACAAGCATTTAGCAGAAGGAGCTATTTGTGTGGCTCTTCAACAAACTAGACTGGAAAGCAAGACAGGTGATAACCCAGCAAAGGACTGCAGTTCTTTTTTTCAGTTTTAAGGTTATTGGAAGTTAGATCCTGTGACCTGCTGCATCACGCAGTCACACAAACAGCTGTCCTCAGCGCAAATGAGAGATGGCACAGAGGGGAAAGGTGAGTAACCAAAACACAAAGAACACTCGTGTCAGCACTTATAACCATTTCTTTAGAGCCAAGCTATAGGCACAGAAACACAACACCCCCCTAGCTCTCAATTAAAATAATAAAAATCTTCAGTATCTCATAAGACTATGATGCCACTGAGCAGAGTATCAATAATACTCTCAAAGCATTTAAGAGGCAAACGTATATCTGAACTAAACATAGCTGCAGTATTAGACTCTATTGTTAAAGAGCCTGTGGTTGCTTTGGGGTATTACATGACTTATGTTATAAGACTGACTTAAACAGACAAATAGTGGATTCCTGGGAGCCCATCACAGAATTCTCCATAAGCCTGCCAAAAAGACAGCCAGGAAGGCCAGTCACTGCATGCAGATAAGCCTTTACCTAATAAATAAAGCCAGAAAAAAAGTGGAGAAATTATCTGCATTTATATGTGACAACATTCCCCACAGCAGCAATCCTAAGAGCAAAAAGGACCTAAAAATGAGTCTTTTTCTTGGATGGAGACAGAAGAAATTCTCACAAGCCTGCTCGCTCACAGAAGACTATAAACTGATCTAGGTCCCACTACCTGGTAGATGCATTTGGGAAGAAAGCTGGGCAGATCCAGGCACACTGAACCCGCTAAGTACAGAGATCTCCTTATAGAGGATGAAAAGGCAACATCAGTCTATCCTTCATTTAATAAATTTTTTTTCTGACAAACTGATTGCTAAATCAAACAGGTAAAGTAGTATGCAAACTATACTTTTAAATTAGTACAGTTCTACTAGCTGATGCAAGAGATGAAAAAATAGTAACAAATCTTTTCAAATGTATCACGATCGGGAAGTTTGCCAGAATCTGCAGAACTAGTTGATGATCAGGATAAAACAGGAGCATTCAGAGAAGAAAATGTCATTGCAGAGAAGCTAAATGAGTTCTTTGCATTGATTCACGCCCACTGTGATAGCAACAGGGAGATCTCAATGCTATAGCCTTCTCTGTGGAAGGCTCATCAGAGGGTCTGTCCAAAACTGAAGTGATTGCAAACAATTTTAAGGAGCTAACTGACAAAACAAACAGTAACAAATCACCAGGACTGGATAATCACCCAACAGTTCTAAAAGAACTAATTAATTAAATAGCTGAATTACTAACAGTGATACGCAAACTCTCAAAATTGCCTTGATGCCTAAGGACTGCAAGGGTAACATTAACTCTGTTACCAGAAAAAGATTCAAGTTAGATTCAAGCTTGGTGTCTGTACCAGATAAATTAGAAGAAAGAATAAAAAAGGACCATAAAATGAGTGGACAGTCAGATAAATGTAATCAGCTTTAAAACTCCTAAGTTCTGACTTACCCAATTCTTGTGTTCTTTTATGGGATCAACAAACATGCGTAAAGGAGACCCATCTGATACCACCCATGTGGCTTTCCAGGAGACTTTTGACAAAGTCACTCACCAAAATCCTAGTGAAACTAAGCAGTCATGCTGTAAGGGGGAATGTCCTGGTATACATAAATGATTAGAGGATGGCAAACAGAGTAAACCAGCATATCCTGCAGTGGCGGAAGATGACCAGTGGAGTTCCACAGGGTTCTGTGCTGGGACCAGTTGCGTTCAACCTGTCCATAAACAACATGTTAAAGTGGATGACAGAAGTGATATGGAAGAGTTTGCTGATGACACTAAGATATTCAAAGTAGCAAAGATGAAGGCTGACTAAAGAGCAGAAAAAGGATTTGTAGTCAACTGGTAATAAAAATAGCAGATGAAATTTAAATGCAGATAAACATAAAACGATGCATGTGGAAAACCACAGAACAGTCATACCCTCACGTATAAAATCCCAGCCTTTGAACCAACCATAACCACTCGGACAGCAATCTTGGGGTTAATGACAGATTCCTCATAGGGGTTTAATGCCTACAGGAGGTCAAGAAAGCAAATCAAATCTGGGGAATTCCTGGGAAATAAATTTATCCAGGCATGCAAATCTACTATATGGCCACATCTTAACTACCATGTTCTGGTTTCCTCATGTCAAAAAAAAGATACAGGACACGGGACTGTAAAAAGTTCTGAGAAAAGCAATATGGATGCATAATGGTATGGAATAGACTCAATATCAGAAAGGACCAAGTAAGAAAGGACTCTTCAGCCTGGAAAAGAGATGACTCCAAGACGATATGATAAAGGTCTAGCAAGTCAGGAGTGGTGTGAAATGAATAACTAGGGTTAAATATTCACCCACTTCTCATTATAAGAGCCAGAGGGAATCAAATAAAGATAGTAAAGGCCAAATTCAAAACAAACAAAAGGAATTATTTGTCCAATGGGTAGTTGCAACTCCTTGACAATGGAGGTTTAAAATGTTAGAAGTTTATATGGGGTAGAGGGGATACTACAATTTCATGGAAAAGAAGTCCACTGAGGTGTATTTCACACACAGAGAGAACCACAGCTGCCTGAGGAAATTTCCAAAATGGAAAGAGCTGGAGGTTTGCTAAGTATACACAGGAAGTATCATATATGCTTGCTCTTTTTTTTACTCTTCTCTAGGCATCCGATTTTCACCACTGCTGAGAATGGATAGTAGGCTGGATGAACCTTTCATGCGAACCAATGTGATCATTCTTTCGCTGAATAGGCAATTTCTGCATCCAGTGATGTCAGATACTTAACAGATGTCTCCTAATTATAAAAGTAAGCTACACTAAAATATAAAGGGACTTTTTGAGACACGAGATTTTTTTCTATGCAAACTTTATTATCACACCTTGTGTTTGTGCACTTAGGATTGAAAACAGACTCCTATCTGTACACTGAAAAAAGATTCCATGGAAGCTGGCAGGGCCCCAAAAGGCCACCTAAGCTCAGGTAGTGTCTGACTTACTGACAGAAGCTACTTCTCTATTTAGGCAATCTCTCTGTTTCAAAAGCATGGCCTCCTCATGACTTATGACATTAACCACAGCCTGAGAAAGTACTCCTTTTATCTGAAAAGCTTAGAGATGATAATGATCTGGGAAAGGAGAACAGCATCTCCAGATTTCTGGAAATGGGCAAAAGTCTACAATGCTGACTGGAAACAGAAGCATGCAAAGCTCGTCCTGCAAGACAGCGGCTCTACAAGAACATTTCTGACAGCTTTCACAGCATGTGGCAGCCACCAAGGACTCTTTTGTTACTCCAAACAAGTAAGCTCCGAACCCAACCACAGATGAAGTCCAACAGAACACGTACTTCAGATGCATAGAATAACACCGCCTTATTTCCCAGTCCTACCTTGCAGATCCAGCTTTTCCAACCTTCTGTACTCCTCTCCTTACCTAAGACTATGACACGTGGAATTTAGCAAGTCTTGCCAACTCAGTTTCCCCAAAAGTCTTTCTCACAGAGCTAAATTACTACTCTCCTTCTGACTCTTTTACTCAAGAGACAAAACGAGCTGAGAAAAAAAAAAAAAAGAGCTGAAACTGCAGCGTGGTGAGAACAGAGACTATTTGGGTGGCAGCTGTGGAATTCAGTGTGTGGTGTGGGAGCAAGTCATTAATCCTATTTCCAGTGCTCACATTTTCATTTTCACAATATTTAATGCTTATTTTTAAAGTCAGGTTATGAAAGCACTTGAGAAAGTCTGAATGCCGATTTTCTTTTATTTTTTCCCCAGTATGTTTCTAGCTGCCACGATTGCCAGTAAAAAACCTGATCCCACAAACTGTGCAACCTGAAAATTCAGAAAACATACACGCTTCCTTTCTGGTCAATTCTTAGTCCTGAGGATTTTCAGTGCTTTGAGTTAAATAATACTGATTTATCCTCCTCTTTGCTGCTTCTTCCCAGAGCAGACAATTTTACTCAGACTGCTGTTATTTGTTTTCTTTTCAACACATACCAACTCACTCTATAACTCACTAGCTGTCAGCATTTTAAAAGAAAGATTAGCAGTGCCAACTACACCTCGGGAAAAACATTTGCACTCCTCACAGTTCAAGTGTTTATTATATACTATAGAAAAAGTGGTGTATTACATTATCCATGTCCCTCTTGTTTCTGCAGGGCTTCACTAAGCTGACAACTGACAGTTGCATGCTTGCTTAAAAACTGCAGTAAAAAATAATTATTCTGAAGACATCATCACAACATAACAACTAAGTTTTTTTTAATACACAAGCTATTTCTTTACTAATTTGTATTTTGATAAAACAACTGACAGTTTAACACAAAAAGCAATACTAATCTAGTGAAGAAAGACACATTTTAGGACCACTTTATAAAGCAGAGAAATGAGAATCTAAATTCTGAATGCTACCTGACAACAAACAATTTGAGCCTACAATTGATTATTAGCCTACAATTCATTATGACACAAAGCTATTATCTCAGGAACCTAGGAAAGTTCCCCTTAAAATTGCAGATGAAGATTGAGAGGAAGATGTTACTCAATTTAAGCTCCTTATTCCAAACACCATAATTTGTTGAGTTTTTAATACAGTGCGCACAAGGCAAAATAACTATAAATCTAGTAAAATATCATACCTTTGATATTTCTCATATTATTTACACAGTGTTTACGTAGCGTTTTACTAAAGTGTCTTTGAAGACTATACAACGCAAGAGCAGCCTGAACCTAGAAATAACTCAGATATGCTGCAGAAATGTTAATCAACAGACATTTAGAAGACTAGAAATAACGTAATATTTGTTCCTCTTCCTCGTATATCATCACAGAAAACAGCGATGCAGGTAAACAGGGAAGGGAGAAATTATTTTTGCATTTGGCAAGAGAAAGAATAGATTGTTTAGCATAGTTGATCTGGTTACCTTCATTAACTGCCTTTAACAATAGCAGCACAAAAGACCTCCTTCCAACAATTCGCCAGGAATTACTAACCCTGAGATAAACTGTATAGGTTAACTAAATGTACTCAAACTAGTTTAGATGCTGGAGCAGCCAAGAAAGTTCCTTACTTTTAAGAATAACCTTGATGTGATTTAACGTTCTGTTTTGAAACCTTGTTCCACCTTTGAACATGTATGCTTTACATAAAAATTATTTTCATCTTAAATCTTGCCTGACAATAGAGCTGAGTAATTTACCCTATGTGGGGCATTTTACTCTTACCAACGTGGCAATCTTTAAAACTGTGATCCTGCACCAAAATCTCAGAGCCTGGTGCTCCAGCAAACGTAGGGAAAATCACTACGATATAGCAGGACAATACAGCAACACCCAACCCTTGAAGTTCTAATGAAGTTGGTAGCAAGTATACTCTTATAATTTTCCTTCATAATACGAGGCATTTTGACAAACTCTGAACATTTATTTCCAGGTGAGTGTTCCAAATGCAGTATTCTAGGCAAATGGTTTTCTCTGGTACAGGAGAGATACACTCCAATACCCGATGCAATTATCAAGGAACAACTTTTCCTCTGCTTTCAAGTTGCTTACTCTGGAAATTTTACACTTCTTTTGCAGAGGAAGAGGGCAGAAGAAATCCCAACAATTTCCTACTATTAAATACTCACATAAATTATTTGCTTTAAAAAGTATTTTTTAAAACTAAGAAAAATAATTAAGTACTCAACAGACTTTTCCTCACATGCAAAGGATAGACAAGTTAATCAACTATCTGTCCTTTGTACTGCTTTGAATTTTTAATCTAAATTATTTCATTTCAATTATTTACTACTTAGAAATGCTGTCAACCATTTAAAATTTTTATTTGGTAAATGCAAAAAAGTAGGTCACTGAAAACAAGCTTATATACAATAATACACAGACATATCAGAGGATTAATATATAAAAAGCAAGAGATGAAAAAACTGACCTGCTGCTTCTGGTGTTTGTTTAGTAGGGCTAAAAATAAGATGTAACATCTGGAACAGTCTGCTAAAGCTGCACAGAAGTCATTGTAGGAAGAAAGTTTGCTACAAAGGTATAAAAATAAAATAGGAATGAATGAATGAAAGCATTTTTTTCCACAAAAGATTTTTTTTTTAAAAAACACTCTGCTTTTGACTTTCAGAGCTGTGTTTTCCAACAAATGAAATGAATGCCAATGCTCTGGCTTCCAGTAGAGGCATACACAGTTACATAAGAGCACAACAGAAGTCTAGCTATCCTTGCCACGGTGAATTACGGGAAGAAGCGAACATAAGGAGCTTCCCAACCTGCTTGCCATATGGGCACAGTATGCTAACACTAGCACTTCTTAGCGATAAATGCGAGAACTGTAATTTCAAGACGACATGGGAAGTCAGACAGGAGATGAAATAAAGGGTCCCTTCCTACCACATGTCTAGTAGCGCCCAGTGACAGCACTAACAGAACGCATCTCTCCCCAGCAAACACGGAGAGGAGAGCGTGCCTTCTTGCAGTCACAATTTTAACTCTGCGTATTCCCTAGCAGCTGCTCCGGTCCTACACTGCTCACCTTGACCATTACAAAAATAGAGAATTGGACGTGCTTTGGTCATACGAGAAATACTGCAAGAACAGAACAAACCAGAATAACCTCTTACTTCCCATGTGGTCAAAACTAGCAAATATCTGTGTTGATGTTCAATTACAACCAATTAGAGCAAGACTTACAGACTTAGAGAAATTAATAATCTGAATAGATTGAACATATTCTCTACAAAGTAGTGGCCTAAAGTTGCTGACTAAGAGAAAAGAATAACCATTCTGTATTACTAAAAGACAAAAGAAAATTCAAGTCTGCGCTCTGTACTGCATAGTATAATATTTTTTTTTGAGACTGCAATTTCCAGGAAGCTAATTAAATTGATTTTATGGCTAATTTGTATCCTCGGAGCATGCAGTTCACTAAACTTAAGAAAAAAAAAAATATGGAAGCAGTAGGAACTTTAAATAAGACAAATTACTTCTGCTCCATACTGAATTCTAGATCAAGTAAATGTCCTTGTCAGAATTACAGTGTAAATAACGATTACATTTAATTACAAACCCATTACCCCACTTTTCATGGCATTTTCCAAGTAGAAATGCTCTCTCCTTAGAAGTAAATATGCTCAAAGTGCTGTAATCATTGCTAGAAGTCAACTCATTTTTAGGAACAAAATTAGAGACAGATGTGGACAAGGTGGCGTGGAATTGGAGAAGTAATTCACATGCTTTATAGGTAGCACAAACAGCAAAGGACCAGATTTGCCTGTTTTTTAACTGTGGAGAGGAAGGAATGACTGTTCCCTGTGTAGCTGCTCTTCAAAACACAACCCAATCTCATCTAGCAAGGAGAGTGTGACAGATAATTTGGAGGGGCTGAACAGGAAGAGAAGTCCGTAGCAGAATCTCAGTGAACACGGAGCCACAGGCAACATGACTCAATACAATAACAACGCAGCCATTGCAAATACTTCATCCAGAACTGCATTCATTAATTGTGCTTATAACCCAGCTCTTCCTTAAATTACCAACAGTTAATTTCACAGCTTCTTCAAAATCCTTAAATTGCCTGCAAGTCCATTTAGCATTTGGATATTGCAAGCTGGTGCCTGGTAACTGGAAGATTTTTGACTGAAGAACTATTCAGACTACAAAAGGATCTTTTGGGGTGATTCACTCATACTGAGCTCCCTCTAAAAAGCACATCTTAGGAAGCGGCCACTGAGCTGCTCATAAAACTGATATTCTTTCAGTGCTTCCATCTGCACACTCAAGCCCTGATCCCACAGATTAATCTCCTCAAATACTCAGCACAAAACGACAGCGCAAAACAATGAACACGGATCATATTTTCTCTTTTGTATTTTATTTCACAATACACAGTCCCCAATATAACTTAAGCTTGCGCAATTTCTCTCATTAATTTTTTTAAACATGGCTATTTAATAATAAAATATTATTAATTCTAAAAATAGGATTAATAAATACTTAATAATTTATGCAGCTTTAAAATACAAAAAATGGTACTTTTAAAATCTCAACCAGAATCTGTGGGATCAAAGAATGACACAATAAATAAAACACTTCTCACAGGGACAATGAATTCAACTTTGTATGTCTACACTTAAACAATTCTATCAGTATTAATAGACACAATTATCATACAAAATCATTAAAAACTACACAGAGCTTTTCAATAAAAACAATTCAATGTAAAACTTCCAATTTTAGTGCTTAATCCTGCCCTCTTTCAGGTCACTCGAAGCAGAAACACTGACCTGACTGCATGCAGAAATCAGACTGTGTTCTACACATACCTGAATATCCTGACAATATAGGTGCATACATCCGTATCGTTCATACGCTGCTCTAGCGCCACACAGAGCTCAGAGACTGCACCACTGCAAATGAGCTGGCATCTTGCCGGAGGTAAGTCAGCCAAGTTTCGCAAAGTAGCTGTCAGCTGCATATAGAATATTTAAAGATTTATTAATCACAGCTGCTTACAACCGAATCCACACTGTTTTGAAAATTTAATAAAGCTCAGATCTCATTTATAATGTCTAAGGCACTCTGAATGCCCTGTTAACATTCTGCAGGTACGCATCTACCAATGAATTATAACAGAAAAAAGATAAGTAACAAAATTGTGTATACTGAAATAATTGTTTGAAAAATGAAAGATTGATACTGGTCTTTGCCTGCACGTAACCTCCTCCTTTCAGGGAAACATGATCTTTCATATGTTTTAAAATCTCATATGTACCCATACAACTATATAACAATTGGAAATTAGGTGAAATGCTGTGGATAGTTAAAGTGATTTTTTGCATAATGTCTGACTTTGCAAATTTACTTTTGAGTCTTGAAAATCAATACTGATGTATAATATAAATGTTGATAATAATTATAAGTTGAAAACTAAGAGGAACTGATTTTAAAAGACAATAATATTTATTTTGATTAAAACATGTTAAAGTTAATCAAGATCAGGAGAAATCCACTATTCAAACAGTATAAAAATGAAAAGCTTAAGTCCTCAAGTTTATTTTGAAGAAACCAAAATATTTTCAGAAAATATTGTTCTTTTCAAGGATTTTTGCACTTGTAGGTATGTAAAATGAACCAGTTACTGCTTATTTTGAAATGTTTTGGTTCTCTTCCAAGGTAAGGGTATTCAAATGCCAAAGCCAGACAGGCAACGACATGCAAGTTAGCTGTTGATCTAAACCAAAACTTACTATAAAATTAACATGAAGTCATTTAATATAATGTGAATATGGGAATTCTTCAAACTTTCCTTATTCTAAGAGTAAGGTATTTAACTTCAATTTGTTTTTAAATGTAGTTTGATAAGGCACATGGACTACCTGTTCAAATTGTTTGTAATCACAAAAAACCCTAGAAATTAAGTATTTTATCACTTCTTGGCCAGTGATATGTAATTGCTAATTTTAAAGGAAAAATCTGACAAAGAGCAGGCTAAGTTGTATTTGAGGAGCTTTTGCTCATAGGATTCCATGTGCTACTGTATCTGTTCTCAAGCAGCTTTCAAATTTGCTGTCCTCCTTCAACAAATTTGACAAAAGTACATGTCTTCAGTTACCACATGATGTTCTATAATGGACCAATAGGAGAAGGAACAATGTGTGAAAATGGGTAAGCACGGTACAGAGGGAAAAAAAATATGTGATAATGTAAATGCGATACGTGAATGGATTTAACTTCAGCACTAAATATGAAATGTATACTATATTCAGAATAACCAGAAATAGAACCTATGGAAGCTATTTGCTTCATATTGCTCATGTTTTAACAACTAAACAACTGCAAAAAATACAGTTCTGGATATACATTCTTTCTCAAGTCACAATGCTTCAAAAAGCAATACAATATTGGAGAAATATTTTAAAATGAAACGTATTCTGATCAAATACTTTGCTATTCAAATGTTTTGGTGGAAAAATTCCACAGAAGACTCCATTCAGCACTCACATACAAGATGTTCACAGTCAGCCTAGGATGATATTGTTGAGCTCTAGTTAAACTTCACAATAAAGAAAATGAAGGATACACCACATATTAAGTGTGTTGTTCAAACCCAGACCAGGGCTTTCACTGCAACAAAAAGACTTACACATCAGATGATGAAAAAAAATTAAACAAATCTTTATCAATAGATAATGATGCAGAGGTTTCCAAAAAGAGAGTAAAATTTTTCACTGCCTGAGACAATTATGAAGTTCAAAATCCTCCAGCAGTAAATTCTATCAAGAGGCATCCTCACACAAAGACAGGTTGGAAAGGAAAAACAGTGCAAAATAACATATATACTTCAATGTGTGAGACAATGACATTCAGAAGTTCCTAGAAGTATATATCCACAAAAGAACAGTTAGAACACAAGTGAAATTTGAAGAGTACAAATTAAAAAATAACAGAAGCTAGCCAGACAGCAGAGGAATTCAAGAGACATTCTGATTGCTTCAAGCAGACACCATGATTCAAGGAGAAATGCATAAGAATTGGCTCTAGTAATCCCCACCAGTCCTAATCCTTATGTTGCCATGTGAAAGATCAAATTGACCCAAACAGAAATTTTAACAGCAGAAAAATGCTATTTTTAAAGGAGAAGAC
Organism: Chionis minor; assembly: GCA_013398295.1. Lineage (NCBI taxonomy): Eukaryota > Metazoa > Chordata > Aves > Charadriiformes > Chionidae > Chionis > Chionis minor. The sequence continues at coordinate 621,771 of VZSF01001350.1, forward strand.
ATTTAAGTGCTTTTCAGTTAAGGAACATGGAATACTTGTTAAGTCTTGTCAGTGACATTTCAAAAGCCTTGGCTTTTGAATAAGCATTACTGTATTTCATATAAATATCAGACTACTAGGTGAAGCAAGGTAAAATGAGTCAAAGATTACCTTGGTTTCAGGTCCTCCATTAAGGAAAAATAATTATCATTACAAACATTTTTATTATTGTATTGCGCATAAAATCCATTGTGTAACAATGAAGAAATCAGAGAGGGACTTTAGTCCCACAAAAATGACCTGGCAAGTTTATGTGTAACACTGCCATCTGGTGATTGTGCAATTATATGGTTAAAGAATGAAGAACTGGTCCCAGTTAACTGAGATCCTTCAGTTATCACGATTAAGAGATGACAGAGCCTCCCTCAGAGACCACTGTGCCTATTTAAAGTGTTTTTCTCCTCTAATATAATTTGCTCTGTATTCCTGAAGGCTTGTATTATTCATTATTCATTATTTCTGTATGTCACTGGATATTTGATCTTTTGCTACAAGTTAAACTGTACCAGAGAAACTTCCTTTATTCCGAAGACATGAATCACAGAAGAAACTTTCTTTGATACTATAACCTGAAAACAGAACTATTCCTACATCTGCATATGCTGACTGAACAATTAACTCACATGGAAGAAATGGTGCACATTAATGTAGACTTGTTGAAGAAACTGATACGAGAAAGTCACACAGGAATTACATAGAGGCAGGAATCACTACTTTTCTCGCAACAGGAAAAAAAAAAGTATCTGTACTACTACAGAAGAGAATACAAACAAGTTGAACTGCAACCTCAATAAGAGACAGTTGTCAGTACCGACTTTTCCACAAAATACCCGAGGCCTTCTTAGAAACAGCCAGTCTATTCAAACTGTATAGTTTTGCTACACTTCCAATCGTACCGAAAACTACGGAGATAATAATGGCCCCCCAAAAAGTGTGAAATACAACATTTTTCGTTTCGTTGCAGATCAAACCCTTGATTTAAAAACCTAAATTTAGCCCCACACAAATACTGGAAGAAAAAACATTTCTGCAAAGTCATGGGGAAGTTCAAAGAGCTAGTCTAACAGCTAAAAATAATCTGATTCATTAGGTTTAGCACTTGGACATCATTTGTTATTTTTAAATGTCCCAACTGGCAAAAACGTCTTTTTATATCTATTTAACATAAATTTCCATCTCTTTCTACTCAACAGGATTCCCATTAGATGTATATGATCTATGTCAACAGCAGCCAGCAAACGTCAGTAGATGTTTTGCTTTTAACCTACCCCTTCCTGCTCTCTCAGAAGGATAAGTATTTTTAAACTATATAGACATGAAAAGAGATACAGGATACTTATCTCTAATTTAGGTTTTAAAATGCCTACCAAAACTGCAACCTAAATTTCCACTCACTGAAACAGCTGCACAGCTTCCGTATGTGAGGCATCATAACCTACTTCTTCATCTAAGTTTACTTATAGTTCAGGTGCTTTAAGTCACTATCACCTTGCAAATTACACTAAGAACAGAATCTCTTCTGCACACCCAGTCCCTCCTCAATACTTTTCAAAAGGTGGTTTCTAACTAAACTGATAGCCTAAGGCAGTACTGCAGTAGTATCAGGACTTGAAAAGTCTAAATAGCAGCACGCAAGAAAAATGTGGTCATTAAAATCTTGCTCACGTGCAGACCTGAAGTTTGTACAACTTCTCCTGAAAAAGACAGCTTGGAAACCCCATATCCAATTTTTGTATAGAACAGAAGGTATGATATCAACAAAATGGCACAGGTGATTTTAGAATTGTTTGGAGAATTCAGTGTCACAAGAAAGTTACCATTCCCATTTTTAAAGACAGAAGTGTATAAAAGAGAATTTTGTGGTTCATATAGGAATTTAACGATAACAGGACCAGATAGGAAAGAAAATAGGGACACAACAAGCACAAAATTTGCAGTTTCATCATATATTCTCCCAGTCTTCAGTAATTTGCCACTTTGGGACTTCCTTAGCCAAATGTAAGTATTAAGCCACATGACTTCATTCAGTGCTTCATAGCATCTCCCAATCTGTTTGTTTGTATTAAGATGATACACACTATTCTGCAGAGACATACCTCATAGCTCCACTAAAATAAGCAGACAAAAATCAGTAATAGTAACGTCATAGTGTAAGCTATCTGTTTTCTCCTATAATTTCAAGTAGTATAAAATCCCTTATTTGTAAATTAGTAGAGAATTAAAGAAATCTGGCATAATTAGCAGAGAAATTTAGTGTAAACACTACCTCAGAAAATTGTCCAATATATTTTTCTATGAAGTCCACAAAAGCTTACAATTCCACCATTCATTAATCTCTACATCAATAATTTCCAAGACAAATGCCAGGAATCTACCTGGCAAATCCCTGACAAATACAAAAAACCCACAGCCTATGTGTAACTTAAGATTTAGCTACGTACGAATTTTTTTTCTAAAACACTAAAGCTTAAACAGTTTTAGGGCAAAGGATTAGTTTTCATAGCCACCACTCATCAAGGTACCTCATAAGTGAAAAGACAATTTAATTTTGAGACTGCTGCCTTTAAAATACTGGCTTTTACAACTACCTTTTCTTCAAATTACAGTTCTTCAAAAACACTTTGTCAAAAAAACATAGCTATATTTTCCTATGCAATTTTGAAAATGCAATATTCTTGTAATATAAAGATTTTTGTAATCTCCCAGAGTATTGCAGAACCGGTTTGTATTTATTATTTCAGTTTAATGAATTTGAACAGGGAACACATTTCTATCTGTTTACTATAATATCCAGAACATTGTCAGCATCATAAAATAATAATAAGAAACTGGTTTTATCAGGTACCTAAAGATATTTCTATTAACTTCAGAATTTCTAAAGCCTTTACAGTTGACTACATAAAAATATCTATGATAATTAAATTTAGGTCCCGAACAACTTCATGTAAACATCTTAAAAAGAAGTGTATTCAAAACCAGGTACAACTCTGTCAGTGGCACACAAGGTTAGCTTATCTCCTCTGTTTGATTTGCCCTTGAAGTATGTACTTTTAGAAATAAAAGTAAATGCTAACCTGGACTAGTAAGTGGCCCAAGTTGGAGAAATATGTGTCATTTTCTTTTACATTATTAATCTGCTTCATTAATTGCAGCAACATTTCAACAGCTCCTTTGTTGACCATTTCATTAAGGAGTACTGCATTTCCGGACATGAATTTTATAGCTCCCATGCAATACAGGAGAGCTTCACTGCTTTTTTGTAGATCTTCAGTTTTCAGGACCTCCAACAAACAATCTAGAAGGAAAATCATTATTCAGAAAGCCTAATATTAACATTTATATTTGATACAGTCCAGTCATTGAAAAGATTAACAATTGGGGGAAAAAAACCCTCAGATTGAACTCTTACATTTCTTACAGGTAGGCTAGAAAAATTGGGTATTTGGATCGAAACCAAGAAACAATTATTGCTGAATAAAAGAAAGGGCTTGTCTTTTGTCCTCCTGCGCTTCAAGAACCAGCACCAGTTGTAAACACATAGCAGTAATCATTGAAATCCTCAGATTTGCAAAAGTGATTGTGTGTGCCTGGAATTTTGTGTACTAAACTTGCGATACTCTAAAGAGGTTTATTCCCACTACTTCCTTAAAAATCAAATGTCTTAAAGCATCTCAAATGGAGCACCAAAAAGCAGAGGTGCCTAATTCAAAACTCACATTTGAAGTCTGTTTGTAGTCTTTTTAGATTTACTTTTTATGTACATAAAGTTACTAGGAAAGTTTTGCTTTATGCTACCACTATCAGATATTTGAATTGTTAAAATTAACAGATTTTAGCACAAGGCCAGTGTATCCTTCACAGTCACACTGAGACATTCTGAATTTGATGGGTGTATCTTAAATAAATAAGTAATCATAATAAAACTTATACTTCTGAATTTCTAATAACTGATTGAAACTGATGTTTACTTCTGCTTCCTGTATTCCATCCAGCTGAATAAAAACATTTTCCAATCTCATTAAACTTGAGAAATCTCCAAAGTTTTTTCTGTCTCAACTCTAAGCTCTTGGCCAAACTCTCACCCTCACCAACAGCCTAGCGGTCAGCTAAATCGCTTGGGTTGTGGCAATGTGAGAAATCAGTTTCAGGTCCCTGCTCTGCTCAGTATCAAACAGGACCTTGAAGAGTAGTTGTCTGTTTTGGGATGAACGGTTAATTTATTTCTTCTTCTGGAGCTGCTCCACTGCACATAAAATAGTTCACAGGGCCAGAGAAAGAAAAAGAAATTGAATCGATAACCCAGTGACTGAAACAGGTATCTGGGTGATTAACATGATAAGTCAGGTTCACGTCTTTGGCCTGGATAAGGTGAGTCCAAAACATAAAAAGTGAATAAACAAACAACCAAAACCCTACCAAAAACATTCTTTCCTTCATTATTTTTTAAAATACAGGGGAAGAAGAGCAAGTGAAAGAAAAGTGAGTGAAGATGAAAATGAGAGCAAAAACACCCAAACAATGCTTTACACAGACATAGCCGCTCAACTTGTCCAGATTTTTGTATGATGCTAATCTCTACAAAACTGTAGTTTTTAGTATCCAAAGTCAGTTGAGCTATCTGACCTGTTCTCTTTTCTCTGAGTCGTTTCCTGTTGATCTTACTATCAGAAAGGTTTATCTGGTCTGTATGTCTGATAACACTCACATACTAAACTTTGAGACCATCAATACTCTCATCTACTTAAGCAGATACATACGTATGCTTTAACTTATGAACTTGCAATAAATGCTTGCAAGGTCAAGCCCTAAGTTAACAAAACATAATGAAGTTTTAATGAAAGGGATGACCATCAATTGATACCGAGTATCAGTCATACACTGTCACTTTCTTCATATTTCCCATATTTGCAAGGTGTGTGTGAATGACACAAATACAGTTACAATCACAAAAGAGATCTTAGAGCTATTGCTGACAATTCTCCAAAACCATTGGCTCAAGGTGCAGCCGCAGCTAAAAAAGCCAATGATTATTCTCAATATCCTTCCTGAGGATGGTCAGCAACACAGCATTATTTTGCTTCTATAAAATTTGGTGCAGACACATCTTGGTTTGTATAGACAGTTTTGTTCTGTACATCTCAAGAAGGATCTACTAGAGTTGGAGAAGGTATAGAGAAGGAATACTAAAACAAGTGAGAGAATGACACAGTATCCTTTCAAAGAGAGGGCTAATAGGCTGAGATGCCTCAGTCTGAAGAGGAGAAGGCAGAGATATGTGATAGAAAATGTGGTTTAAAAAAATCATGAAGTGGAAGGTAAGCTGAATGTAGAAACTCCTACAAATCCTGCAAAACTACAAGCAGAGGCATGATGAAAAGTAGACAGGTTTAAAACAGCAGACAGAGAACTTCTGGAACTTGTTGCTCTATGAGATTGTAGAGGCAGACAGAATCAGAAAGTTTAAAAAGGAATTAGGTAAATGAATGAATAAAATAGCTATAAACAGAGACTATAAAGGATTAGGCAGGGATGCACTATCTAATGTCCCTAATAGAATGTAACAATTCGGGATGCTTGGGGTAGCACAGGGGAAATGTATCACAGAAAACATGTAGGCTTCCACGCTCTCCCTAAAAAGCATCCCCTATTGCCATCGTTAGACACAGAATACCAGACGAGATGGACTGTTAGCTTGATTTAGTAGGCAAATTTTAGTGCATTAACTCTGAGAATGTTTCTTGAAAGATGACCAATCTAACTACTGAATTTCAACATCTAACTTACATACGGGAACAGAATACATACCCAATAATCTATCATTTTGAATGATGCAATCATTTTTTTCATTCCTGCAAATTTTAAATGCAAGCTTGCAAACACCAATAAGATTTTTTCCATCCACTTTCATCTGCAAAGGAAGTAAAAAACATAAAAATCACAAATAAAATCCACATACAAAAATGCACCATAACACTTTACAAGTTCAGACACCGTGCCGAACTTGCATTCTCTCAGATGTATTACATTCCAGATGAAATCCTGACAGTAAGCTGAGTCAAACTGAAAAGTTTGCAGAATTAAAGGACTCGCAAACCTAGCTAGTTTAAGTTCTATTTAGCAAGCTGTGCTGGCTGACTTTAAAATAACAGATCGTATATCAACATTTTATGTATTTTCTGCTGGTAGTATATCAATACCTTGCACACTCTTTTTCTCTAATTCACTCTTCAAAAGAAATTCTGCACAGGACTGACTCATTTGGCATCTATGTCCATACCATAAAGAACTCCATCACGACAGTACGTCATAATGAAAGTTATTCTTAAATATCAGAAAACAAGATCTTACAATGTACTAATGGTCATTGAGAGATCATGAAAGGGAAATAAAAGTGTTAAAAATACAATGACAAATCTCTGCATTTCAAGGGCAGTTTCTTCTCTTGTTTATGATTTTTAAAAGATTCCACAGCAAAATGCCAGTAACAGAACTTTTTTCTTTATAAGCAACAGTTAACATCTATGCAGTATCTGAATATATAATTATATCTTTTGATTAAAATAACACACGCTACCTTAAAGGAGTCCATCTCCCCAAAACACATACACACTAAAGTTACTAAACTGTCTACAACACAATGCTAGCTGGTATCCTTTCAACAGTGACTGTCTGTACATACTTAGTAAAAGCTGAATCAGTGAGTTCAAAAGCACCAACTTAACTGAGAGTTTTAACTGGAAATACTAGAGAAAGAGATAATCACATTCACTCACTTTACAAAAAAACTGTTTTGGTATTTTCAGATAAAGGTGTTTTAATAAGGCTTAGTACTATTCAAAAACTAAAGTGGCCAGAAGAGGGTGGAAAGCGGCCAGAAGAGG
>VZSF01001351.1:0-47838 GCA_013398295.1 Chionis minor
CTCTTAGGGATGCACCAATCTTGCTTGGTGCAAGAGGAGCCAAGGAAGTAGCTTGGAGGAAGTAATTTTTGAAAACTAACCAGCTCTCGAGCCCCCCTTCCCTCCAGAGCCCTAACCCATGAGATTTTTCCAAGCAGTTTCTTGAAGAGATCAAAGTTAGCCCTCCTGGAGTTCAAAGTTGCAACCCTACTTGTCATTTTATGGCCACTACACCTAATCCTGAGCCCTATCTTCTCATGATCACTGCAGCCAAAGCTGCCCCCAACCTTAATGTCCTTCACCAAACCCTCTTTTTTTGTCAGTATTAGGTCCAGTAGTGCACCTCTAGTTGGCACTGCCATCTCCTGAGTCAAGAATTTATCCTCAGTGCACTGGAGAAACCTTCTGGACTGTGCGTTCCTGGCCATGTAGTCTCCCCAGCAGATATCGGGGTGGTTGAAGTCCCCCATGAGGACCAAGGCCTGTGATTGTGAGACAGCTCTCAACTGCCTGTAGAAGACCTCATCCACTTCCGCATCCTGATCAGGTGGCTTATAATAGACTGTCACAACAGTGTCTCTCCTATTAGCCTGGCCTTTAATCCTAACCCATAAGCTCTCAACTCTGTCTTCATCCTCCTCCCCAGGGAGAGCTCAATACAATCCAGTTGCTCTCTCACATAAAGAGCAACTCCCCCACCGCACCTTGCTGGCCTCTCTTTCCTAAAAAGAACACTGCCGTCCACGACAGCATTCCAGTCATGCAAGGTATCCCACCATGTCTCAGTAATTACTATGAGATCATGGCCCCGCAGCCGCACACAGATCTCCAATCCTTCCTGTTTGTTCCCCATACTGTGTGCATTGACATATAAACATTTCAGGGAGGCAGCTGGGCATGTAGTTTTCGCCCTTAAGGGTCACTAGGCTTTCTGAATCTCAAAAATACTAGCACTCTGCCCCACAAGTGCCAGGCTAACACCCCCAGGTGCCTTTCCAGTGAGCCCAGTTACATCCCCAGTCCCCTTCAAATCTAGTTTAAAGCCCTCTTAATGAGCCCTGCTAACCATTGCCCTAGAACCCTTTTCCCCCCTGTGAGATAGGCTTTTCCCATCAGTGTCCAGCAGGCCTGGTGTCCTGTAAATCAAGCCCTGTTCAAAGAACCCAAAATGCTGCTGGTAGCACCAGTCACAGAGCCAAGCATTGATCTGCTGGCTCTTTCTGTCTGCTCCATCATCATTCCCTATAACAGGAGGTATAGAGGAGAGTATGACTTGTGCTCCTGATCTCTTGACCAAGGCCCAAGGCCCTGAAATCACTCTTCATTGCCCTAGGATTTCTCCTCTCTACTTCATCATTTCCTACCTGATAAACCACAGCAGGATAACAATCTGAGGGTCATACCTGGGAAGGAAGTTTCTTCTTTACATCAGTGAAGGCCCCATGGAGGCAGCAGACTTCCTATATAGTGGGCCCAGTCTACGTATCAGGCCTTCTGTTCTCTTCAGAAGTGAGTCGCTTCTGACGATGGCTCATCTTTTGTTTTTTTACTGTCATTGTTTTGATGAGGGGGGTGGTTCGATTAGAGCTCAACGACACCTCCAAGTTGGCAGAAGTATCATCCTCACCATTGTCCAGTGTCCTTTGCAGGACTTCTACAGTGGCACCTGGGAAGGTGGCGTGGTCTTCAGGCAGACGTGCCTGCAGACCCTCTTGCACCAACCAGGAACCTCTTGCCTTTGCCCCCTGTCCTGCAGGTCACCACAACCAGTCTGTTGGCGGGAGACCGGGGGGCTCACTGCAGGAGGGGCTCTGCCTGCTGGGTTCCTCTCCCGGGAGGCAGGGTGTGACTCAGGGCAGCCACCCCTCTCTCACACCTCTGCCCTGAGCTCCAGCACTAGGCGGAGGAGCTCCCCTACCTACACATCGCACAGGCGTGCTCACCGCCGGCATCCGACACTGACAGGAGCGCAGAGCACAGCCTGCAGCCTGACACCTGGCTGGCTGCGCGCTCCCAGGAGAGCTCCGTCTGGGAAGTTGCGTCAGAGGTGGTGCGTGCACAGCCCAGGGCAGCCACAACCCTCTACCAAGTCCATCCCACGGCCCCCAGACCCGGAGCAACACCCACTCCCCGCCTCTCTTCCTGCCGGGGCCCGTTTAAGGCCGCCGCGGGTGGTGCCGGCTGCGCCCCTGCCGCGTCAGCCGCCCTCCCGCCAGCGGCGGCGCTTGCCGCGTTTTCCCGGCTTCCAAAAGCCTCAAAAGGGCGGCGCCCCGCACCGGCCTCTTCCCACCGCGATTCCCTGCCCGGTGCGGAGGTACCGGCACTGCAGCTGCTCTCCTCGGCGAGTGCCGCATCTCTGTCATACTACTGTAAGTGGTTTGCTAGAACTTGCTTTCGCAGGAAGTGTAATGTTAAGCTATAACAATAGAACACTCTTTACAATAGGTGCTTATGCAAGCTTGACATAAATGAATGATTTTTGCGGCCTATAACAATTAGCTCAATGTAGAAATCCTTAGAAAATGTATGAATTACCGTTTTAAAAAGGTATAGAAAATATAAAGGGATGTTCTTCTTGTGCAAAGTATTTCTGGATACTGGGCCACCATGTTGTATCAAATGAGAATCAGCTGAGCAATTGCTTTGTGCTAATCAATAAAACAGATTAACTTCATACAGGTGATTTTGCTTAAATAAGCATGTGACAATTACTGCAGTTAATTAGGGGAGAAAACCCCCCCCAACATATGTTAATTGTTCCTGTCTGAAGTCATCCAGAAGAATCTCAGATATCTCTTGCATTTTGAAGCTGCCAAAGAAATGTGCTAGTGAATTGCTCAGTTTTGTGTCTGTTCTGTAACATTTACTGTTTCTTGATTTAGAGGTTTTTTTTTTCCCCCCCTGATCAGGTAGATCAGGATTACACTTGATTACAGATTACACTTGAGGGTAATCATACTGCCTCTATTAGACTTTTGCTTTTGATTTGATTATTTGAGTACTAAGATTATTACAAATCTTTCCTGTCAGAATGAATTTCCTTTGCCCTTCATAGTGGGGGGAAAAAAAAAATCAGGGAAATAATTACACATATTTAATGCCTTAAATAGGAAGTCATGTCACTGAGGGGAAAAAAAAAAAAGCCAAAAAAACCCCCAACAGTCAAAAGGCGGAGAGAACGAAAAATAGCAAATAATATCACATGTAGTACCAGGCACAATTATAAAAATGGCGTACCATAAGATTTACTCTCCAAACTCAAAGCGCTATGAGAATTACCATGGAAGATAACACTATTGCCAACCCAGGCACAGATCGTGTTTTGAGGATGACACTGACTTTCAGACTAAATCCACCTGAGGCGGAGGCAATGCCTGGCCCCACGTTCCCGTGTCCCAGCGGAGCCTCCGCTTGAGGCTGGCCTGCGAAACCGCTCTGCGCAGCAGGCTGGCCATGGCCGCGGCCCTCCCGTGGGGGCTGGCTGACGGGGCTGCCGCCATCCCGGGACACGGCCCAGGCCCCGACCTGTGGGCTGACCTCCCGGCCGAGCCTTGGCCTTTCCCCATGGAGGCTCCGCATGGCCGGTGGCTGCCCCGGCTTCCCCCCAGCCTGTCCCGCTCCCTGCCTAGGGACAGGCCCTGGCTGCGAGGCCCGGTCCTGCCTGCTTCCGCAGGGAGTCCTGCCGCTCCCAGCTGTCAGGGAGCTGCCAACCCCTGCAGCGCCCTGGCAGAAATCGGACAGCACGTACCTTCGCCCTGCTTGGAAATACTATGTGGAACAATATCCAAGTTCCGCATCCTAGAAGTAGTTAGGACCTCTGGTAATTTGGTACCGTATACTCTTTCTCATTTGCCATACTTCATGCACATGGCTATTAAAATGCGGGAGTATTGTGACACTGTAAAGACCTGATAGCTGAAATGTATGGAAGATTTGCTTTGTAAGCGATTACTTTCACAGTGCATATTGTATTTATCTCGGAGGCGCTGCGTTTTCCCATTTCTCTCTGGCAGGAAACGTGTTTAAGTTGGCTTAATAAAACTGGGCTATTCAGAAATATTTAAATGCATGAAATTTATTTTCAGGTAAAATACAGATTTTATATTCTATAAGACACAAAGTAAAATGAATGTTAGTTTGGCCATTGGTAGTTTGAAGTGAAACGTTAAAATGAGGTTTATAACCCCCCATCCAGCGTTCCATTTCTTTGTGCAGTTTACCTATGTGATAGACAGTGTCTTGATTATGTTTTAATAGGACTGCCGCTGAGCACAGCAAATTTAAAAGATTGTTTGAACCTGAAATTAGGAGGGAAGAGAAAGATGGCAATAAGGAAGGGAAGACGTTTAATATCTTATATCTCTGATTAATGATGCAGTGGACTATATCATACCACTATGGATGTTTTGATGTGAAAATCACCTTTTAATTGGATATTTAGATGAGCTGTATTCTTTATTATTTTTATTAAATTATAGCTGTATATATCACTTTACGTATTAACATCTTGTACAAGGACTTCATTTGCATTTAATTATTTTCTCTGTAAAATGATTCCTGGTTTTGAAATTATTCATTTGTACATTACAGAACAATCAAATTACGAGCCTCACTGCCAAAGATCAATTCGGAACTCTGAGAAGTGCGATGAGGTAGGTTTTCCATCATTAAAATTGCCTACAAATTCTTCAGCGCTGTCAAAATGTCAATGGCTGTTGCTTAATTTGTTTATGACTAGCAGGAGTAAATGGGATTGTGTAGTAAAATGGAATTTTCAAGAAAGTTAATCTTTCCACAAGTGGAATGTTTTGCTGGAAGTCTAAGAAATCACTGGAATAAATGTGTCTATTTTTTTATAGTCCTTTGCCTCCTAACAATGCTTAGTCTTAAGATAGGCGCAAAAATGTTATGTGGGTTCTAATTGAAACCTGATGGATTCAAACATCAGTGAAGTTTACCTTTAGCGCACTGGATTGTGAAACAGAAAATGGTAAGAAAAGAAGGCCTAAGCTTAATTTTGTCACCTGATTTTTTTTTTTTCTTATGAGGGCAGTGTAGTGGATGGCAAACTGACAATAACATATGAAATAGCCAAGTGGTCTCTTCTCCTTTATGAGAGAAACACAAATATGCATATAAACAAAGTCAGTGAAATTGTGCAGTAACTGCTTTTTTGCATGTATATGTCCGAAGTGCTAAGAAGCAGTTTTTAACTATTGAAAATATTACCATCCTGTCCCCTACTACCTGCTGTATTGGGGGACAAGAGGAGAATTTATCTGTGCCTGATTTCAGGAGACATTACAATTTTGTGACTTTTCAGAGAGTTGGAATGCAAGCAGGCAATATTAGAAATCTGTTGTCAACACAACTCTGTAAGGTCAAGTCTGTCTTCCTTCTCAAGGGAGGAGTTAGAAGGTGTTTCTTGTAATAGGCATATCCTGAGCTTCTGTAATCTAAAATAGTGGATACAAATCATCATGTTCACCTGGTTTCAAGCAGTAAATGAATGTTAGTGCAAAACACAAACTTTTGATAACTAGTATGTTTATACTGATTATAAAATGAGGTAAATCTTAATCTCACATTTCCTTGGCAAAGAAAAAAGTTAGAAGAGAAAAACACTTGCCATTGCCTTTTTTTATGGACAATGGTTATTGCATATCATCATACAAATTTGGATTTTCAGAGGATTAGGAAATATAGGGCAAACTCCTTTATTAAGCCTGAGACATTGCTATGACAGCTACTTATATTGTTTACAGTTATTCCTGTTTCTTTGATGCCTAGAAATGCCTTATGTTTGTGTTCCTATTTGGTTGCGTGTTTTTGGTGGTTTTTTTTTTAATAATTGTTTTACCCCTTTTTTGGGCTTGTCTGTATGGTGGGAGAGTATGAATGTTGTGGGTTGTCCGCAGTGAGCAGCCAAGCACCCACACAGCCACTTGTTCACCCCCTGCTCAACTCCCAGCAGAAGCAGAGGGAATAGGAAAAACAAAAGCATGAAAACTTATGACTTCAGATAAACACAGCTTAATAAGTGGAGGAAAGAGGGGAAAAAACAAGTGATGGAAAGGCGGTCACGTGCTACCTCCCACAAGCAGACCGATGCCCAGCCAGTCTCTGAACAGCAGCCACCTTCAAAAGCAAAAACTCCTCACCTTCTTCCTCTGTCCCTAGTTTTTTTTGTTGAGCATGATGTTACATGGACTATCCCTTTGGTCAGGTGGGTCAGCTGTCCCAGCTGTGTCACCTTCTGGCTTCTTGTCCATCCTGTCTACTTGCTGCGGGTTGGAGGGAGTAGGACAAAGAGAAAGCTTGATGCTGGTGCAGCCACTGTTCAGCCATAGCCAAAACACTGGTGTGTAATCACTACTGATTTAGCCACAGATTCAAAACGCAGCACCACATGGGCTGCTGTGAAGAAAGTTTACATCATCCTAGCCAGTACTGTTACAATGAATTAAGTGACTTAAATCAGCTGCTGCTGTTGGCAAACATGAAGTCTGAAAAATAAACCTTAATAAACAAAAGCTGCTCTTCTAAAGATTTTTCTTGGGCTGGTGCAACTACTTTACCCTAACAATAATGAAGTGATACACACTGGGGATCTTTTCAATGCGTGCTCCAACTTGCAGAGGATAATTCCAATGCAGACTGTAAGCCTGATTGCCATTTTGACAAAAAATATCCAGTACGCCTGGCATTAACACCTCTTGGAAACAGCTTCTATGGAAATACATGTTTTAACGTTCCTCCTTCCACTGGTCCTTGGCTACCTCAGTAGAGAATGATGATACATAACTGTCAGCTTCTCTTCGGGCTCAGATGAGGAGGAATATCAAACTTGAAAGATTTCAGTGTATTTTTAGAATGAAGGTACATTGCAGGATCTTTTCCACAGTCAGTTATGTCCTAAATAGAATTTCCTATTAGCAGAGATAAAATATATGTTTTAGATTTCAAATCTGTATTTTAATTACCTTTTTATTAAATCAGGCTAGAAACCTTAAAAGCTTTGGCAGAAGTATCTTTAGTAATAGTTTTAAGCCAGGTGGCTGTCAACCACAGTAAGCTGAAAATGCCAAATATAAGAACAAAGTTTATTTTGGAATACATGTCACAGTTTACAAATGGTGAGGAGAGTTTACAATTGTGTGGACTTAATGGGAGTTGAATTGGCTGCTAGCACTTTTTAAGCAAGGAAAGGAAAAATACAAAGTTTTCTTTTCCAAATTAGTCATACATGGCAGTAGTGCATTTCTATCCTTCTGCTAAACTCAGACCTCAGTGGGGATTGAATGTCTTTGTCTCTTACAAAAACAGCATCTTAACTCTGAGAGGCAGCAACTCCTGGCTCTCCGCTCTGGTTGAGATTAGAGATTTGGGAGTCGGGAGCTCAGAATCTGCCCACAAACCTTAGCGGGCTGATAGGGAAACATGCCTTAGATCCGTTTCTCTTGCATGAAGAAATTACTTATTCTCGGGATATCTGTACCAGTACCAGCCACTTAGAAATACAGTCATGCTGGAAATTATTCTCATATATTTAGGATTTCTTTCATTGAGGCTGAACTGAGTGGAAAATGTGAAGGGGGGGAGGGGAGATTTTACAGGATTTGCCTTTGAATTGATAGATAAGGGTGGTCATACATATGGCTCATGTATGTCTTGTGACAGGTAATGTGGCCCCACTTTTTATCTCTTTTGCCTTTTTGGTGGTTGGTCAGATATTTGGAAAATAAATTAATTTTCAGTAACATTTTTTTAGCCCATTTTCTCAAGTGGAAATGATGGCACTGAAGTGGAATAAAATTCTTTCTTCTATTAAACATTTTGTAGATTTTAAGGCAAGAAGATGCCATTATATTTAATAAGTCTGCTTTTCTAAATAACACAAATGGGATTTCATCTATAATTTCATGTAGCAAGTTTCTAACTTCTGCTTAAGCTTTATATATCTTCCACAGAAATATTTGGTCCTAAATTGGGGGCTTTTTAGTGTTGGACAATACAACACATCCCTTGCTAAGTGTTTTCATATGGATAATTATCTTTACTATTAAAATTAGGCCTTATTTATAGCTGGAAATTTATTTAATTGCAGCTTGGTTATTGTTATGACATTGTGTAATAGATTTAAAAACCTTGTCTTTGAAAAGTTAAGTAAATAGAGCTTTTTAAATTTCAAACTCCAGACCTCGAGTCAGTCTCCTGAGGCTTGTCTGAGCCTTTACCATTTTTTCTTCTTTTTAAAACTTTCTGAAGATTCAGGCAGACTAATAGTCTCTCCAGTGTTGTATTCAGAAGAGATACTATCTTCATATTTCTTCTTTTATACAAGTGTACTACAAAGTACCTCTCCTGATGGGATTTATTTGGATTTCTGTTAACTCTTAATGTGACTAATGCAGTTTAGCCTGTGTTTTTGAGTGTCAGGATTATGATACAGGGTACTTCAACAACTCTTTGAATTTGAATCACAACAAAAATAGGGACTAATAAGAAGGTCAGGAATAACTTGGAGAACACATATCTGCAAACCTATTAGCTCTAATTTTCTTCTCATCTAGGTCATGTTCATCATAATGTCTGAGAGCACAGAACTGTGGGCTTTACCCCACTCGTATATTTCTTCTTCTAGTGCTAACAGGTATTCCAGAAGTTACTTCAACAGTAAACAGCTCAGGAGTTACATAAATTGGCTGCACTAGTCTGCAAAGAGGGGGAGGGCAGAGGATGGGAAATATTCTTCTGATAGCTCATCTGGTCACTCGGATAAAGGCAGAACAATTTATAGGGAAAACAACCCTTTTTATCTCCCCTGAATTTTAAGCAACATAGGAATGTAGCTCTCATTTATAATGTAACATCAAGTAAAACAGGTAATTGTCTCTCTTGGCTTCCTATTTCTCCTTTGAATCATCAACAGCCAGCAGAATATGCAACGTGCTAGGCCAGTGGCCTGATCTTCTAGGTCAGCCAAATCAGGTATGTTCTCATGCTTAGAACTTCAGTACTATCTCTTTTTAGATTTGCTGGTAATGATGTCTTCTCCTTTGGCTGCTTTGAATGATTTATGTTTGTTTAAAGAACAGGCACTTGTATGTCCAGTATCGTAAAAAAAAAAATAAAAAATCATGTATCTGTACTAGCCAAATAACTTATAAACATGATACAGCTAACTGCAAAGTGAAGTGAATTGAAGCTGCAGTGCGTGCTTTTGGGAACTGGGAATTAGCATAGAAGAGACAGATGCAGGCAGATGGCCAGCCGGTTTGCTGGCTGGGAGAGTGCTGCACGATTCCAACTGGGAGTTTCTGCTTAGAGCAGATAGGACCCAGCACATGGAGTGTGAGGTCTTTCTGAATGTTCATTTTAATTTAAAAGAAGATCATTCTACTTGGGGTTGCATGGGTTTGCATTGCCTTTTTACAGTTTCTCTGCTGGGTGGGCAAGGGTTAGCAGTTACAAAATTGAATGTAACTTCTGTGATATTTTGTCAATGGAATCTTAGTAAAGCTATTGCTGCTTTTAATTTTGAGAAAGAAAATGAGAAAAAAACAGTAAGTGATTTACTTTGCAAGTGACCTGATGTTGTTTAACCCATTCCTCATGATTATGTTTTTCTCCCTTCTTTTTTAGTGGAGAAATGCTTGGTCAGAGTGAGGGGATTGTATTTCCAAACAAAGTATATGACTTGTAACAGTTACTGCAGTAAAGTCACAGGGCTTTTAAAGGGAGATACTGATTTTACCAAGCCTATGGTTCAAGCTGTCTTTGTAGATGGGAAATCCTTAGTGAATCATATGGTTGTATTTTAGAAGGCTCCCTTTTCAGTTCTTAATTGCCCTTATGAATATTTTTTCCGTGAGCTCAGAGGTTCTCATACTGAACGATAAGAAAAACTTAAAACATTGTCCCTCTAATAGTTGTTCCCACCACCTTTCTCCTGCTTTTAATGTAAGCAAAGATGGCTGTTATTTGTTAAGACAAGTTGACTTCATGAGAGCATGGGGAAAAACTTTATTTGATCACAGATTGACAAACAATACAACTACGTAAAATTAAGCAAGTGAAAATCATGGTTATTGCATTTCTCAAAGGAACCCTCACTCTGACAAATCACTGGCAAAAATGCTACAAAACCACTGCCTCTGTGGAGATAATCCATAAGCAAAAAATAGACAGCATACACCAAATGTAAGCCCGACTGTTAGACTATAGTCGATATTCTTTCCCTTTGGAGGCTGGAAATTTCTAAGCAGTGTAAAGCAGAATGGATTGTGCTAAGTCTGAGAGGCTGAACGTTGTGCTGTAGCAGAAGCGCATGCAGGGCACAGAGTGAGTCGTCTACAACGCCAACTACATTTAACAAGCCAGCCTTTCAGTGGCTGTGATGGGTGGAAGCAGTGCGCAGATGATGACACCTCTGGTCCTTCACTTGCTGAAGGACCTAAGGTAAAGCAGATTGTTATATACAAGCCAGCCTGTTTCATTCAGCAAAGTACACTAATGAATTATGCACTGAAGAGTAACAAAGGGCTTCTTTGTTTTGAAGTGTGATGTGATGTAGCTATCAGCTGTTTTGTTGTGAGGAAACTGAAATTTAATTAAAAATTGGTCAAGCAACAAACAAAAAAAAGAATGGATAAAGTGATCATAAGGAGAGTTGCTGGCTTGTTCAATAAATTAACAAATAGGAATCTACATATCTTTATTCTGAGTCTGGTGTCCGAAAGCTGGCAGGTGCCTTTGGGGTGATTTACTGCCTCTTCTGTCTCCAGGAACATCTCGTAATATTACAGCCACATTCAGTGCAGTACTTAGCCATGACAGCAATCAGAACTTCTGACTTTAATGTATGGCTTGCTAAACTGCATTTTGTTCATGCAGGCTCATGATACAGGTCTGTATCGTTTTAAGTTCTGAGCACAGTGGTTCTTTGTGCTAGGCAGTGCATTTGTCATGTTATACTTCTGTTTACTTATGCTTCTGCAGTTTTATAGACCAAAAAATTCAGCTGCTGAAATCTGAATATTACATGACAAATAAGGATTCCTTGAGTGGTTCATCCTCTTTTTTTTTTTCTGGAAGATTTTGAATGGAGGAAAGTGTTAATCTTTTAACTGCATTCAAGGTGGTAATGGAGATACTGGAAAAAGAGAGGAAGTAAAACTTTGTGCAGAAACTAAAGTGTGATTCTTCCCAGCGGCCTAAGAGATAGTTACAGATGGATCTGTAGACAGGCAAAATAACAATGGAGATTCTGGGGCACTCGTATTTTGAATACAGGTTGGTAGTGCTGTGTAAGATATTTCATGCTGCAGCAGCACTACATGAACTAAAAAATAGACTTATCTATGTGATCTGAGGAGTATTTAAGAGTTTGAAATTCCCTCATTATGTGATTGAACATGATTTTGTTATGACAGTTGGAGATCAATAGGAAGCAGGAATTGAAAGTACACTTGGACTCATCTGTTCCTCATGGGGAACACGATGACTCAGAGGTGTGTGTCCAAGCATGTATTATGAGGGCCATAACTCTTCTTCCCTTTCTAATATCAATGATGATATATCAGAAGTCAGCTAACAGCGAAATTCATTTCTGTGTATGTGACAGTCAGTTTGTAGCCCACATGATTAAAAAGCAGATGGCAAATGTCCCGTGAGTCCTGAGGTTGGTATGGGCTTTTGTACTTTATTTTTTTTTGGTACAATATAGCGTTCTGGGTAGAATGCATACTGGGACTAGATAATGGCACAGCAGCTGTGTTGTTGCACTTTCAGGATGAGAGAGTGAGGAAAACTCCCAGCTCATGAGTGATCTAAGGGTATTGCATATTTTGTTTGAAAAAAGTCAGCACTGAATTTCAGAAAGATAGTTGACCTCTTCAGTATGTGGAGGACCTTCTGCACCTTATTAGAAGAGGCCTGGCAGCATTCACTGCTACAGGTTGCCAGACTTTGTCATGAAGTGTGGGTTTACTTGGTATGAAAGTACTAGTGGGAAAAACTCTGAAAGATCAAGTGTCCACCTAAGATGGTGGACACTGGCTTGCTGTTGAATATCTTTGCATTTTGAAGTTTAGGGTATTACTAATATTTGTAGTTTCGCAAAGAAGACAGTCCTTTAACAGATATTTTAACAGCATTTGTTGGGTCATTAGGAGGTAAGCTGGTTCACATTTCGGTAGAAGATATATCCGAGCTAAAAGGGTAGGCAATGTCCTTTTGCTACCAGCTTCTAGAGAGCTGTCTCAGGCAGTTAAAATTAATCATGTATATAAAAGCTGATGGTTGAAGTAACCTAAAGACTAGACAAGTCCAAGCACTTCTTAATTTTTAAGGTCTTAGGACAAAGTCTCTAGTATTTTTTTTAATTCTCGGCATGTCATGTTTCCATTCATGCAACTAATGATTTTTAGTCCATGAGAAATTAAACCGTTAGTGTTTTTTGGCACAGTCATTCCAAAGAGATTAGCTTTGTCAACTGGATCAAGAGCTGTCAATGGGCTGATGAAGATTTAAGTTTTGCAAGTCCTTCCTGAGTTGAGAGGATTTTAATAATGGTTAAGACATCTCGCACTGACTCTTTTCTTATGAGTGACTCAGTTTGAGGGTGGCAAGCTTGATCTGAAACCATGCAGTTGTGTGGTAGGAATATGCATTATCTTTTAGTATATCTGGGAAAACATGGCTTAGCTCCCAGAAGAAATACACACTATGCAATAGTGGGATGGCAGTGGCATGGTACTGTGGAAGTTCATGCTTATGAATCACACACTGTAGAGCAGCAATTTAAGATAACTTTAGTGTGCTTGGTAAGAACAACCAAAGGCAATAAACTAGTAAAATTAAAAGAGAAAACATGGGAGGATTTTCGGCTGCTCTCATCTGTTGCCAGCCATAATATTTGCTTATGACAAATACTGCTGAGGTGGGTATAGTACTAAGCCACTTGTGTTGGAAAGTAATTGTGGGTATTATCATGTCACATGAGAAAGCAGAATGTTAATGTGGGTATACAGGTTGACAATATCTGATTATACAGGGGCAATTACAATAGGCCTGGGTGAAATCATAAGAGTTAACAGTATTAGTTTTGAAGGGAGAAGAATAATGCTTTAGTCAGGTGTTGAATAGCCACATCAAATGATGCATGTCACTTTAAATAATCAGTTTCTGTATGGCTGAGTGCATAAGAACTGACTTTGAAGGTAAAATATGTAGTAATAAACTTCTGGCCAAAGCCTCGTTCCAGGAAGAAACAGCAACGCATTAATGGTGAATCTTTTAGAGAGAACTTGGCCTCAGATCCAATGGACCAAGTATGTTCCATCTTTGCCCACATAATCATATTCAAGATAAAACATTTTTATCAATAGAGGAGAATGTGTATATAGTATACTTGTTCTCATATGTCGTATAAATATATGCACAATATTAAGTTATGGTCTGCATTTTCTTTCCATGTTCACCCTCTGTCCATCTGACTGAGTCAGTAAGAAAAGAGGTTGGGGTTTTTTGTTGAAAGTCTGATTTTATTTAGCAAAACATACAAGGAGACAAAGCAAATATGGCTTATATGTTTGGTAGTTCTATTCTAGAGAGATCATCAACAGAGACAGGAATAAATGGAGTAAGTGATGTCAGATCCTGTTTAGCCTAAGAGATTTGCTTAGGTTCTGTGAATGCAGAAGGAACTTTGCTGGGAAGAAATGGAAAACATTAAATACATTAAAAATACAAATTAAAAGTCCAGACTTCCTGGAAACGTGAATATAAAAACTGTGAAATCTAAAAAGGAGGCCTTAGCAAATAGGCATAGCATTTGAACTTCAGGCTCAGAAGGATACTGCAATTGTATGTGGTGTAAAAAAAAAAAAAAGGCATAACAAGAAATCTTGCCATAAAGTTATGTAATTTTCACAGTTCTGTATAGACTGATGAGTTACAGCCAGTACATTTAGAAAAAAAGCGGTGGAGATTCTGAAAGATGATCTTATGCCCAAATGATAATACAGAAAGAGATATACATGGCGGTCTAACTGAAAGAGGATGCTTGAAGATCCGTTAATCTTTACTACTAGTTCTGAAAGAAAAAAGATGTAGTTAATACGCTCATTGTTGAAATGAATGGCAAAATCTGTCTGTTGATGTGATATTCTAAACATGTCGAACATATGTACAAACCTTTTTTTGTATGCTTTTTTCAGAGACTGAGCCCTTCCTTTTCCCTTTCCCCTTTGCCTTCTCACTGCTTTCATGGCACATAAAAAGAGGCCTTCTTCTTCTTGTCAGAAATATTTTCATTGTGATACATTCAGCTGAACACAACAAAGATATACATCAATTTTAAAGTACACTTATAAATTTTTGTTAGGCTCTGCACAAATAAAGAACCAAAAAAGCCCTATCTCTGAACTACCAATTTCAAAGGGCTGCAGAAAACCACATTTGTTTCTGATATGTAGGTTGATAAATTATTTCCTGTGTAAATAAACCTGTTACAATATCTAATAAAATGGTAGAAGTGCATTGACAATACTTTTTTGCATACATTTAACAAGAAATTACATTGTGACTTTAGCCATTGAGGTGAAGAAATGAGAAAGTCCTTGGTCTTTTTGCTCTAAGTCTCATTCAGGGAAGACCATTAACTCTTCTTTTTTCTTTTTTTTTCTTTCCCTGTTCCCCTCCCACCCTTAATAATTTGATTAATCATTTCTGTTACATGTTTCTACTTGGCAGCCTCCAGAATCAAAGGTTCTATCTCAGCAATATGTCAAAAACAATGACACCGCAAAGGCTTGACTAAACCTTGACATGACACTAAGTGAGGAACTTTATCTCTTGAGACAACTGAGTAGATTAGATTAAATGAACTTTAAGAGGAACTTTAGAGCTACAAGCATAACCCACACAATCCATAAATATTGAATATATCTGCAAATGTGCACTGTCTAGCACTACTGCTTAATTCTGAATTTATATTAATTCTATTTAAGAATTGCCCCATGTCTTTATAACAACGCATAAAATAAATGAAATGGCAACTATGTGAAAGAGAAAGGCTTTCATAAAATGTGGAAAAATTATAAAGGTAGGTTAGAACTACCTCTTTTGTAAAATCCATTAGTCATTTTGGAAATTAATCATCCTAAAACCAGTAAGACTTGTTATGCCGGTAAATATGCTTGTGCAGACAGGATACCTGGAAGTTTCTATTGAAGCAGTGGTCTTAGAAATTTCATTGTGTGCCCAGATCATCCATTGAGCATTGTGTGCCCACTCCATCCACTTGAGTTAATATATGGTTGGGAGCGTGTTGAACAGGAAGGGAGACTTGAGCTTTCTCTTCTGGTCTTCCTGTCATTTCTACACAGCGTGGGTCTGAGGCACTTTGGCTTGGGTACCTTCCTGGAAATCTGTGTGACAGATCTGCATTTGACTTTGCTCTCTGAAAGAATGTGATCATTTTAGTTTTTCTTGTCAAATGACTTTTACTTTATAAATATATTTTTTTCCTTTATTAATGTGAAATTTTTGGGTGAAAGAGATTAGGCAGCCTCATCTGTGACATGGAACAAACAGATGTGAATGGTGTGCAAGTGGATTGTGTAAACAGTGCAAATCAGGAACAGGTGTGAGTTTACGTGTGTAGGGATTTGCCTGCAGTTCCCTTTTGTTTGTAAACCTATAATTTCTATAGATTAGCACTGAGACATAGTTTACTATCTTTTTTTGCATAGTTAATGTGCATTGTGGTTGACAGCATTTGGATCTTCCACATGAGGAATGAATTCCACGAGGAATGAATTCCACATGAATTCACCCCACATAACTTCAGCTACACAAATACCAGACGCGCATGTTAAGTTATTTATCTTGGCTCCTTTTGTAACTAAGAGAGGGCTTAGAATGGATGATTTATCTCATTTACCTTAAACACTTAGTTCATGTGTGTGGGTGTGTACAGGCTGCTATAGATATTTATCTGTTTTCATTAACTGCAGAATAAGGCTAGAGATCTGGCTTAGACTACAGCCCTGCTTTTAAAATGGATTAAGTTAGGTGAGGTGAATCCATTTTAGGTGCAAAATGAAGTCAACTAATTATTAGAGTTAGTTCCTTAGTTTTAAGGTCATGCTCCTTCTGCATTCATAGAGATCAAAATGTAGAACATTCAGATACCAAAATTTATAGAACCTTTGGACAGATATATTTTTGTTAGGAAAATGGAGCCACTGAAGGAGACCAAGAAAATCGATACTGTGGGCTATATAATTTTCTGAAGCATCCCTCAGCAAATGCATGTCATACTCAAGACTCTATATGGTGGTGATGTTATTCCATATACTTCACTGGCTAGATAGCTGCAAAATAAAAATATCAAAGTTCTGTACTTTCTGCAGTAGGATGTAAGATATTTTGTCAAGCTGTCTATTTTCAACAAATGCAGCCTAAATTAATTCTAATCTTTAGTTATATAACCACATAGTACCATCATATGATGTATCATATTGAGTACTGACATTAAAAGAGTTATTAATGAATTTTGCTTCCAGATTGCTGACTATTTCATTTTTCACATATCTTGGACATTTTACCAATATCACACAAAATCGCTATTTTGGTAGGAGGTATGTTGCACTGTATTTTGTGAAACTATGAGCATACAATGCATCGTTGTCAAACTAATCTTTCCAGGGTCTAGTCTGTAAGCAAAGAATTAGTAAAGTTGAAGTTGCAGGTGAAATTGTCCAGTGGTTTTTAGAAGGATGGATTTATTACTATCCTAGAGAGGCTATTTTGATGTATTTATAGATATTTTTGTAGATACTTGCATGTGTTATTTATACTTAATAGATATGTAATCTATGCTGTGATAAAAACATCAAAAGCTATGCCACTGAAACATTTATTTTCTTAAAATGTTTGAAAGGCAAAGGAAAAAGAAACAATCTTTCAGAAATTTATTTCCTTATGACAAAGAAATTTTTAGAGAGAAATTAGTATTCTAACAAAACCTATTTTTGTGGTCTGCATTTCATTGTGTATAGATGAGAAGCTGACGACTGAGAAATGGAACTGTAAACTTCTTCTTGAGACACCCAGTGAACTGAACTTTCTTCAGTAATAACAAGTACATGTTTAATTTAAAACAGAATAATAAATCTGTTTTTATTTCATAATAGTAAGCATGACCTTAATGGGACTGCTCACAGAAAAATATATTGCTTAATATGTGTAAGTCTCATGTCTGCCAACAAGTAGCATTCTTACGCATTTTCTGACTGAGAAAAGTAATTCTTGTGAGATTCAGAAATGTTTTGGAGGTCTACTTGTTCTATGACTGTAAATTGTGATATTTTGGGGGATCCAAATTTCTTGCAATTTTACCCGTTATCTTCTGTTTGCATAGCCACCTCTTCCTTTAATGAAAGAAATAAACATTCCATTATTATTCTGAGCTATTCAAAGGTCAACAATCTATTTTCTATTACAAAAATAATAAACTGTCTGTAGCTTATGCCATTATGGGTGCCCTTTTGACATCTGCCATGAAGAGCAGTAGCTTCTGTCACAAAGCAGGAGAAGTATATGCTCAGTTCCGTTAATTTGATTCTTTAACAGAACTCCAGAAAGATAGAGTTTTAGGCATCTTTATTACCTTCATAAAGGTTTTAGAATTTGTTGTTGCATAGCCTAGTCTTTCTATTGGGGTGGTCTAAAGCAACCCTGAACCAATTTCAATTATAGAAGGATCGTATAATAAATATAACCTAGTCTTGTTCTTGGTGTAGTCTAAGGAAATCCTCAACATCATCCAATTATAGATGGATCATATGAAGGAAGTACTCATTTAAATATAGCTGACAGGTTCACAGATAACTAGAAACTAGTAGATCATCGAATCTTACTGGTGAAATAGCATAGGCCGTAGGATTTCATTGCTGAGCCCAATAGTCTAAAGAATAATGCCTTCTAGAAAGCAATCCAGTCTTGATTTATAGGAATCAAAAAATCTGTTGCTCCCTTCAGGCATTTTGGCAAACAGTTTCATTCTCTCTGTAATTTGCCTGTACGTTATTTTAATTTGGTCACATTTATCAACTTTATATGAAACATATGCCTTCTAGGATAATGTTTCTGTATTTTTTTCTATAAATAAGACATTACAAGTGAAACAAAATAATTGTATGCTGTGATGGTTTCTTAAAATAGGCTGCAATATGCTCTGCGTGGTAAACAGCAGAACTCTTTCTTTGTGTTATAGCTTCCTAGGCATACAAAGCACACACAATATAACAGTCTAATTAACTCATAAAGTGCAATCACCTGTCCACTGGTTGAGGGATGTGATTTGTTTTTCAGGTTGGTTATTGGATCACAACATGCTAGTAACACCCTCTTTTGCAAGTTCTATAGTATTTATGTCTGCTCTGACCCTTTGCTTACATTTGTGGAAAATAAATTATCATTGTTTACTAGAAGCTCCAAAGACTGAGAGAAATCATGTGTTGGAGAGCAGGACAGCTTAGGATGTTACAGAATTTAGAGTTCTGGTCATACAAGAGTGATGACAGTCCTGTACATATTTCAGCATTAAGTTTTTTCCATTAATTTTATTTTTCTGTTTAAAAGTCAAGACTGTGGTGGCAGAACTAGAAAACAGAGTGATAACACGTATTTTTTTAAGATGATAGTGGACATGAGCAATGCTGATCTGATGTCTTTTTACAGATGCCAGCTCAAATGTAAGCTTTGCTCAGCTTAAAACTTGGTAAAGATTAAGGGGTTTTTTGTTCATTTGGCTTTGTGTCTGTGAAAGAAATGGAAAAGCAAATACTTTGAACACTGTAGAGTGTGTATCAGTAGAACATCAAGAAAGAATCTAGTACCTGTGGAAGGCTTAGGGAAGTTCGCCTTCTTTTCTTTCCATAGAAAATTTCAGGATGTCACTTTGAATTATTAAGGTGTTTTCTGTTTGTTTCTTGAAACACTGTAAACCTGATGTGGGAAAAGAGAATAGAGGTCTCTGAGTTTCAAACTATTATGAAACTGAATGGGAAGCAATTTTAAACTCCCTTGGTAATCTTTCACGTACCCATAAATATATCTTAAAGGATGCTTTCAGTAATAAATCACTATAATATAGGTCTTATGTCTGTCTTAATATTATAACATCTGTGAGCAAAATAGACGTGAGCTTGTAAAGGGATTCACACAAGAGACTGTCTTCATGAGTGAAGTCTGTAGTATGCAAATGTAATGCTTATAGCTGCAGTGTTCGTTGCAGAGGTTTTGGGAAGTAAAGGCTGAGCAAAACACAAAGTTGTCTTGATACTCTTAAAATTGGTTGCCATAGGACTCAAGGGGTATGTGATGCATAGCACTAAAGCTATTAAAAACCACCTAATTTTTATTATGATTGAATCTTTAGTTCAAAGATTTAATTCACTTAATTCACTAGTTTTAATTCACTAGTCAAGAAGTTGGTTTGCCCTTAGGCTTCCTTTCTCCGACTCTAACACCTGTGACAACTAAGTAGGCATTTTTTTATGTAACACCTTGAAAATATAAAGAGCAAACACTTGACAAATGTGTCTAGAAAAAATTAAGGCATACTAGAATCACTAGTCAACTTTATTTCCTTTGTTTTTACACAGGGGTTGTAAATAAAGAAAGTACTGCTGCTTCAAAATTTTTTTTTCCTCTACTGTTTTGCTAGAGGTCCTCTATGGAACCCATCTCAGGAGCAGATCTTCGTAACTTATGAAGCTGCTGCTATTCATCTAGCTTTTTTTTTTAAAAAAAAAAACCCCAAAACCCCAAACTTCAAAATTTAGACACAGGTGAAATGTAGGTATTATTGTTAAATGGCCATCAATCCTTGCCACATCATCGTTTCTTTTCCTAGCTGTTCAGAACAATTCAAACACTGCCATAATACAGCATGCCACCCTAGAAACAGCTGCCTAGTTAGAACAGTGTCTTAAGGGTACAGAAACATAACTTATTTATAGTATATTTTGCTCTCTCTCCCCCCAACTTGAGTAACTTTTCCTCCGCTTTAGTATTGAGCTAGATGAAAAATTATATGGAACTATTTAACAGAGGTTTTATTTCATTGTGGGTTTTTTTCCTCATCAGCTGACAACATATTTGTTAATAATGTTTCACTTTTCCTTTTCTTTCTCAAACGTGTGCTAAATGACCAGATGCTACTGCATTGCATCTGAAACCTGTATTATCTGGAAAAGGGTAGTTATTATTGGTTTTTAAATATTACGGGTAAGGCAGCATGTTTCAACCAAATTCCAGAATATTCTCAGCGCTGTAGGCTCCAAGGTAGTAAAGGGCATGGGTTGAAAAGTAAAAGCTTGAGTTTTACTGGAAGATAGTAGGATGCACATAACTGAGCAGCTATGTTCTTAAATGGGCCGGTTTAGTGCCGACGAGCTTGGATAATGAAGTAGGATTTAGTAGTGTTAGGCTTAAATTAGAACAGTAAGAAATGATATAGAGTATTTGACACAAAAATAAAAACGAATAAACATGTCATTGGCCAGTGATTAAGAGGCTGTGGGACTGGGCAGACTTACCAGGCAGAGGACAGTCCCAGGCTGGTTTGGGTGAGGAAGCCAGAGTGTGCAGTACCTGCGAGACAAGCGTCTGAGTGCTTGCATCGGTTTGCTCGTGAGCCCCAGGCTGGACCAGCCAGTGAGTAGGGTACCAGTGGGGAGGGTAAGAGGGCCTGGGAACTGGTCAGGGGTGTTGGACGGACAGACGGTTCACGCCAGCATTCAGGGGATCCACTGAAGTGTGTATGTGTGTACGAATCAAGAGTGTTGCATGTGTGCGGTCAGCAGTGAGCTTCAGTCTCTACCAGCCAAAGAGGAGGAGGGGACTCGGCAGTCCGTGCTTGTGCTCATGTCAGTCCCATGTGTAGGTGGTGTTGAAGGCAGCACCTTGCCTGTGGCAGCCTGTGTAGCTGGCTGCATTGGTGTCCTCTGTGTGTGTGTGTGTTTGGGATACGTGCTCAGCATCACTACTGGTTGAACTTGCAAATGAGAAATTCGCAACTGCGTCCATTGGCCGGGGATGGATATCTCTGGATCTCCAGGCTGGGCTCCAGTGGCTGGCAGGAGGAGTTACTGGGCCCCAAAGCTGCCGGAGGCAGTGGCCGCTTCTGAAATGCCTTAACAAAATGTAATCAGAATACTTACAGCCAGCTTCCAAGTTTTTCTTGTAAGTTTTTTTCTTTCTTCACAAAAAGCAATTACACTGATGAAAAAGCACATTAATCCCCAAAGATTGTTAATCTTTACAATTTTATACTATCATATAGCCATAAATGTAAGCAAAATCCCTAAAGATCTGTTTAAAAGAAAGTGTCTTTGAAAACACAAAAAGTAACTACAGAACTAACCAGAAAAAAAGCACAGAAAACTTAATATTGTGAATAAAAATAAAGGTCAAGTTTATCTTGCAGCAAACAGAATGAATATTAATTAAAAATAAAATTTCCACAAGCTAAAATAATCTTGTAATACTTTTCTAACATGAAGATACCATAATCCACCAAATCACTACCTGTTCCTATTATATGTATATAAAAAAAATCATGGGGTACTTCATCCAAATGGAAAATTACAGAACTGTTGCCCTAGTTGTGCAATATTTTGAGCTCATGTGATGTTTCATGGAAGTTTAGAATGGTCAGTTGACATGCATGTTTTCTGTTTTTTCCCCATTGAACAAGAGAATTATAGCATGGTAATCTACCTTAGTAAATAATCAGTGACAATTTTAAACACTCATTTATTTATGCTGCATAGTTTAAAGGTGTTTGTGCTTATTTTGGCATACACATGTGTATATAAATTTATATGAACTCTAATTGGCTGTGCAAAAAAAAAGGAAAATTCTTTTAAAAAAGGTAAGAGAAGATAACTCAGCATCATGTTATATCAGATATTATACATGATGATAGGTAGCTGTTATGAAAGATACTAGAAAGTTTATATTACAGAAAGTGATAACATTTATTTGCCCCAGTTTTCTTCCTTGACATACTGTGCTTTAGCTTTCATAATCGCCAGTGAGGTTTAACTTTCTCTTCATATTATGGATTCACTGAATTATTTTCTTTGGTGCACTTACCACCTCTTCTGATTCCGTAGTCAGGCATTTTCTGTGGCTATCACAATTCCTCTGAACCTTCAATAAATGAATCACAGAATGGCCAATGTTGGAAGGGATCTCTGGAGACTGACTAGTCCAATCCACTCTGCTCAAGCAGGACCACCCAGAGCTGGGTGCCCAGGACTATGTCCAGATGGTTTTTGGATCTCTCCAGGGACAGAGTCCACAACCTCTCTTGGCAACCTGTGCCAGCAGTCGCTCTTTCTCACAGTTTCACAGAGAGAATTTTTTTTTTAATGTTTAAGTGGAGTTACTTGTATTTCAGATTGTGTCTCTTCTTCTTTCCCTGCATAGCGCTGAGTAGAGCCTGGCTTGGTTTTCTTTATAGCCCCACATTGGTTATTTATACACATTGATTAGATCTTCCCTGAGTCTTCTCCAGATTAAACAGTTCCAGCTTGCTCTCAGCTTCTCCTCATATGTTGATGCTCCAACCCCCTAATGCTCTTCATGGCTGTTTGATGAATTTGCTGGAGTATGTCCATGTCTGGCTTCTACTGATATGCAATTCCTATAGCGATTCCTTTTGCTGTAGGAATTATGTATCTGATTTTTGTGCTAAGCAGTAAGATAACATACAGAGTGATTTTTCAAGTACCTAAAACCATGAAGAGGCTTAAATCACTACACCTAAATCTGAATTTCTGGTAGGTCAAAATGCAACAGATATGCTAAAAATCAAAATTTTCACCAGTAATCGTTAAACTGCTCACCCAACAAATAAATTCTTACTGGATGAGAACTCAGTAACGGAGCAGGGGTAGTTGGTGGTGAATATAATTCAGCAAATAGGCAACTTAAAATTGCCAGGCCAGAGAAGTGAAGATCATATGATACAACATGGAAACATTTGAATGGTCATACTGGTTTAGACTGAATGTCTGTCTAGCCCAGCACTTTATCTTGCTGCTTAGAAAGCATGTGATAATAATAAAAGCTTACAGTGATCTCTTTCCTACATTCTTTCCTAGTTTTCTGCAGTTGGTAGTTCAGTGAATCCCTAAGCCAGGTATCCTTTACATTTAGTAACTGATGGACTAATGACTCACAAACTTCTTCTAGAGTGTGAAAGGGCTTCATAATCTAATACGTATTTTATGAAAAACCACTGCATAAGTATTTGTTCCAAAGCTTATGTAATTTCTGATGTTTTATTTTTTTCCTCAAAGAGAATTAAATTCACTGCCTTAAATAGGTATGCATCTTAATTTATTCAAATAAACTGAAACTCTCAAATTTTCCTGCAATCTCTCATAGGCTTATAGGATTTGTAAAGTAAATTTGGTAATTAATTGCTTGTTAGCCATTCTCCTCATAATGGCCAGTATGTTATAAATTGTTAGCAGAACTCTCTCTGATCTAGAACTGTTCAGAGAATATAATTCTTAGGGAAGGGGTGAGAAGACTTAGCAAAAATTAATATTGAACTTCTTTTTTTCTGAACCTGTTCTAAACTGATTTAAATATCCTGGTGTCCAGAAGTCAAGTAGTCCCTATAGTTCAATATCCTGATTGTGATACTGACTAAGGTAAAAAGCTTCACAGTTATATGCAAGAACATCTAAAGTATCTACTAATGTAAATATCTAGAGTAAATTAGCCCTATTAAGACATATTAACACTACTGAGCTATAGTAACTGAAAGTTGGCATAAGACTTAAATAATTCAACTATGTTCCCCCAAAAAACTTTCTTTCTATTAAATTTTTATTTTTTTTTCAAAGTGTACGTTTCAATCCCTTTCTAAATTGTTTTATGTTCCTATCTCAAGTATAGTGCTTTAATTGCTTTAGCTTCCCTTCAGTGTTTTTCCTCTGTCTTGTTGTTTTAGGAGATATGAATAGAATGTTCTGCATGTATTGTTTCTATACTATAGTTTCTTATTTTGTTGTATGTCCTCTTACTCTTTTCCTTTCTATGATTAAAAAAAAATAAGTCCTAGTTTTTTTCAGTTTCCTTTCACATGAGACTTTTTTCCATCTCCTTAATTATTGTTGCTATCCTCCTTCACCCTCTATCTGGTATTCTTCCATAAATTGAGTGGCAATTTTCTATCAGCTACTGCAATGAACTAGAGTTTTAGTTATAGCTACATACCTCAGCAAAAATGCGACAACCATAACTATGGAAACTGTATCCGCCATACAAGGTCAATTTTAACTGATGCTTCTATTTAGAATAATCAACTCTGCCTCTGTGGAAGTAAATGGAGGCTACCGAGCATGCAAAAATGAAGCACAGCTATCATGTAAATGGTTTAGGACCTCATCCTGTGTAAGTGTCATATACATTTATTGTTCAGTGAAGTTAATAGGTACAGAGGTCATTCAGTGGCACTTTAAAGCATGAGGGCCTTATTCCACATTAATCTATATTTACACTTTATTTTTGTTTTAGCTTTAATATTAAAGCACTTCAAGGGAAGAACTAGTTACCATAACAACTACAATTTGGCATGTTTCAACTGTTTTATTTCTGTATGCAATTTAATAGCTTTGGCTTTTCAGTGGGTGAGCACATTTGGTTTAATGCTCTCTTCACGTTGATCGGTGTAGTGAGGACAGAACTGGTAACTCAAATGTGCAACTCCAAATTCTTTGCTGGAATTTCAGTACTGACAATTACAACTGAAATGTTTGAAAGGAGGAAGAAACAATTATAAGAGTATGAGAAAGTCATGAAGCAAAAAGACAAATATGATAGCTATTATGATCAGTGACGTAGATTGATCTTCAGTAAAGTCAAAGTTTTCTTTAATGCACAAGGAGTAACTTCAAAATGTAGCTATATGGAGTACTATTCTAGTAATGAGAATGGGTTTGAAACAAACTTTTTTTTAGAGTTAAAAGTGCCTGATTTTAAAAAGTCAAACTGCATGCAAATGAAAAAACACACTAGTTGGAATTAAGGAGCAAGGACAATTAAGAAGTAAAGACAGAATATTTGCAAGTACTACAACAGCTGTTTACAGTCATGTTATGAAATGTTTTGGAATAAATTATAGATAAAAGTGTAATCAATGTTTAAAATAGTTTGTCATGTATATATGTGTCTTACAATGTAGTATATAATATGCATAAATGTAATTTAGATACAGTAAATATTTAATAGCATAGTTATTATCCATACAATCTGAAAGATATAACAAAATCCAAGCAAAAAAAAACCTGGACAAATATTAGTATTAAACAACATAGCAAAAAACTACTAGGTATAAGAATGTAACTTAAAAAAAAAAAGTAATGTTCAAATGCCATTTGTTATTATACATAAAACTATAATAAAGCAGAAAGGATACAAGTTAATTTGGGTTTTTTGCAAATACACCAAAACCAGAAAGTATTCCAGAGAGTCTAAGAAGCCAGATAGTGCTAAAAGTATAAAAAGGCTTCTTAATAGAAAAGCAGTATAAGCTCCTTAAGGAGTGTGAATTTTCTGTAGTGTTCAACAAATAGGATCCAGTTCTTGGCTTACCCTTCAGCAGTCTGACTATTAAAAATAAATGGTACCTATGTTGGCTTCATTTTTGTTAAAACTAGAGCAATTTTTAAAATATACATTTTTTTCACATTACGTCTTCTAATAACAATTAGAATTACTGGGGTAGGGAGATAATGGGAAGTAAGTAATAGATAAGAAATAGAATACCTCAGAAACAGTTAATGTAAAAATCTTAAAAAAAACTAAGTACTTACGTGTGAATCAACTTCAGTCAGAATTAAATCAACTCTATGGTGAAATAAAGAACAATAGTAAATATTTTCCTCATTTTAAGATATGCTTGTATCCTATAACTTTGACCAAAGAACATGACGCTAGTACAGCAGGTAATTTGTAAACCAGAATTTTCTGCTTTTAAGTACTCAATATAAAATTACCTTTGTGACCTTAGAGTCATGACATGCTAGACTTCCATGAAAAGGAAGACACAGAACATTGTACATTCTGCCAACTGTCTTCTGGTTTAAAGTATCTAATGGCTGATAGAATCAAGAAAATTTAAATAATTAAAGCATTTGGTTTTTTACCAATTAATTGACTAGAATAATTACCACACTCAACTTCCTTATCTGGTGTCTTCTCTATGCATTCTTTAATCACATGGTCATATTCAGCTGGCTATGATTTTCTAAACAGCAGTTCATAATATTAAACTGCAGTTAATTAGAGACGGAAGGTAATCTTGGTAAGCTCAGCCTAAGGATATTCTTTGATTTTAAAGGGTTGACTTCTTATCTGAGTTTGACAATAGGATTATTTAAATTTATATTGACTTTTGTCAAACTGTTCAAATGTGTAGCTCGTAGTTTAACTTATAGTTGCACGGACTTGTTAAAACAGATTTGCTAAGGTGAGAAAATAAACTCATTGCATGTTCTAACAATAATGAGCTGTGAGTTAGTGACAAGGAAGATGTAAGAATCTGAGGTGAATTTGTAACTTCCTTCTGTGCTTTGCTGAGAGATAATTCCTGAAGCAAGCTTCTTGGCACGGAAATTTTACCTCTTTACTTTTCATACCTTCTGTCTCATTAGAAAAAGCTCAACCTCTTTTAATCTCTTGCCATGCTTGTTTCCTCCGTCTCTTATTGGTTTATCATTTTGCAGATCTGAAATTCTAAAAGCTCAAGGAAATTAAGAATAAATGTGTGTCACAGGAGAACTTCTAGGTAGGGTAGAGGCAAGAACAGAAACACTCAGTGGTATGTAATTTAAAATTTGTTTACTAGGAAAGATGGATATAGTGGGTGTATCGCAGGTTTTTTCCCCCCTAAGCCTTTTATGGCACTTGCGCTCGTCTCTCACAGACCAGGGCCCTAGTCCCTCTGGTCTAGTGTTGACCAGCACCATGGACCCAAGCGATGGGGCATTCACTCTAGCTGCTTGGTGGGCCTAAGTCCTGGCTGGTGGCCTGGCCCTTATGCATAGCATTTGCACCTCCGACTCAGCTTTCCCCGGAATCTTGGACACGGCAAGAGGGTAGTTGTTTTAAGTACGTATTGCTTTCTAAAGTCGACTGTTGGCAGAAGCTGGCAATGGCTTGACTAGTTGTGTGGCACCATGCTAGCCTCATTGACGTTCTCCATGCTGAAGGTCAATGAATGGTTTTTGTAATGGTTTCTAACATGTTCTGGTTTCCCACCCCAAATGTGATAGAGAAGCGAGGAGTTAGCAACTGTTACCTACAGTTATCTATCAAAGTTAATCTATTGCTTTATTGCTCTTCCAGCTTGTATTGGATTAGGTTAGTGAGCCAGGACTGGGCAGATGTAGTAGAGTCTCACATACCTGGGGCTTTATGCTGTGACATGCATCTGCGCTACCTGATGATAATGACAAATAATTAACGATCTAAAGGGCTTTTCTGTTCTTTGCATTATACAAGACTTTTAGTGCATGCATATGAGCTGCATATATGCCAGCTGCTGTGGGAAAACCATGTCTGGGGCAGAGATTCGGTGGCATAAATGGAAGTAGCCTTACCAGGATTTGGATAGCATCTGTTCTTTCAAGACTGTGATGCAAATGTTTAGAGTCTCATTGTTGAAGGACAAAGAAGGGGATACACATATGGGAAGCTGCAATTATGCTCATGTCTTCCCACATGCATTCATATTCCACAAAGTGCAGAATCCATAAGAACAAAAGAAAAATGTCTTCTAATGGAGAAATTACATCTTTTCTTCAAAACCAAATTTTTCTGGTTTGCTGAGGAATTAAGATGTTCCTGCATATTTTCCACAAATTTGAGGTTTTTTTCTTCAGGTGTATTTACTTCTGGTTAAGTAAACTACCATAGTGATTAATCAGAAGCCTTTGCCATGAATGATAAAAATACAATTTTATCTAAAGAAAAGTAAGATGGTGAGGCTATTTTACAATGAGACAATTAAGACAAATTTAGCTCAGTAACTTGACTGGCATACCAGTTGAGATTTCCTGTCTTTGCTTTTCACGTATCTTATGATTCTATTGTTTGTCGCATCTGTCGTTCAGCCAATTAAATTCACGTTGAGAACAACCATTGTGAGGGAAGAGAGTGTCATTCTAATGAGCTCCTATTATTGTTTACATTCTTGTACACTAACTGGACTTTCAAGAAAGTATTGGAACCTGACAGCAGAAGGAAAGTATTCTTGTTAGTGAAAACTCAGATGAAGACATTGCTGTCTTTGAGATGCTGAGATTTATCTTCACAAACTGTGAATGTGAGAGTGTCTTTGTTATTTGTATTGACATTTTGAATGAATGTAGTCAAATCAATATATTTCGGTGGAGGTGAATTTTTGGAAGTAAATGATGTGTTCAGGGTGTGAGAATGATTGTTTTAGTGTTGATCCAATATAAACTGCTTAGTGAGAGTTACACTATTAATTTCTATTACGTTATTCATTTAAAGCTATTTATTTAAATGAAGAATATTTCTTTCTACATGACAAGCTTAAAGTCATTGACTTTTGTAAATTGTTACAAGTGAGAAATTAATGTCATATTCCATAAATGAGACAATCTTTTACTTACGTAACAGCAACCCCATTGGCTGACAAGTTGGAGACTGGATGAGGTTTAGAAAGAAGCAGCTGCTAGTGCTTTTATTAAAAAGCCGTGTTTCTGCTGACAAGAAATTCCCCAATTCATGTCGCTGCTGAATGGCAGTCTCCAGCAGAGTCCTGGGTAGAAATACTTTCTCGTGCTATTTGAATTTTGAAGATTTCAAATTCTGTTTTTGCTTTTGCAGTGAGGCAAAACCAAACTTTTTGAAACATATGCGAACGAGGATGGCTTAGAAAAGGAGGAAGGTGAAAAAAAGCCCTGAATAGTTGATGGAACCATGCCTTACCTTACGTGCTGTACCTTGAGCTGCCACAAATGTGTTTAAATGCTCTAATCAA
Source organism: Chionis minor (assembly GCA_013398295.1). Taxonomy (NCBI): domain Eukaryota; kingdom Metazoa; phylum Chordata; class Aves; order Charadriiformes; family Chionidae; genus Chionis; species Chionis minor. Next base: position 29,090 of record VZSF01001351.1, read on the forward strand.
TAGCAGAAGGTCATTCTTGAATAGATCTCTGTATTGGAGAGAGACTCCTATTATGTAAACATGTTGATGTTTATGTGATAGATCTGAAATATCTCTTTTTCAAATTAACAGTGAAATGGTTAATTTGAAAATGGTTAATGGTTGTTGGGAAAGGGTCTCCAGTAACAGAAACTATACTGTTCAACTGAGCAGCCTTTTTCTACATTTTAGTGCTTGCTAACAGAGAACACTATAACGTACATTTGTATATGCATGTATAAGCATCAAACCATTGGTACATCTGATACTAAAATAGGTTATTTCATAAAGCAGAACAGAAAGGCATTTTGCATACAAACTCATTGCTATGAGTAGGTTTTTCTTTCTTTTAAAAACAGAACAATTTTTTTCTTTTTAAAACAGAACAAACTTGAAAAGCAAAAGACTAACATAGTGTTCACAAGTGCATAAAATCCCTTTTTTCATGTTACAAAGACATTTATGTCCACAACACTTTGTAGTGTTACAAACTTCTCTGCTTAACTTTGTCTCAAATATTTTTTTAAGAGCAATGCTCAACTCATTTCACTTCCACTGACTCCAAGACACCTGTAATTCTCGACAGTGAAAGGTATCATACTACTGATAGAGATATGTAACTAATCCACATCTGTGGAACCTCAACCAGGAGGTAATTTACTACTGTTTTTGTTTTACAGAATATAACATCAGGAAATCATATTGGTCCTTCTGATCTTTTTTTTTTTAATTTATAGCTATGTATTTTATCAGCTGAATTGGAAGAATTAAATATATGAATGTAATCATATCATTTTGCAAAACATACTGTAAATAAATATTACAACAGAGAGGGCATTCAACAACTGACAGCCCATAAAAATACCATACTGGATCACATTAAAGGTCTATCTATCTTGGCACCCTGCAGCAAGTAGTAGATGGGGAGGCAAGTAGCAGATCTGCCAAGCAGCTGGTCCTTTGGGTTTCTGTAGAGTATTCTAATTATAGGTGGATACCCAGCTATTCACTTGACTGACTGTCTGTGAGACGGTACCAAGTGAAGAAAAATTAAATTAAAACCAAACCAAAACAACCGTCCAACCAATCAGCCAAACAAGCAAACAAAACCCTCAAACCTCACAGTACCAGAAAGAGTATCAGGAGAGAAGCGTGACCAGCAGGGCACGGGAGGTGATTCTCCCCCTCTACTCTGCGCTTGTGAGACCCCACCTGGAGTACTGTGTCCAGCTCTGGAGTCCTCAACATAGAAAGGACATGGAACTGTTGGAACAGGTCCAGCGAAGGGCCACTAAGATGATGAGAGGGATGGAGCACCTCTCCTATGAGGACAGGCTGAGAGAGCTGGGGCTGTTCAGCCTGGAGAAGAGAAGGCTCCGGGGAGACCTGATAGCAGCCTTTCAGTATCTGAAGGGAGCCTACAGGAGAGCTGGAGAGGGACTCTTTGTCAGGAAATCCAGTGATAGGCCAAGGGGTAATGGTTTTAAATTGGAAGAGGGGAGATTTAGATTAGATATTAGGAAGAAGTTCTTTACTGTGAGGGTGGTGAGGCACTGGAACAGGTTACCCAGGGAAGTTGTGGAGGCCCCATCCCTGGAAGTGTTTAAGGCCAGGCTGGATGGGGCTTTGAGCAACCTGGTCTAGTGAGAGGTGTCCCTGCCCGTGGCAGGGGGGTTGGAACTTGATGATCTTTAAGGTCCCTTCCAACTCTAACCATTCTATGATTCTATGAAAAGTGTGTTTTCCCAAATGGAACCAAAAACTAGTTTAAGAGTGTTCATTTCAATTTTGGCAAGTTCTGACTCAGATCTTAACACTTTTCACAGATCATATCTACAGAAGTAGAAAGCTTAAATATTTCCAGATCTTTCTCGGCTTTATGTAACAGAAACAGTACAGAGTTTAAAATTTTTCCTCTCTTCACTCTGAGGAGAAATAAGAGTACAGCTGTAGAAAATATAATCTCTATTGAAATCTAGTCTAGTTATGATTTCCTATTTAATCTGCTATAAAATTTAATGTAAAGACACACATACAGATGAATCTTTATCACAAATGCCTAAGGAACAGCGATACACTTTGTAAAGAATCAATATTACAGTAGACTCATTCTCAAAATCCAGTCGCTCATACATAAGGTGATACACAAACTGTGAATGAAAGTTCATTTGCAACGTGACCTTGATAAATGCAGAGTGATGGAAGATTAACCTTCCAGACCCACAAAGTATTGTTTAAAAGAACTTCTAGTTCTCCATATATAGTTTGCCCAACTGTCAACCTCTTAATTTAGTGTGTAGCTTAACAGCAATTCTATGTTTAAATGACCTGGTTTCCACCAAGTGTTTTGGTTAACTCATCCATGAGGCAATGCTGAAAAGGATACATATTTTAATAAATACAGATTTATATGCTCTTATGAACTTATATTTGCACCCTAATTATTACAACAACAATAAAATCTTCGACTTTGCTGTATGTTCATGAAATGCACAATCCTTGATATCAGACATGCTGGTTTTTTGGTTTTTTTTTTCAAAAAAATTTATTTTCATCCATATAAAGGCACAGAGATGAAAATGTTACAGATCTGAAGGCAGACAAAAGCTTTTTTAAATGAATCTGTGAAGAAGTATGTGTGAGCAGTATAAACAATCTGATCAATAGACAACAGAAAAGAAGCAGGAAAAGAAAATTAAAATTAAGGATGAAGGAGCTAACCTGGGAGCAGGGAACACAGTTAAGGTGTGCTTTGCTGTGCATCAGGAGCACAGGATCAATAAGGCCATTGCTTAAACTGAAAATAAGTTACTTGTGTAAATGTGCTTTATTGTTCTGGGCCTTTGTGATTATGTGGTTTCAAGACTTTTCTGCTGTTGTTCAGTTCTGCATTACTTATCTTTTCTACAACTCATCAGTTTGCTTTTTGGGTTTTTTTTCCTGGAAAGCTGTTTTAAACCTACTTATCTATTTATATACATTTATCTATACTATTTTATAGAAATATAAAATACAATAACCGAGCATGGGAAAAAACCTAATATTCAGTCTGTGTTATAGTCCCGTATATCAGGAAACAAGTAAACAAAGATAACTTTGAGACAGGATAAAAGTCAGATGGTGACATGAGTTAAATCAGAGAGATCCATAAATTCATGTAGTCTCAGACTACAATTTGAGCTTTCACATTTTGTGAGAGACTTACTGAACTTAGAGGGCAGCAGTATCTGCTGATGCTCTCAGTTCTCCTTAATGATTCCTGTTAGATAGACTGTATCACTTACAGGTGTGTAAACTGAGAATAGTCAGCAAGAGGCCATAGTTCAGTCTTTCTCAACCAAGATGCTGTGAAACCTTGAACTGAATGGTAACTCATGGAAAAAGCCATCGCATGCCAATCATACTGTAATTGTAGTGGCAAAGAAAATGCAAGCCCTTCTGTAAGATATACTTTGATCAAAATGAACATGCTAAGAGGTCAAAAATGCTACTTGTGAGGTGCAGGAACAAGTGGATTATGTATTGTATTTTTCTTCTTCCAGGACTGAAACAATACATAAAAATTTGTGTTTAATAACCGCTTGTTCTTAAGAGCTCAGAAAAGAGAACAGAAAGAATCAAAGAAAACCCACATTCTTCTGTAGTTCTAAATCTTATTTTTTGCAGAGAAAGGTCTTTGGATTTTTTTATATACTTAAGAATCTATGAAACGGATGTGAAAAAATAATGAAACAAAGGCTGCAGATCAAAATGAGAAAAAGTCTGCTGAATCAGAGCAAAGTTCTTCCAGTCTAGAAAATCACAAGGTTGATCTTTACTTCACAGGCAATCAGGGTTGATTGAAAGACTATGTCCCTCTAACAGCAAATCTGGTGAAATGATGACCTCTGATTTTGACAGAAAACATCTGTGGGGTCCTTTGATAGAAAGCCGGAATTAGAAAAGGGACACCTTGTATACCAGAAGCTCTTTCCACGTTTGCAGATAACAGGTCTGCTTTACAATGACTTTGACTGGGTGATTGCTCATGTTAATGAGGTGTTGTGTGGAACCTCCTTCTTAAGTACTACATTAAGAAATGTGTGTTGAATCATGTCCGATAGTATGATACTACTTTGCATTGGTCTTATGAAACATCACTTTCTCCAGTGTGTCCAGCAAGAGAAACAACAAATGGTTTAAAAGGACAGAGCCAGTCTTGGAAAACTTTTGATGACAAAGACCAAATGTGAAAGTTTTCAAATGATCTTCCGAGGCAATATCTTTTGAAAGATTAGAGGCCATGTCAAACTGTTGAACTCAGTACTCTAAGTCTGCTGTTGAGATTAGTTTTTCACCACATTTTATATAATGAACATATTTGTAGAGGCATTGTGGAGGAAGGGTGCCTTGTATACCTATAGAAACAATCAGAATGAATATGATCATTCTGTCTCTTTTGCTTACACGTGCATATTACCTTTCCCTAGAGTGAACGGGCCAGATTAATTGGTCTTATTTCTGCTTCTTAAAGTGACCAACAATACTTTCTTTTTTAATTCCCCCTCAGTCTGCAAAGAAAGACTTTGTTCAGACTGATGGTAGAGAGAAACAAGAGAGAGGAATGGCCCTGTTTATTCCGGGTATATTTTTTAATGGATCAGGCATCCTGCATTTTCTATCAGCAGGTTTCATAGTGTGGTGGATTTAACCTTGATGTGGTTTAGCCCCAGCTGGTATCAAAGAACCTCATGGTCGTTTGCTCACTCCCCGCCTTCTGCGATGGGATGGGGGGAGAATAGGAAGAAAAATGCAAAACTCATGGGTTGACATAAAGGCAGTTTAGCAGAACAGCAAAGGAAAGAGGAAAACAACAACAACTGATAAAGGAATATACAAAATATGGTTATCGTACAACGGCCCACTGACAAGAGCCTGGGAAGCCCCAGCCTGCTCTTCAGCGGCAGTTCCTGCCCCCAGTCAGCCGGCTCCCCAGGCTATATACAGAGCACCATGTCATAGGGCATGGTTAGTGTGGGTCAGCCATCCTGGCTGTGTCCCATCCCAGCTTCTTGTGGAAATTAACCCTATCCCTGGACCCAGGACAGACTTTTAATAGATAATTAAGAATACATTATCTTAGAAGAACATGGGTATTTTAAATTTCGGAAAACTGGTCTTTGAGGATTAAATTCAGCTAGTGATACTAGAAAAAAACTGCTTATGCTTTTCATATTTTTTTTTCTATCTTTCAATTTAAATCTTTTTCCCTATGCCCTTAAAAGGATATTATAGTTCCTTTAGTTTAAATAAATGAGGAAATAAGCGAGGAAAATATGAGGAAGTTGTGTGATTCATTGCAGTAGGTTCAACTCTCTTCTGAATTAGCTTTTATAGTTAAAATTTGAATGGTATTTTGTACATATTACATTTTTATTATTCTGTTCATAATATACAAAAGATGATTTTCAAATGAGATTTTTGTGTGTTAAATGAGTATATCAATTAAAAGATTGCTGGAATGTCCTGTGCATTAGATTTAGTGACTCCAGCTGTGGAATCAGAGTATCTGAGATACTAAAGCTCAAGAGCAAATGTAAATAAGAACACCCTTAACCTAACTAACCAACCTGTCAGAAAAGTGGCTGCGATGCAGAATCTCTTAACATTGGATAGTTGCCCTTGAAAATGCGTCTGAAATATTAAAGCACGTATGTGAGCAACTATGGGAATTATTGAAGCAGAGGATAAAAACCAGTAAACAGTGGAGAGGTGATTTTTTTTTTTTTAAAAAAAAGATTTTATTCTTTCCCCTGTAAGTCCATGGGGTAAATTTGAATTTCTTTTTCAACAAGAGTCAATCCTTGCAAAAATAGAGGGAAGAGGATTTTCTCTGCTTCAAAAGGTTTTCTAATGTTTTCCCAAGTTAACACTTAAAAGTGCTTCTTCTGAGGCTTGAGGAGAATTTTAAAATTGGAAAGACTGAACATCTGTCCCTTGTTCTAGAATTTGAAATTTTACCCAATGGACTAAAGGCACTGTAACTCACTTCTCTGGTATAAAGATGTACCAACAGCTCAAGAGGGTCAAAATTTTTAACTAGTCTGGTTACTCCAGATGTTCTGCTGGCTTTTAGTCAGAGATGAGCTGTGAAAGTGTGTTTAAAGTGCTACATTTGCACTTTAAAATTACTAAATCACCTTTGAATGCATAGTTCATACATACAGCAGAAAGCAAATAAAAATTGAGCTGTTAGGATAAAGCAAATTTGTCAAGTGTCAGCTCTCACTAAATTTATAAAACAGACATCACAGGTTATATTATGCTGTATGCAGCAGAAAGAAATGTAAAAGAAATTAAAGCGTGAGTGATATTATTTTACAATTAATAAGAAATATAATTTTAGTAGGTAGTGATCAGTGGAGGATACGTCCTGTTGTCTGAATGTTTATTAACTGTGTCTAAAAATTCCACAGATACATTTTACCAAAGGTAAAATTACACTTCTGCTCTCATTCTTGTACAAAGAGTACCATCTTGAAAGCGGTACTGGTAGGAAATTAGATCTCAGAGGAGCTTTTTTCTCTGTTTTCTTCTGTCTTTCCTATAAAAAGGAAACAGTTTACTGCACTTACCAGTCTACAGTAAATTACTTTATGTGCCGATTAACCATTTGGAAAGGCATACTCATGCATAAGGAAACTCTTACTTGAAATAGGTAGACATCTCCAGTGACCATCTAAGACAGAATTTTAAAAGGTATACAGGAGCATGAAGCTGAAAAATGTCCTGGGGAAGAGAGGTGTATTAAGACAATAGCTGCAGAATTGAAGCCAAAAAGAAAGAGATCTATGAAATCAGTAGAAATGTTTTTCAGTGTGCTAAACGTACTAAAAGTGTGCAAGCATCTAAATCAGAAAAAAACTCCCTGCATTTCCACATATTTTGGGACAGAACTAAACTAAATTATCATCACTGAAACTACGAAATTCTGAAGTTCACGTCAGTTGTGAAGTTGTCCCTTTGCGTCACGCTTTGTGACAGTTTCAGTAGCTCTGTATGGTTTTCTTACATGAAATGAGAATATTAGGATAAAAATAATATGAATTATCTTGCAGAAAACTCATACTGCAGGACTAAGAAGATGTAATATCAAACATATCAACTTGATTAAAGGCAGCAATACAACGCAACTAAATATGGATGAGCTAAAATTAGGAATCTCTATGTGAGGAAAACAAAATAGCTAGGAAAAGTTAAAATGTAAAGCATGTAAAATGTAAAGAGCTTTGATACAATTTGGCTTATTTTCAGAATAAAATAAAAAAGAAAGGGAAACAGTGATGACAAAAATAATCACACTCAAAATAGGTGTCAGAAGCACTTTTTTTCATGCAGAGAATGATAAATGTGTGAAACAGGCTGTCAGGCATAGTTGATCAGGCAAAGACACAGGGGTCATATGAGAAAAATGAGATGCTTTCCACTGGGGAGTGGAGTACTAAGAATGGATGAACTCGGACAGGCTGAATAACCTCTTTCATTCCCTGATGACATGTTATGTTATCCTCTCAGTTGTCTTTTCTGCAGTCATTTAATTGAAAAATTCATTCTGGCTGCAGCTTTGTAACATTGTCAGAGGACTTCCTAGTTCTGGTCTGGAATTTACATTCTGGTAATATATTTTGAAGACTGAATACCAGTGTAACATTAAGCAATGCTGATCCTTTTAGCCTTATTCCTTGAAGTATTCAGATGAATTAGTGTCACGTGTGTGAGGACATCAAGCCAATCTATGTTATGATTAAGTGTAAGTTAAATGGTACGGTTTGTGTTCTACTGTATCTTTTTGGTGAAAGACCTGAGTGCAGAACAATGAGGTCTTTAGCTGAATGGTGATGGAAAAAAAACCCCTGGATATTAAGTTATGGCAACATTTTACAAAACTTTTTTTATCCTTTTGACAGTGTTCCTTTTTTAACCACAAGGACTTCATGATCTTGCAGTCACTACTAATTCCAAAATATTTTTGATACTTTACAGGGGGAAAAAAAAGATGATCTAGATTATAATCAATGTCATATGATTGAATAGCATTTAATAGTTGTTGAACCAAAGTAGGGCAGGGGGGATACCAGTAGATACTTTTGAGGACAGGACTGCCATTCAGAGCAACCTAGACAGTATGAAGGAGTGGACCTCCAGCAACCTTCTGAAATTCAACTGAGACAAACACAAAGTTTTTCTCATGGGAAGAGGGAAATCACTGCAACAATACAAGCCGGAGCCTGGCTGGTTGGGGAGCAGCTCTGCTGAGAAGTGCTGGTGGCTGGCAAGGGCAGGAACCAGCAGTGTGCCCTGGCAGCAAAGGCTGAGAGCAACCAGGTGTGTACTAAGAGAAGCATGGCCAGGAGATCCAGGGGAGTGACTATCCCCTTCTCTTCACTCTTGTGGGACCACAGCTGGTATCCTGCATCCAGTTTTGGGCCCTCCAGTAGAGGAAAGACATGAATTATGCAGCAGCAGAGATGTGAGGGTAATTAATAGATTAGAAATTTGGCTGCACCTGGGAATGGACAGGAAGGAGTTAGGGCTTCTCCCAGGAAAAAGGTGGCAGGCTCAACTAAAATGCTTCTACGCTAAGGCATGCAGCATGGGCAGTAAACAGGAGGAGCTGGAAGCCATTGTGCAGCAGGTGTGATGTAGATGTCATCACAGAAACATGGTGGGATAGCTCGCATGACTGGAGTGCTGCAGTGGATGTCTGTAAACTCTTCAGGAGGGGTAGGCAAGGAAGGAGAGGTGGTGGGGTAGCCCTGTACGTTAAGGAGTGTTATGAATGTCTGGAACTTAATGATGGTGACAGTGGGGTTAAGTGTTTATGGATAAGAATCAGGGGGAAGGCCAACAAGGCAGACATCATGTGTGAGTCTGTTACAGACCACCCAACCAGGATGAAGAGGCAGATGAAATATTCTACAAGCAGCTGAGGGAAGTCTCACAATCCCTAGCCTTTGTCCTCATGGGGGACTTCAACTCACCAGATGTCTGCTGGAAATACCATACAGTTGAGAGGGAACAGTCTGGTGATTCCTGGAGTGTGTTGAGGATAACTTCCTGACATAGCTGGTGAGGGAGCCAACTAGGGAAGATGCCTTGCTGAACCTGTTGTTTGTGAACAGAGAAGGACTTGTGGGGAATGTGACAGTTGGAGGCTGTTTGAGCAATCATGAAATTGTAAGAGTTTTCGATTCTTGGAGTAGCAAGGAGGGGGTCAGCAGGACTACGTCCTTGGAATTCTGGAGAGCGGACTTTGGTCTTTTTGGGAGCCTTGTTGACAGAGTCCCTTGGGAGGCAGTCCTGAAGGGTAAAGGAATCCAGGAAGTCTGGATATTTTTCAAGAAGAAAATCTTAAAGATGCAGGAGCAGGCCGCCCCCATGTGCCGAAAAATGAGCCATTGGGGAAGAAGACTGGCCTGGCTGAACAGAGAGCTATGGTTGCAGCTCAGGAGAATTTATGGCCTTTGGAGGAAAGGGCAGACCACTCCTGAGGACTACAAAGATGTTGTGAGGCTGTGTAGGGAGAAAATCAGAAGGACCAAAGCCCAACTATAAACTTGGTCTGGCTTCTACTGTTAAGGACAATAAAAAAATTATAAATATATTAGCAATAAAAGGAGGACTAAGGAGAATCTCTATTCTTTATTAGATGGGGATGGAAACATAGTGACAGAGGATGAGGAAAAGGCTGAGGTACTTAATATCTTCTTTCCCTGACTCTTTAACACCAGGACCAGTTGTTCCCTGAGTATGCAGCCCTGTGATCTAGTAGATAGGGTTGAGGTGCAGAATGAAGCCCCCATAATCCAAGGGTAAATGGTGAGGGACCTGCTACAGCACCTAGACATACACAAGTCTACAGGGCCGGATGGATCCCACCTCAGGGTACTGAGGGAGCTGGCAAAAGTGCTTACCAATCCACTTTCCATCATTTATTAGCAGTCATTGCTAACTGAGGAGGTCCCAGTTGACTGGAAGTTAGCAAATGTGATGCCCATCCACAAGGACTGGAAGGAGGATCTGGGGAATACAGGCCTGTCAGTCTGACCTCGGTGCCAGGGAAGGCTGTGGAACAGGTCATCTTGGGTGCCATTACATAGCACATGCAGGACAACCAGGTGATGAGGCATAGTCAACATGGGTTCATGAAAGGCAGGTCCTGCAAGGTGACCCGCTTGGTGGATGAGGGAAAGGCTGTGGATGTTGTTTACCTGGACTTTAGTGAAGCCTTTGACAGTTTCCCACAGCATTCTCCTGGAGAAACTGGCTGCTTATGGCTTGGATGGGTGTACTCTTTGCTGGGTCAGAAACTGGCTGGATGACCGGGCCCAAAAAATGGTAGTGAATAGCATTAAATCCAGTTGGTGGCCAGTCACAAATGGTGTTCCCCAGGGCTCGGTATTGAGGCTGGTTCTCTTTAGCATATTTATGAATGACCTGGACGAGGGGATTGAGTGCACCCTCAGTAAGTTTGCAGAGGACACCAAGTTAGGTGGAAATGCTGGACTGCTTGAGGGTAGGAAGGCCCTACAGAGGGATCTGGACAGGCTGGATCGATGTGCTGAGGCCAATGGTATGAGGTTCAACAAGGCCAAGTGCTGCATTCTGCACTTGGGTCACAACAACCCCATGCAGTGCTACAGGCTTGGGGAAGAGCAGCTGGAAAGCTGCCCAGCAGAAAAGTACCTGGGGGTGTTTGTTGACAGCCAGCTGAATGTGAGCCAGCAGTGTGCCCAGGTGGCCAAGAAGGCCAACAGCAGCCTGGCCTGTCTCAGGAATAGTGTGCTGAGAGGGACTATGGCAGTGATCATACCCCTGTACTCAGCACTGGTGAGGCCCCACCTTGAATACTGCATTCAGTTTTGGGCCCCTCACTAGAAGAGACATTGAAGTGCTGGAGCGTGTCCAGGGAAGGGCAACAAAGCCGGTGAAGGGTCTAGAGCACACATCTTATGAGGAGCGGCTGAGGGAACTGGGGTGGTTTCCTCTGGAGAAAAGGAGGCTGAGGAGACCTTACCACTCTCTACAATTACCTGAAAGGAGCTTGTAGAGAGGCGGGGGTCGGTCTCTTCTCCCAAGCAGCAAGTGATAGGACTAGGGGAGATGACCTCAAATTGCACCAGGGAAGGGTTTGGATGGATATTAGGAAAAATTTCTTCACAGAAGGGGTTATCAAGCATTGGAACAGGCTGCTTAGGGGAGCGGAGAAATCGCCATCTCTGGAGGTATTTAAAAGATGGGTAGATGTGGTGCTTAGAGACATGGCTTAGTGGTGGTTTTGGCAGTGTTAGGTTGATGGTTGGACACAATGACCTTAAAGGTCCCTTCCAACCTAGACGATTCTATGATTCTATCTAGAGTGAATTTAACAGGTTCCCCAAGCTGATCAGGGGCTGGGTGCTTGTTCTGTGAGAGAGTCTGAGGGATCCGGGCTTGTTCAGCTTGCAGAAAAGAAGGATTTTGAGGGATGTCACAACAGCCTGCTGTACCTGCCAGGAGATCACCAAGAAGGCAGAGCCAGGCCCCTCACAGAGGTCCATGGTGGGAGGATAAGAGTCAACAGCTGTAAATGGAAACAGGAGAGGGTCAATCTGGATGTAAGAAAAAAACCCCACTGGGCTCCCTCCAGTTGAAATACTGTTAGTACCCTTGCTTTAAAATGTTCCTGGATGATGCTCTGAGTTCAGAAAGCTTTTTTCTTTGAGTGTGAATTATCTCTCCCACTTGTACCTAGGAGTAATATCGATTGTAGTTTTCTGAAAATCACTTTTAAAAGGAGGACCTTTGTAACTTTCTAATACCTGAAATTCTTTATATGTTGTTTTCTCCTTCATTTCTTGCTTCTTCATTTCTTCAACTGACATTCTATCACCTCTCAAATGGGATCTTTTTTTTTTTAGGATATTTTTATTTAGTTCATGTTTTCAATAGCAGTATTTAAATAAAGATTTAATTCTGTAAGCACTAGAAATGTATCATATAACAGTGAAAAACGTGAAGGGATTTAATGCTGATTAAGAAATGCTTTTGTAGTGCTGTATTGCAACTGCAGCGACTTTCAGAGTGCATGCAGTGTCTCCTCCATGCTTTCACACCTGTGACAGGCCGACCAACTTCTGTACGTTTTTCTACGTTTATCTCAATCCAATTTCTTTTGATATAACCTAGATACAGAAATTGTTTAAGAACAAAAGGGTTTTTTTCTTCTCTCTTTTACATAAATACTATGCAGTGGATCAACTAAGCAGTTTAAAGGTCACATTTTCATCTTTTGTAATGAAAATATAAGAGAGCAAACAACAAAAAGGCTCTGTATAAAATCTTTGGATTGTTCCGAGTATTTCATAGAATGTGGTTCTTTCAAATCTGGGAATTAAATTTACAGTCTGTAATCCCAGACTTCAAATAATACTGTTTAGAATCCTAAGCCACTTCTGCCTAAGCTAGTTCTGGAACTGAAGTGACAAATGGAGCATGTTGCAAAGATTTTGAAATTGACTGTTTGTAAGCTGGGAAGAGTGGGCTAACAAGAACCTTATGAAGTTCATCAAGCACAAGTGTTAAGGTTTTGCACCTGGGAAAACATAATCCAGGAATGCAGCACAGTCTGGGATCTACCTGGCTGGGGAGCAGCTCTGTGGAAAGGGACCTGGGGGTCCTGGTGGATGAGCAGCTCAGTATGAGTGAACAGTGGGCTGCTGCGGCAAAGAAAGCCAACAGGATGCTGGGTTGCACCAACAAGGGCATCATCACCAGAGAAAAAGCAGTCATTATCCCACTCTACTTGGCGCTTGCCAGGCCACACCTGGAACACTGTGTTCAGTTTTGGTCCTTGCTATATAAAACAGATGTGGACAGGCTGGAGAGAGAGAGACCAGGGAAGGGCCACCAGGTTGATCAAAGGACTGGGAAGCCTGCCATATGAGGAAAGGCTGAGAGAATTGGGTTTGTTCAGCCTTCAGAAAAGAAGGCTTAGGGGACACGTTATCACTATGCTGCAGTATTTAAAGTGTCTACAAAGAAGATGGAGACTCTCGTTTTACAAAGAGTTACATGGAAAAGAGGAGAGGCAATTGGTATAAGTTACTCCTGGGGAGATTCTGATTGGACACAAGAGGAAAATTTTTCCCAATGAGAATAAACAGCCATTGCAATAATCTTCCCAGGGAAGTGGTGAATTCCCCAATATTGAACACTGTTAAGATTGATTCAGACAGTGACATCTTGTCTAGACCGTGCTTTTGCCGAGAAAGGTTGGACCAGATGATCCTTGAGGTCCCTTCCAACCTGGTATTCTATGATTCCGTGATAGGACTAACACTAGGAACAGGATTGCTACATCACAACTAACAGACAGCTTGCAGAGTTTAAGAAATATTTCTGCATGATTGTGTGCTGAACTGTGCAGAACATGTCCTAATTCAGATATGAAGTCATCTGAAATTTCTTACATGTAAAAACTGCATTTAACCTGACTGTGCCAGAGAAACACAGCTACTTTACTGTACTAAATGGCCAAACAGTGTTATAAAATGGAAGTGCTGATAGAATTCTTGCTATAAAATATCCTATATTGCACGAAAGGTAGGAGAGGAATGGAAGTTTTACTAAATCTTCAATATCAAACACATTTTAATCTCTACTTGTCCTAGGATGATTCATCTGGTGGATGTACTGACATCTTTTCACAAGGTCTTCGAAATGAAGAAAGTATTTTGAAAAGAGTTACTTAATACAAATTAAATATATACACAAAATGATAAAAGATTACACACAAAATTTACTTTCTTCCATTGTCATAGTTCACTAATGCTATCAACCGCAGTGCTATGGGCAGTGAGCTTTCATACCAAACTGCAGATCACCCGAGTCAGTTTCATAATTTTTCAGAACTTCATTCCTAAAAAAAGTATAATTTGAATATAAGCATAAATCGGGTACATTGACAGTTCGTTAACTGTATATTGGTAGTGTAAAACCTCAAACAAACAAGATGCACAGATGGAAAAAACCACAAACCAACTGAAACATTCCCACAGTGAACAAAAAGGCACGTAGTTCTTAAGATGAAGAGAACTTTCTGAGCTGCACCCCAGGTGGTAGTACAGAGTTGACCTTAGTGATCTTGCCTCCTGGTAAACTGAAATATTTCCTCTTGACTAATTTACACTTCATGACAACTGATACTAGTTATCCTGAGGTAAGAAGAGGAGCTTTCTTAACAGAAGGAAAGGGAAGGGTGAAAGTTCAGAAAACGTTGCTCTGCCTGAAAAAATGAAAATTGTTAACAAAGGGCTTAAGGGTAGCCTTTACAACAGTCAGACACTGAAAATATCAGTAATTTGCATTGAGTTATTATATAGTCCTGGCACAAAAAGACAATATATGATTCTACTTCTGAGTTTCAGCACAAGGGGCGGAGCTTAGGTGATGATCAACAGGAAAAGAAAATACACATTACAATATGACATGCAAGGTTTAGACTTGTTGATTGTGACATGGATTATTACTGGAGAATCTGATCCTGTCAGTCATCAGTCAATGGTTAAGTTATTATAAACTTCAGAATGAATAAGAGGAAATATTTCACTGTATTGAAGGTTAAGTGCCTTAGCTTGACCTTTCCCCTCTCTCTTAGCTTTAAAAACTGTATTTTAAATAAGGCATTCACAATTTCATTTTTTTCGTATCTTCTTAGGGGTTAGATAGTTTGAAATTCTGTATACTGTTGTGCTTTTCCTTAAATATAGGTTCCAAATCTGAATGTCACCATTAACATAATGTTTCATTGTGAGCATCTGAATTCGGGAGGTGAAGTGCTGTGTTTCAACTCCATTGAGGAGAAAATGTTAAATATTTTGGTATTGATAAGCAAAAGTGATTAGCTCCAAAGATGCAANTATGAGGAAAGGCTGAGAGAATTGGGTTTGTTCAGCCTTCAGAAAAGAAGGCTTAGGGGACACGTTATCACTATGCTGCAGTATTTAAAGTGTCTACAAAGAAGATGGAGACTCTCGTTTTACAAAGAGTTACATGGAAAAGAGGAGAGGCAATTGGTATAAGTTACTCCTGGGGAGATTCTGATTGGACACAAGAGGAAAATTTTTCCCAATGAGAATAAACAGCCATTGCAATAATCTTCCCAGGGAAGTGGTGAATTCCCCAATATTGAACACTGTTAAGATTGATTCAGACAGTGACATCTTGTCTAGACCGTGCTTTTGCCGAGAAAGGTTGGACCAGATGATCCTTGAGGTCCCTTCCAACCTGGTATTCTATGATTCCGTGATAGGACTAACACTAGGAACAGGATTGCTACATCACAACTAACAGACAGCTTGCAGAGTTTAAGAAATATTTCTGCATGATTGTGTGCTGAACTGTGCAGAACATGTCCTAATTCAGATATGAAGTCATCTGAAATTTCTTACATGTAAAAACTGCATTTAACCTGACTGTGCCAGAGAAACACAGCTACTTTACTGTACTAAATGGCCAAACAGTGTTATAAAATGGAAGTGCTGATAGAATTCTTGCTATAAAATATCCTATATTGCACGAAAGGTAGGAGAGGAATGGAAGTTTTACTAAATCTTCAATATCAAACACATTTTAATCTCTACTTGTCCTAGGATGATTCATCTGGTGGATGTACTGACATCTTTTCACAAGGTCTTCGAAATGAAGAAAGTATTTTGAAAAGAGTTACTTAATACAAATTAAATATATACACAAAATGATAAAAGATTACACACAAAATTTACTTTCTTCCATTGTCATAGTTCACTAATGCTATCAACCGCAGTGCTATGGGCAGTGAGCTTTCATACCAAACTGCAGATCACCCGAGTCAGTTTCATAATTTTTCAGAACTTCATTCCTAAAAAAAGTATAATTTGAATATAAGCATAAATCGGGTACATTGACAGTTCGTTAACTGTATATTGGTAGTGTAAAACCTCAAACAAACAAGATGCACAGATGGAAAAAACCACAAACCAACTGAAACATTCCCACAGTGAACAAAAAGGCACGTAGTTCTTAAGATGAAGAGAACTTTCTGAGCTGCACCCCAGGTGGTAGTACAGAGTTGACCTTAGTGATCTTGCCTCCTGGTAAACTGAAATATTTCCTCTTGACTAATTTACACTTCATGACAACTGATACTAGTTATCCTGAGGTAAGAAGAGGAGCTTTCTTAACAGAAGGAAAGGGAAGGGTGAAAGTTCAGAAAACGTTGCTCTGCCTGAAAAAATGAAAATTGTTAACAAAGGGCTTAAGGGTAGCCTTTACAACAGTCAGACACTGAAAATATCAGTAATTTGCATTGAGTTATTATATAGTCCTGGCACAAAAAGACAATATATGATTCTACTTCTGAGTTTCAGCACAAGGGGCGGAGCTTAGGTGATGATCAACAGGAAAAGAAAATACACATTACAATATGACATGCAAGGTTTAGACTTGTTGATTGTGACATGGATTATTACTGGAGAATCTGATCCTGTCAGTCATCAGTCAATGGTTAAGTTATTATAAACTTCAGAATGAATAAGAGGAAATATTTCACTGTATTGAAGGTTAAGTGCCTTAGCTTGACCTTTCCCCTCTCTCTTAGCTTTAAAAACTGTATTTTAAATAAGGCATTCACAATTTCATTTTTTTCGTATCTTCTTAGGGGTTAGATAGTTTGAAATTCTGTATACTGTTGTGCTTTTCCTTAAATATAGGTTCCAAATCTGAATGTCACCATTAACATAATGTTTCATTGTGAGCATCTGAATTCGGGAGGTGAAGTGCTGTGTTTCAACTCCATTGAGGAGAAAATGTTAAATATTTTGGTATTGATAAGCAAAAGTGATTAGCTCCAAAGATGCAAAGAGGAGACAAAGAGCCATTTTTTTTTTCTTGAATCTGCATAGATATACACTAAATGGCATCAAATCAACCCTGGCAGTTACTATTAGCCTGCAGCTATAGCAACACCTTTTCCCCAGCAGGAACAGTTGTAGAGCAAGGAGTCTTAGCAGTAGTAGCCACAGGGGTATACCTGGAGAGAATATTAAAAATGTCTGTACGCAGCATTGTCATTTGATCGTGAGTGCTGAAATATAGAATGATTTCTCCAGCACAAAAAATCTATTAAAATTAATTCAGAAATACCTCTGGGATAGATTTGGTGTTGAAGAATTCTGCAAGATGTGCAAATACTTTCAGCTTTGATAAGGGAATTTATTAAAAGCCAAGGGAAAGTGGGTAACCAGAAAATTGAAACCGCCACAAATATCTACCATAGTCTAATACAGTATGAAACTATATTTACCTTAGCCTTTTTTTAAACATACTCTAATTTTAATAAGGAAAACCTCATAACAATTAGCAAATTTCAGGTTTGGTTTTATGGACATGTAACTGTTTAACAGCTAACAGCCTGTCCAGTGCACTCTTCTAGCAATCTAATAAACCACTCGGGGATAGTCAGTATAATCACCATAGGTAACAATGAAACAGATAGTGTTAACATTAGGGTTATGTTCCTGTCAGTGCTCTTAAAATCCACCTCAAGCCTCTCTTTATATAAAGAAGAAATCTTAATTAAAAAAAAAAAANACCAGCAGTGTCTATGTAATTATTTAGGTTTGCAAGTCATTTGGAGGGAAGTATGCAAAGTAGGAACTACATTGTTTGTCATAGTCTGTGCAATGCACAGTGTCAGTGGTCTTATGTGCAACAACGTGGAAGTATTTGTGTTACTAGTTTGTCACTGGTACCCCCCCCCCCCCCCNCTAATACAGTATGAAACTATATTTACCTTAGCCTTTTTTTAAACATACTCTAATTTTAATAAGGAAAACCTCATAACAATTAGCAAATTTCAGGTTTGGTTTTATGGACATGTAACTGTTTAACAGCTAACAGCCTGTCCAGTGCACTCTTCTAGCAATCTAATAAACCACTCGGGGATAGTCAGTATAATCACCATAGGTAACAATGAAACAGATAGTGTTAACATTAGGGTTATGTTCCTGTCAGTGCTCTTAAAATCCACCTCAAGCCTCTCTTTATATAAAGAAGAAATCTTAATTAAAAAAAAAAAATTATTTCACTAACATGTACATCAGGGAAAAGACTATGCATAACATACTGTACTGTTAACTTTCAGAACTGTCCTGGTTCCGGCAGGGACAGGGTTAATATCTGGCCCAGCACAGGTATTCCACACCACGTGACGCCATTCCCAGTATTTAGGGGGAGCCGGCCGGGGAGGGGAGTTCCCAGTTTGGGAGCGGGCGGGGACGGTCCGGGTCCGGTCGGTGCGCGTCGGTACGGTACCCCTATTTATACATTCCTCTGTCAGTACTATTGTTGTTTTGTCAATTTTTTTTCTTTTTTTTTGTTCTGTTAAATTGCTTTTTATCTCAACCCACGAGTTTTTGCCTTTTTATTCCAATTTTCCCTCGCTGCTGCGAGGTTTGGGTGAGCGGCCGCGTGGTTCTTTGTGCCGGCTGAGGCCAAACCACGACAGTCCTTTTTGGCGCCCAACGTGGGGCACGAAGGGTTGAGATAACGGCAGATCCGACCAGAGCTTGTTAAAACGAATTTGTTGTATATGTTTGTTACATTAAGCTAAATAGTCACCGGTCAGGATGTTGTTTTGTTTGTTCTCATGGCTGTGTTATGTAAATTCCTAC